>CM042167.1:55509483-55526983 GCA_023376005.1 Doryteuthis pealeii
CGCATCAGAGTAGAGATTGAATCTGGGTTATGTGTTCAAGCTATTTGCAATTTTTCTATTTCAATTTCAGGTCGTTTAGTTTAGTGGTTGAATAATTTATCGATCTAAAAGGCTATGATTAAAATAAAGATCTGTCTGTCTGTCTGTCTGTCTGTCTATCTATCTATCTCGATCTATTCAAATCTATCAGTCTATCACGATCTATACATATCTATCTATCTATCTATCTATCTGTATCGGCCTGTTCATATGTATTTGCCTATCAATTTATCTATCGCGGTCTGTTCATATCTATCTATGTGAAGACAGAAATGGAAGTGAATCCGACAGTATGTAATATAGTGAACAATTTGAAAAAAAACAAACAAAAACACAGGTTCATAAAATAAGTGATGTTTATTTCCCCAACGCTGCAGTGTTTCAATCTGTTTTAGTAGATCTTCATCAGGGATTTTTTATTTGAGGAAAAATAAATTTGTCACAGGGAATAAGAAGACTGTGAGAGTCTTTTGTTGGTCAATCTATTTAAAAAATGTTGAAAGAAAAACTAGCGTTCTTTGGATATTTGAAATTATGAACGTCAAGACAAACGGTTGTGTGTTTGTACGTGTGTGTGTGTGTGTGTGTGTGTGTGTGTATCTATCTATCTATCTATCTCCTTATCACACACACTCTCTCCCTCTCTCTCTCTCTATATATATATATATATATATACATAGCGAGAGGGATAGAGAGAGAGAGAGAGAGAGAGAGAGAGAGAGAGAGAGAGAGAGAGAGAGAGAGAGAGAGAGAGAGAGAGAGAGAGAGAGAGAGAGAGAGAGAGAGAGAGAGAGAGAGAGAGAGAGAGAGAGAGAGAGAGAGAGAGAGAGATTATAAATAGAAAGAAAACGAAAATGACATAGATATGGAAAGCCTGCGATAGATATGAATAGACTAAAACAGATTAATATGTAGATCGGAAGAAGGAGAAGTAGGTAAAACGAAATAAATATAAACATCTATCTCTGTCTGTCTGTCTATCTGTCTCTCTCTCTCTCTCTCTCCACACACACACACACACACACACACACACACACATGTATATATATATATATATATATATATATATATATATATATATATATATATATATATATATATATATATATATATAATGGTCTCTCCCATCTATTTCGACGTATGAGTATCGTCGAAATCGATGAGGGAGTCCATTATCCTCCTCCTCCTCCTCCTCCTCCTCATCATCATCATCTCTCTCTCTCTCTCTCTCTCTCTCTATATATATATATATATATATATATAGAGAGAGAGAGAGAGAGAGAGAGAGGGGAGGGGCTAGTTATCCAAATAGCCCACTCTTGACCCTCACTACGCCAACACCTAACGAAATAACATAATATTATTACAGCATGTACACTAGCCAACTGCCCAATAAGAGATCCAAATACATGTCACAAAACTTACACCATTTATCGTTTAACTTGCTCTGAATATCTTAATTTTTATATAGGAAGTACAATCAGACCCCTCCACATTAGAATTAAATAACATATCCACACACGTGAATCCTCATTCCATAAACATTTAATCAAATGCAAAAATAAGGACAATAATTTCTCCATTAAAATAGAGACAATAATACGCAATGTTGGTAATCTCAGAATTAGAGAAAGTTTATTAATAGCTAAGTTACACCCTCGCATAAACAGTAGGTTAGAATTAAACACCGAATATATAATTAGTTAACATACACATTCTATAAATGCACATATAAAAAAGGAAAAAAAGGAACTGAAATTGATTGAACAACGGAAATCACGTCTCTTCCGCGTATCGTTCTAACAACCTAGGCGACACGTGTTTATAACGTCCAAAACAACAAAAACCGTCTCTGAAGATGAAGATACTTCGAAATTGATTAGACATTAGAAACTATTTTATTTTATTTTATGCGCATTGTAATTGCCTTCAATATATATATATATATATATATATATATATATATATATATAATGAACGACTGCAAATTAAAAAGTGTTTGCACAGAAAAGGTGCTCAATGCTATTATATTAAAGCAGGTATAAAACCTAAAATTTTCTCTCTCTCTCTCTCTCTCTCTCTCTCTCTCTCTATATCTATATATATATATATATATATATATATATATATAAGGTGTGTCAAAAAGTATCTAGATTTTGAGTATATTTTGCACCCCTTGTATTCTGAAAAATAACCTTCCATTCATTCTTCATTTCTCTCTTGGAAAATACAGCTTTAGATTTCGTACTTTTTGACACACCTTGTATTCTTAAAAAACAATGGATGGAATTTTTTTTCAGAAAACAAGGTCTGTCAAAACTTTAAAAAAATCTCGATGCTTTTTTGATACACCTTGTGTGTATATATATATATATATATATATATATATATATATATATATATATATATATAGCTTTTATTTCAAATTGGCTTGGCTCTTTCTAGAAACACGATATATATATATATATATATATATATATATATATATATATATATATATATATATATTGCTTTTATTTTCAAATTGGCTTGGCTCTTTCTAGAAACACGATTTATAAAGATGTTGCTATTCGAAAACTACTAAAAACGAAAGAAAATATTTTTGCATTCTAAAATTCCTTCCTTGCCAGACAAAGAAAATTACACTATTCTAAAATCCCCATTCGCCTGATTTACATGTCTGTGCAATATGTTATTCAATTTTCGTACTCTTACGCAACGCTCCAAGACGATATTCTAAAGTTGATGTCGGGGAAGGTGGAGGGGGGTGAGGTAATGTAAGTATTTATTCTACAAGAGACGGACAAGAGTACGATCATTTTCGATTGCATCTTAGAAGACATTCATATATTCTTTAAGTCAGACTGCCAAAAGCATACGAAGATGGATGAACACACACACACACACACACACACACAGCGCACGCGCGCGCACACACACACGCATATATAGTAATATATCTTATTATAATAGAGAATCGGTGTCTGGCTGTAACCGAAATAACTTTACCGCTTATGTTACAATACCTTCAGGAATTGCGTAAGTTCATCAATGAGTATTTAATTTATAGTCAAAATCGTTAATACATACAATTATTCTTATTTATTAATAATTGCTCTATGAAAATGTGAGTTTCACACTCTTGTGAGTACATTAACAGGCGAGACGAGAGGTAATTAAAAGTAGAAGTGGCAAAGTCAAACTTTCCTTTAACGTAACGACGCAAATGTTGCGTTCCTGTCCACGGATGAGGAACTTTGCGTCCCAGCAACCTCGTGTTTCATAAACACGATAACATGCTTAACATATAAGTCTTAAGACTTCCCTTTTTCTATCAGCTACATATCAAGGACTCAACACTTTCTCTACTAAAATTGGGACATTTTGCTCATACATTTTTGTGTAAGCTCTTCTTCGTATCTCATTTATGTTTATATTCGACTTTATGTCCTGTTGGCACTTTTCGACCAATCAGAAGCTAACAGCCATTCACACGTCCCCTTAATCTAGTTACTTTCCACTATTACTTAACCGCATAATGTAATTATTTGTTTTTTCCACATGTTTTCATCACATTATTTTACAGAGTGAAAGACAAACAGATTTTGTCCTGGAATTGAATTCGAGTCACCGATTCCATTTCATAGGACGATAACTGTTACACAACCACGCCTCTTTCGACAAAGCAGTCTGCTTTCGTTAAGCCGGTGTTAATTCGTATTATGAACGGCTGCGTGTCCTATAGTACCTAAATAATGTGAACGGAATCGTATGTTATATCATATAAATAATATCTGACGAAATCTCGGAAGAGATGAATATCAACATTTTACGGGACTTGTTAATTCAACGTACCATTTACTAATTACACTGTTTACCTTGTATCTTTGCTTAGTAAAGAGTTTCCTTGTCCTTAACACTCGTTGAGTTTTTCTCTATCATTTTTCTGTAAAGTCTGATACTCGACATCTCATTATTCTACAAAGTGAAACCCCAACAGCCTCGTCTAGGATTTGTCCACGAATCACAAATTCCATTTTGTAGGACAGTAACTGGTATAACTAGTGTTGGAATATTTTGGTGTTATAAGGCATGCTGAAGTCCACCACTTAAACTTATAGACTCTGCGTGGGAGCGTGGATTAAAGTCAGTCAATCAACAGTTCGAATACGTTGTTAGTAATTATTTAATCGCCGATCTTGAAAGCCGTTCATTTGCACGTATTTGCCACTGACGAACGAACCTGCAAGCAAGGACTTAGCTCAACCAATGTTATTTACCCAACACTAAGGGACACCAAGGACGAACCACAGAATTTTACCCAACACTAAGGGACACCAAGGAAGAACCAAAGGATTTTACCCAACACTAAGGACACCAAGGACGAACCACAGAATTTTACCCAACACTAAGGGACACCAAGGAAGAACCAAAGGATTTTACCCAACACTAAGGGACACCAAGGACGAACCACAGAATTTTACCCAACACTAAGGGACACCAGGGAGCAACCAAAGGTTTCTCCACTAAGGATCCGCATCTGCTTAACACAAGGGATCTCCACTATAAAGTGCTCTCACTTGAAGCATAAAAATGGACACAAATATTGTAACACTAACGTCACCACTAAACGCAGTTTAAAATCACACCCAGGACACTAATACTCTCAGCCACCGCTTTCTAGCACATATATGATAAAAAGGGTTGGAAGTTGCCTTAAGAGCAATAGGGTTGGGACAATCGTTTAGGTACTAGGGCTTGACGTTACGTGCCGACTGATCAGAGGGAGCCTCCCCAACCGCGCATCTAAATTAGTGGAGAAGGTTGGATAAATCTAAATATATGTAAATATAATTAAGTTGGTGTCAATTCTGGGAAGAGACGGAATATTTTGAGAAGAACTTTTTAACGGACTCACTATGTTGTTGTCATTATCAAGTTTGACTGGTTTGGTTTGTTTTGTTTTACGGCATATCAACCTCGGTGGGTCATTTAATGCCAAAGTTGTGAAATAAATTAATTCTTAATGCATAATACAATTTTATTTATAAACTCATGTTTTCTATTCAACCATAGATGGGACCCTAACAGGTACTACCACTCCGGGTCAGAGTGGACCAGGGAGCAATGGTGATGAAGGGTGCTCCACATTCCCCAAACCTCAAAACTGGAACCTCACCATCAGATAGAGTTTAACGTCATTCCCAGGACATGTAGACCCGCAGCCACCGCCTTCTAGCACCCATATGATAAAAAGGGGTTGGGGCTTGCCATAAGGGCAATAGGGTTGGGACAATCATATAGGTGCTAGGGCTTGACGTGACAAGCCGACCGCCCGTCTAGCCCAAGATGGGGCCAAAGTGGAGTATTGCATGTCATGAACTGCTCATCCACCTGGGCTCTATCCTTAAGCATCATGGGTCGCCACCCACGGCCAACAGGTGGCCCCATTGGAGGAGTCTTACCCCTCTGCAGAGGTGCAGTCGGTGCATTCTAACGCCCCACCGACCGGGTGGCTTATCAAGTTTGACTTTTTTATGAGAAGAAAGAAACGTATAGAGAGGAAATGAAATAAAGAATGAAAAAATCTTAAGAAAGAAATAAAGAAATTGTCAAGAAGAAAAAAAGAAAGAAAAGTATAAGGAAGAACAGAACGAACGAACGAAAGAAAATGTTATATGGGAAAAGAAGATTAACTGAGTAGAAAGAAGAAAAAACTAGGAAAAAGAAAGAAGAAAAGAAATAAAAGAAAATCTTGAGGAAAAAAAAAAAGAACATTTGTGAAGAAAGAAAGAAAGAAAAAGAAACGTATGTCTTTTAGCCTTTTCTTTTCTTTTTCTATCGTCTACGGTGCACCTTAAAAGTATTTGAACAACTAGAGACTTTTTGTTTGGATCGATTGGCAATGAAAGTAAGTCATAGCGAAGCGTCCATGATTTCTTATCAATCGGAAATGACTGGCTTCAATTTAATAGTCTTGCCAAATGTGCCATCTTCGTTCGATTGATCGTCTATAAAGACATTTCATCTAGAGAAGCAATCTTTTTATTGCCGCCTAAAATGGACCCAACTCCCAGGAATAAAAAAAAACAAAACATATATTTATATTTCCTCAAGACAAAGAAAAAAAAGAAATATGATTATTTGATTATTATTATTACGGTGGATATTTTTGTGTATAGACTATGAATATGAATAGATGTAAACAACATAAAGATATATATATATATATATATATATATATATGAGATAATAATATTGTGTACATTTTATTGTCATAACAGGTATATTTCGTTCTTCAAATTACAGCGTGTTTAATAAGTAGATACCGGGAAGAACCGACACGTACAATTTTTATATTTTGCTCCCATATATATATATATATATATATATATATATATATATATATATATATACTGTTTACGCTTCGTGTAACAGTTACCGTCATACGAAATGAAATCGGTGACTAGAGTTCAATTCCGGAACGAAAACTGTTTGTCTTTCACTTTATAAAATAATGAACTAAATGTGGGAAAAAGAAAAAAAATATTATTGGATCCTTTCGGTTCACTAAGGACGATGGCGTAGTGTCAAAATAAATAAATAAATTATCTGCATCTCCTCAAGTGACTCTGCAAGCCAATTCTTGAGTGACATTCTTTGGTGCACTGAATGCACACAAACTGTGATGCTTTCTGTGGCTGCTGGGTTTTCTCTCTCTTTCTGACTCTCTTTTCTGTTGAGGCTACTCTCCTCTCTGCCTCACCGTTCCTTGCCTTACGTTGAGGCGACAGGCCGAACTATTTTTTGCATCTACCTCCCACGTGTTTGTGTCAGCATGTCATATCATTATAACTCTCCTGCAGACATCTTTAAATCGTAGGCGTGGTCTACCAACCGATCGGGATCCTTTTACTAATTCGCCGTACAAAAAGTATTTTATTATACGGTTAGGTAATAGTGCAAAGTAACTAGATTAAGGAGGACGTGTGAATGGCTGACTTGTTGGCCTCTGATTGGTCGGGTAGTGCCAACAGGGCGAAGCGTGAAAGGGAGATAGTGAGAGGAGAGTGTCGGTTCGAAGATTTCAAGGTGAACGGATGTAAGAATAAAATATCACCTTTCATGACAATGATACAACAGACCCTTCTAAAGTACCTCGCTCCCCGCACCCCCCCCAGAAAAAAACAACATGGAAATTATGGGTTGGCCTCAATTTCCTCTCGTTGAATTAGTATAGGATAAATTGTATAAGAGAACCTGAATGTAAAATAATGAGATGTAGATATGTGAAAAAAAATCAAAGAGTGTTTAAAGAGAACAGGCGCAAGATGTGTGTCTGTTCTCCAAGGTGTTTTTACTTCAGTTAAATTAAATAAAATGAAATGAGAAAAACAACAACGTCTTGTATTTATGAAATATCATGGACGCGAATAGAGAAAAAAGTCAAACATAGTAATGACAACAGTGAGTTCGTTAAAGCTCTTATTAAAATATAGATATTCTAGTCTGTTGCAGCCGTTCATTATACGGATTGACACCGGTTAAATAATTTCCGTTGAAAGAGGAGTGGTTATTGTAACAGTTATCGTCATAAGTAATGGAATCTGCGACTCGAGTTCAAATTCTAGACCAATGGTTCCCAACCTCTGTCAATTTCCGCATTCTTAAAAGAGTTTTGTTCTGACCTGCCCCCGACCTACAATTTATACTTTTGTTCAAAAATATAGAATGCGAATCCATACTAAAGTTTTATCAAAATATAATAAATATTTCACTCTATACATGATCAAGGGTAATAATAATAATCTGAAATAAAGAAACGAAAATAAAATAATATTGATTACAAAAGAAAAAAATCAAAATTTGAACGGACACTTCTCGCACCCCCTGAAAATGATGCTTGTACACCCAGGGGGCTGTGAGCACCTCTGGTCGAGAACCCCTGATCTAGACGAAACTGTTTGTATTATTTGGATATTTCGGGCTGTTGTTCTCATATTTTTTTGTTATGTAACCAACGTTTCGGCCGATGTGCTCTCTGGCATTCTTCATGTGTTTGTTGTCGATCTCGGGAACCTTCTAGAACTCGGGAACCTTCTTGTCGAATTCGGGAGCTTTCACGGAAATTCTTTTTAGTTTGCTCAAGCAATAAAATATTATTATTAATCCGTTGTGAATTGTTGGCACATTTATTCTGTACAATGAAACTAGTGTTGAGTTTGCTCCATTACTCTAGCCGTGTGCCAGGCTAATGTTATGGTTAGCAAACTAGTCTAGCAGACCGATTACTGCTGAAAAATTAGTTCACCCCCCACCACGTTATTTAACAACCATCGTTTTTCTACAGTCCTATGGAATCATACCTTTCCCGGGATTGGGAGTCCGAAATTGGCTGGAGTTTGAACCCGCTTACTACGATATTGCAGTCCAGTATGTTAGCTACGACGCCATGATGACTCCTCCCAGCACTCCTAAAAGAAATGAAAAGAAATTGTCATCTGATCGTTAAGAGGTGTTCAACGTAGAGTTAACGACGGTCTTTCTGATATTCCTTACCCACACATAATATTTGCTCGTCCCCCCCAAAAAAAATTGGAATATAATTTCTGCAAATGTTATACGGATCTCTTACACTTTACTCTAGATCGACATAGCTATTCAATTGGAAAATTATCCGCACAAGATATTTTCTTTCTAAATAAAACAAATATCACGTTTTCGTCGCCATATTGTTTTTTATGGATTTCTTTGTTTATTTGTTTGTTTGTTTGTTTTTCAGCGAATCATATAATGTGTACATTAAAATATTCCCCATAACATCCTCTCCTGTTTTTTTTTTGTTCTTACTCTCTTTATGATATAAACACTTTGGTGTTAGAGGGGTGGGAATTCCACAGTGCTTACGAATGAGAACACAGGTAAACATCATCCGGTGTTTATGATTCAATCAAATCGATACAAAAAACAAAATCAAACAAAAAACAAACAAAAAAGAAAAAAGAAAAAGAAAAAAAGCCAAATATAAAACAAAAAAAGAAAAAAATATTTGTGCAGTTACGGACAAAGCCATGGAACATTTTCTCAAATTCCCCTATCTCTTACTGCAAATAAATTCTCCAATATTTATTTCTTCTATATTAAAGAAGGAATCACAAAAAAACTAAAAAAAAACAAAAAGAAAAAAAAGAAGAAAAAAAAGAAGAAACAATGGAGCATGGATAAAAAAATGTTAGAAATGTGTGTGGGTGGAGCGGGAGGTGCAGGGAAGAAACATACGCAGATCTTCCAAGAAATCTCTTTCAGATAAAAAAACGAAATAAAAAAAAATGACAAAAAGTAAGACATTGTCATTCAAAATTTTCAAAAGAAAATGACAGAATACACGCACACACAAAAGTTCTTTCATATGCAGATTTAAAAAAATATATTGACATATTTCTTTAAGACTCTCAGTTAAGTCTGGCACAAGGCCACCGCTAATGAGACACACATAGAAGTTTGGTTTAGTTTGGTATGGTTTCATTGTGTGCCGTTTCTGTATATATGTGTTAACTATTGCCTACGTCTTTTGTCTACATGGTCCATTATCAGAGAATGATGGTATATATTAATTTAAGTGTCTTTTTTGGTGAGGGTATCTCTGAGAAAATATATGCTTAGGTTTAACCACAACCTTGTCAAGACGCTTTACCAGGTATTTTTCTGACATCAGCTCAATAGCACAACATCTGAAAAAGCATTCCTGCTCTACTTCTACATTTTACATAGCCTTAATATATGTATACCGATTTGACGTACTCGTATACCATCGTATAAAGGATATCCGTCTTGTTATCGACGTCTATTATCATATGAGAGATATCCATGGTTATATCTCTCATATGATATATATATATATTAGTTTAGTAAATCTTTTTCACCTGTAATTACTTCATCAGACCAAATAGCAACTACAACACTTGGGACTCTTTATTTCAGAATTAGATAACTGATAATTGTTGATATGCCATTAAACAAAGAAAACAATCCAAGTCATGCTTACTACTGGAGCCTCACCAGCCTGATACATTTTAGTGCCCTACACCGAAAGCCCCTTATTGCAATCCTGTGAGCCATTTTATAAAGTTCGGATGTATATCTTGTAGTTATAGTTATTTACTAAGCTTAGCTAGATGTGGCACAAGGCCAGAGGTATGGGGCACAATCCGTGAAGTACCGTGACTATCGAACTCACTAACAATAGTCTTCGAATCTAGTTTGCTAACCATTAACAACGTGAGGTGCCCTTATTTTTTTACAGAGTAGTTATTTTCTTAGTTCTGAGTAGCACTTACTTCATGGCTTGGTTCGTATATTAGCATATCTGTCTAACGGTTGATTCTGTCTTTTTTGTTGTCACTGACTAGGACCGGCGGTTTTTCATCTTAAGATGTTGGTTGAGATGCCATGTGTTGTCAATTGCTTTTAGTGACAAACTGAAGTCAACTATTTTTGTGAATCACAAATTCATTTAATTTCTTATGATTTGGATCCATCAATCAAGACACTGCAGCAAAGTTAGGATTCTTCAACAGGGTTATTAACCACCAGGAAAGGGCAAAACCGAAAAGGAATAAAACAGTTTGAAAAAGAAAATACGTCTATAAAATAATATAAAAAGGCTTTTAAATTACAGGTCATAATATAATCTATACAAGCAAAGATGTGCGCCCTTCGGGTTTTTTTTAAGGTAATGAAATGTCTTAAATTAGAAAGACCACGAAATTTAATAAATTGTAAGGTAAGGTAAAAGTAAATTTGGCGGAGTGGCCTATTGTCTGTATCAACTGGAAGTGAGGAAGTCTATCCCCTTTTAGTAACACTATCTGTTGCATTATCGTCGCCCGGAAGAGGAAGCTTCGGGCAAAAAGACAAAGAGAAAGATAAAAATATATACCCCCCCCCATAAAAAAGGAGAAAATGAAGAAATAGATTAAAAAAAAGGAAAACGGAAGCAGAGTCTTTCGGTGAAAAGAAAGATAAAGAAATATATATGTCCGTTATCAGATCAAACGATAAATGCGTTTTTATTGTGAACACTCGTCGCCCCTTATCACTCACACACCAAAGAAAATAAAGACGGGTCTATTTTTATATATACGTGTCTGTGGTTTTATTGAAGTCCAGCCAAGCGGCTATACAACATATCCCCTTTTAGCTAACACTTGACCAGGGAGAATCTTTTGCTGAGTTGAAGCGCCACACCTAGCATCAGCTCCCTACTTTACCGCACAGACAAGTTTACTCAATCAGTGCCCTAATGCGCTCATTTGGCGTGGACTGGTATCGAACCTTGGACCTTGCAATTCCTAGGCGTGTGCTCTACCGACTGAGTTAAACTGTACATTTTAAATAAAGGATAGAAAAGGACAAGAAGGGAAGCAATTAAAAGACGGGGTGGGATTACACTTATTCTAATTATATTATTGTTTTCTTTATAAAATCATTTATGGGGTTGATTTTAATTTGCTGGAGAATAAAACAAAAATATCAATAGGACAAAGTAAACCATTATTTCTTCGTGATATATAAGACATTGCAGGATTTTAAACACACTAAATAACATGAGCTGTTTTGAGGCAAATCTAACTTAGATTTTCATTGAGACATCGTTAATAAATAATATTTTTTCTATTCTATGTATTAATGAGTTTGACTAAAATGTACATACACATTGATAAAGTTACGCAATTCCTAAGGGTATTGTGACGTAAGAAGACGCAGTTTCGGTTACAGACAGAAAGACACTGAATCTCCATTATAATAAGATTTTAATACTCGTGATCAACCGATTGAGCCAACCAACATACATTTGACAAAGGTATTAGCGCTATGTGAAATGCAATCAGCTCGTCCCGGATTTGAAATCGGTTCCCGGGTCTATTTCTTTCTGTATAAGTACAAACTCGAATCTGTACATTATTTTTCTTTCACTCAAGTTGCTGCAATCTTAAAAGCCCTCTCGCTTTGTGAGGACCCTTTGATCAATCAGCTAGTCAAGCCCTAGCACAAATATGATTGTCCCAACCCTATTACCCTTATGACAAGCCTCCAACTCGTTTTATCCTATATGTGCTAGAAGACGGTGGCTGAGAGTCTTAGTGTCCTAGGCATGACATTAAACTGTATCTAAGGATGAAGTCTTAATTTTAGAGCTATGGGGAGTGGAGAGTACCTTTTCATCACCATTACTCCCAGGTCCACTCTGAACCGGAGTGGTAGTACCTGTTTGGGTCCAATCTATGTGTTAAATAGAAAACCATGAGTTGAAAATGAAAATTAAGTTTAAAAAAATGAGTACCTATTAAGAATGAATAAAACAAAAACGTCTTCGGCATAAAATAACCCAACACGGGTTAATATGCCGTACAATGCAACTAACCAACTAACCCACACTCAAGTTGCAGCCATCTTAAACATCTTCCTGTTTTTTCTTTTTTTTTTCTTCTTCTTTGGCGCAAAAAGAATTCTTCCCGCTTTCTCGACTGTTCGATCAATTGAGCTCTCACTGAGTTCTGTCTGTGCAAAACATCACACAGAGATATATAAAAGAAAAGACAGTTTGACTGATGCATCGACACTTCCGCTATTATAAACACACGCATGCGTATTGTGGACATCCGTCTTGTCGGACGTGGTAATAGATTGAAGGAGAAAATGTTTGCTAAGTTGACGCCATGGGATTTAGCTTTGTTTCAAATGTTTGTCTGCACTATTCACCTTAAGCAAACACATGCCCATGATATTTCAATCGACATGTTTAACTAAACTCCCCTACAACCACCACCGGAACACCTCATCTATTTATCTATCTATCTATCTATCTATCTATCGTTGTAATTTACAACATTTCATCAGATTTAATAGTAGGCAAAAAGTATGGGACCCCCAATGAGAATCAAACTCACTTTCCAAGCTTAGCCTAAGACCAGGCATTTGGTTAGTATCTATCTATCTATCTATCTCCATAATATGGAAGCAAATGGCATAATGGTTAGAGTAATGAGAAATGGACATTTCGACCCGAGTTCAAATCCCAGACAAGCCTCTTTCCATTTTACATAGTGCTAATACTCTTGGGACAGGTGTGAATCCATATATTCTCCCTCCAGTTACGGGTTGAATAGTAGGACAGACTGGGTCTTTAACCCTGGATAGGTAACCAGTCTAGGAGAAGGAAAACTCTGAATTAAAAAAACACATGAGGTTAGTCGTTGATTGGGTTTGTGGGATTCCTTGTGCACCAGTTCTTTCGTATCGACTGTGTCAAAAAGTGTGGAATGGTCCAACACAAGCCTTCACCACTATAAACAAATCACTGTGTAGGTGGTTCACCGCGTCGAAACCTATGAGAGTGTCAATTTCCTTTTTTCATCCCCATATCGTTGTAAATTACAATGTTACATGAAGTTTAACACTACGCAAAAAGTATGGGACTCCCAGCCCTATATATATATATATATATATATATATATATATATATATATATATATATTCTAGTATCTATCTATCTGTCTATGTTCTAGTATCTATTTATCTATCTGTCTATGTTCTATTATCTACCTACCTATCTATATATCTATCTATCTAGCTATCTGTCAATGTTCTAGTATCTATCTCTATCTATCTGTCTATCTATCTACTATTTTCTAGTATCTATCTATCTATCTATCTATCTATCTGTCAATGTTCTAATATCTATCTCCCTATCTATATATATGTCTGTCTATCTATCTGTCTGTCTATTTTCTAGTATCTATCTATCTATCTATCTATCTATGTTCTAGTGTCTATCAATCTATCTATGTTGGTTGGTTCATTGGTTCAATTTTCCATGTCACCCTTGTTGGGTTATTTCCTGCTGAAGACAAAGTTTTATTAATTCTTCATCGATACTCAATTTCTTTTAAACTCAGTTTCTTAAACAAACTTTTTAAAACGCATTTTTATTTAACCTATAGATGCGACCCTAACAGGTATTATCAATTCAGGTTAGAGTGGACCAGGGAGTAATAGTGATGAAGGGGTACTCGACACTCCCAGAATTGAATTTCACCATTAGATACAGTTTAACGTCACACCCAGACAATATCTATCTATCTTTATCGTTGTAATGTACAATGTTTCGTAAAGTCTAAAAAAAAAAGCTCAGCAGACAGTGCTGGATTTTAAATACACAAATAAAATGTTCTTTTGAGAAAAATCTAACTCAATGAACATAGAGATCTCTTTCATAAATATTTACTAGAAGTGGCTACACGGCGTCGCCTGGGTAGAGGGAGGAGGTTTAAAAAGTTAGTCTTGCAGATCCATCATTGTTGTTTTGAGAGTTCGATCCTTGCAGAATGCCTCATTAAAATCCATACATAAAAAAAGATCTTATGTTGATCCAGACACTCTGAAAATATAAATGAATGTGTTCTAATTAAGATTTTAAATGCAAAAGAAAAATTCCGTGCTGTTATCATCTAAATTTTATTTTTTTAATATCTTCACGAATATAAATTATTTCTGATGATAATGAATGTCTATACACATTTACTTTGTTATTTATTGTTTCTTTTCATGGTTTCTTCCGGACATACATACCTACATACCTACATACATACACACAAGCTGAACTTTATATATGTAGAGATTAACGATTTTGACTATTAATTAAATGTTCATTGATAAAGGGATTAGTTTCAGTTACAGATAGAAAAACACTGAATGTCCATTATAATAAGATTGTTATTATGATTATTATTATTGTTAATTTTGTTATTGACGTTGTTGTTGTTGCTGCTGCGGTTGTTGTTGTTGTTGTGAATGTCATCTGAAAACCTTTGAAAAGAACCGGATTCATTTTCTGTCTTTCAATCATAAATAAAGATATTTACTTTCATGGGCCGTAAACAGATCTTTTATGACAGCCGGGAGATCCGTTTTATGTCATTCAGATTCTATTATTATTTTATTATTATTATTATTATTATTATTATTATTATTAATATACTTTTTCTTGTCCTCCTTTTCTTCTTCTTCTTAATGTTATTGTTGTTTATTATTATTATATTCTTCTTCTTCTTCTTCTTCTTCTTTCTTCTTCTTCTTCTTCTTCTTCTTCTTATTATTATTATTATTATTATTATTATTATTATTATTATTATTATTATTATTATTATACTTCTTCTTTTTCTTCTTATTCTTCTTCTTATTGTTATTATTATATTCTTGTTCTTCTTTTCTTCTTGTTCCTGTTCTTGTTCTTGTTCTTGTTATTATTATTATTATTATACTTCTTCTTCTTCTTCTTCTTCTTCTTCTTCTTCTTCTTCTTATTATTATTATTATTATTATTATTATTATTATTATTATTATTGCTTTTTTGTTCCGATCGTTTATTTTTTTCGTATCATTATGTTTTTACTCAAATTTCAGCCAATAATATTTGATATAGAAATTCTTTTAAAAGTACATCTACCTCATGTTTAGAAGCAGACTTATAATTACTGAACACGACTTCTGTTAGTGAGGAATAAAACGGGTCGATCTGTTGCAGACAAGGTGTAGAGTATGATTGGTAAGTTTAAAATTGAGTTTATAGGAATTACATTCCTTACCTGCCACGATTTTTCCAGTTGGCACTAGGTGGAGTAGCACAGCAACATAAAACCAGAAACACAAAAGTCAAAATTCTCTTTCACTTTCCAGCATCGACAATATATCTCCTATATATGTCGCTGTTACGATTTTTGTGGACTTTTTTAGGCTTCAAGTGAGAGCACTTTACAGTGGAGATCCCTTATGTTAAGCAGAGGCTGACCCTTAATGAAGAGTCTTTTGATTGTTCCTCGGTGTCCCTTAGTGTTGGGTAGAATCCTTTAGTTGTTCCTCCGTGTCCCTGAGTGTTGGGTAGAATCCTTTGTTGTTCCTCGGTGTCCCTGGGTATTGGTTAAAATCCTTTGATTGTTCCTCGGTGTCCCTTAGTGTTGGGTAAAATCCTTTGATTGTTCTCGTGTCCTTTAGTGTTGGGTAAAAATCCTTTCATTGTTCCTCCGTGTCCCTTAGTGTTGGGTAAAATCCTTTGATTGCTCCTCGGTGTCCTTTAGTGTTGGGTTGATTGTTCCTCGTGTCCCTTAGTGTTGGGTAAAATCCTTTGATTGTTCCTCGTGTCCTTTAGTGTTGGGTAAAATCCTTTCATTTTCCTCCGTGTCCCTTAGTGTTGGTAAAATCCTTTGATTGTCTCGGTGTCCTTAGTGTTGGGTAGAATCCTTTGATTGTTCCTCGGTGTCCCTTAGTGTTAGTTTGATTGTTCTCGGTGTCCCTTAGTGTTGGGTAGAATCTTTGATTGTTCTCGTGCTTAGTGTTGGGTAAAAATCCTTTGATTGCTCCTCCGTGTCGCTTAGTGTTGGTAGATCCTTTGGTTGAACAGAGCGTACGTTGCAGATCAGTTCGTCAATGGCAAATACGTGCAAATGAATTGTTTTCAAGATCGGTGATTTGAATATTAATTAACCACGTATTCGATCTGTTGAATAAAAGAGAAGAGAAAAACATCAACATTTTTGATATATAAGATAAATCTCCTGGGTCGAATCAAAATCTACTGGCTGCTCCATACACCTGGTCACTACTCAGTAAGGTTTAGTAAACAATCACACATACTACACCGTTTCGTGGTGTAATAGTTAGTAAGCTAGACTAACAAACAATTACTATTGAGCTTGAGTCTCTCTGGGTGCTCCATACGCCTGGCCTTGTGCAAGATTTAGTAAATAATTACACTGTACAAATTGGTTTATATGCCAATATAACATGAATAAAATTCGTCGGCATATTCTGCCTGCTGATCTAGTAAGTTTAAATATGTTTTACTACATTATTAAAACTGTTTTAATAGACATAAAGTTACATAATATTTCAAGCTATTTCAGAATCTAGGTTTGGTTTATTGGATTTTACGGCATGTCAACCTTTTTTGGATTGGGTTAGCTCAGTCGGTAGAGCGTTCGGCTTGAAACCACAATGTTCCTAGTTCGATACCGGCCCTCGCCAACTCAGCGTATGAGTAGCACAGGGATCTGGGCGGTAAAGTAAGGAGCTTATGATATGTGTAACGCTCCATCTCAGATGCAAAAAACAAAACAATCTCCTTGGTCTAGCGCTAGTGAAAATGGGATAAACTCCCTCACTGATTGGCTGATACCGACTTTAAGCCACCCCGACGACTTTACTTACTCTTTAAAATAATTAGCTGGTCAATTTCTTAAGCAGAGTTTAACAGGTTTGGATTCAGAGTTTATTTTCTCCTAGACTGTTAACCAAGCCAAAGTAGTTGGATGGGGATGGTGTTAAAAACATTTCTTAAGTTAAATTACATTTTGTATTTAGTCCAGTGCGCAGATATGGGTGGCATATCTAACAGCTTTTTTTC
>CM042167.1:55529483-55531983 GCA_023376005.1 Doryteuthis pealeii
GAATGCACCGACTACACTCTGCAGTGGGGTAAGACTTCTCCAATGGGGCCACCTGTTGGCTGTGGGTGGCGACTCGTGATGCTTAAGGGTAGAACCCAGGTGGTTGAGCAGTCCATGACTTGCAATTATTTAAGGGTTAAATAGAAAAATGTATTCATACAAAAAATTGAGTATCCATTAAGAATGACTTTATTTCAAAACTTTATTGGCATTAAATGGCCCACTGAGGTTGATATGCCGTAAAATAAACTAAAACATAACCAAACCTCTAGTGAGAAAGATCATTAGCTCATGGAATATTAAAACTGTTATTCTCATCATGGTGTATGTGTTACGATCTTTGTCCTTTTTAGGCTGCAGTGGAGATCCCTTGTGTTCCTTAGTGTTAGGTAGAATCCCTTGGTTGTTCCTTAGTGAAGAATCCTTCGTTGTTCCTCGGTGTTAGACAGAATCCTTTCGTTGTTCCTTAGTGAAGAATCCTTGGTTAGCTAACCAAGATTAAAGAGCCCAGTCTGCCCTACTATTTACACATAGCTGGAAGGAGAGTTGTGTATAACCTTGAATTGTCTAACAGTTACATGACGAACGTAGACAGTATGCAGCGGGTGGCCAATAGATTGAACTTGCTACGTTTTGATCGAGAGTGGTGACTCGTGGTAAGATTCCTGTCATTCGTGTTGGCTGGGGTGGTTCGGCCGCTAAGAGGCATAATTACCGAGGTGGTGTCTCTCGAGGAGGAAGGATTACTATTTTCAGCGGAGACAACATAAAGACCAGTAGCAGTGTTGACATTTTTAGATTATACATTTCCAATCCAGAACAGCATCATTTTGACTTAACATGAAATGAGCACGAAAAGTTTTGTGAAGCAATTACCTATTAACTACTATTTAAAAAAAGGTTTTAACAGCAAACATATGGTGGCCATCGCTCTAAGCTGCCAGAAATCCAGTGAACAAGTAGTGAAGGTTAACCTGACAGAACAACAGACGAATACGATCAGATATTTGCAACAGTACGTATCTTCTTATCACAAGCTCTCTCTCTCTCTCTCTCTCTGTGTGTGTGTGTGTCTTCAAACCAATGGTCTCTCTTGGATTTAAGTGACAAGTTTCTCCCTCCCACTCTCTCTCACTCTCTCTCTCTCTCTCTCTCCGTGTATGTGTGTGTCTTCAAACAATGGTCTCTCTTGGGTTTAAGTGACAGGTTTTCTCTCTCCCCCCTCTCTCTCACACACACACCATACCCTCCTCTCTCTCCCTCCCGTGTGTGTGTGTGTCTTCAAACCAATGGTCTCTCTTAGGTTTAAGTGACAAGTTTCTCTCTCCCCCTCTCTCTCACACACACACATACTCTCTCTCTCCCCCTCCGTGTGGTGTGTGTGTTCAAACCAATGGTCTCTCTGGGTTTAAGTGAAAGTTTCTCTCTTCCCCTTTCTTCTCTCTCTCTCTCTCTCTCTCTCTCTCTTTCGCTCTCTCTCTCTCTCTGAAATGCCCAATAAACTTATGTAAACTTTGACCTCGTCTAAAAGAATCGAGACTTAATTTTGGCAGATAATTTGGATTTTCCCTGACAAGGTGAATTTACTTTCTAAAAATTTAGTTTTTGGATTGTACTAATTGTAAGGCATCGGTTTAGATCAGTCGGTATAATATCCGCCTCGGTAACCACATGGTTCCGGGTTCGGTACTGGTCCTCGCACCCAGCACATGAGTAAAAAAGCTTGGGCCTGTGCGGAAAAGTGGGGCATTATTGGTAGGTGTGGCACTCATCCCCAGACGATGAAACAATCTCCCTGGTCTTAGCGAACATAGCGACAATAGGCTACTCCACCGACTTTTTCAATTATCTCCTACGATCCTTTTCATGCAAATAAAATTTTCTTTGCTTGAGAAATATCATCTAGGAACTCGGAACACGTGTTGTGCACAATACGCTGTGGGTTATAGAGTCTTGAGTATGACGCTAAACTGTATTAGTGGTGGTTCGAATTCAGGAGTTCTGGGGAGTTTTCATTGGCATTGCAGTCTCAGAAGTTCGTGTGCCCATAAGATCACAGGGCATCATAACTAAAAAAAAAGGGGGTAAGACATTAGCTATCATCAATCGGTGGAGGGTCCGCCTTGGAAGCACAAAGTAACGGGTTCAATACTGTCCCTTGCCAACTCAGCTCATGAGTAGCACAGCTTGAATCTATGCGAGCTGATGGTAGGCATGGCTGCAAAAACAATCTTCCTGCTCTAGCACCTGTTAAGAGTGGATAGACTTCTCGTTGTCTGGCTGATGCTGACAATAGACCACTGCACTAAATAAGTAACAGTTTTAACTATTTGCCAACTTTAAACCGCTCAGAGCAGCTCTTCCACCAAAGTACAAAAAACTGATGGTTAATTCATTATATATATTTACCAAACCCTCCGTACGAACAGCATGCGACACAAGGTCAATTTCTTAAGCGGAGTCCAACAGGTTTGAATTCAGAGTTTTCCTTCTCCTAGAC
>CM042167.1:55536983-55541983 GCA_023376005.1 Doryteuthis pealeii
GAATCATTCAGCTCTTCCTAATGTAAATTTTAATATCCTCGTGGACTGTTGATACGATGAGATTACAACGGCTTAAGAGTCTTAATATATATATATATATATATATATATATATATATATATATATATATATATATATAATCATGTTTCTTACGCCTATCCATTCTTTGCTAATCTTCAGCGATGCATATCCCCACAAGAGGATTAAAGTCAACGAAGCGTCAGTTTAAACTGCGTCACTATGGCACTGGGAAGAAAAATTCCTATTCATATTCCTTCGATCCCTGTCCTTTGCCATTCCAATGAATTCTGGGTATTTTTTTTAGAAAGGGACACACAGTACACAATAAGCAGCCATATTGTATATTGTTTCTTTTAATGATTTTGCGCGCGAAAATATACCTAGATCTTTGTTTGCGCATGCGCATCTAACTGCACGTGACTGGGGATGTGACAAAAATGGGTCCTGACATTTCGCGTTTCGAATTTCCTAAATCGGAATCTTGTGTTCTTGGAAATCATGGAAATGATATATACTAGCAGGACCTGTGGAAATATATATTGCATGTTTACGGGTGACATCTTTTTGTGTCCTTATCTAATTTCGTTAGTCTTTCTTATTCAATATAATATTTAATTATACTAGCAAGAATGTGCACCCTCTGGGGGTAAATATTTAAGTTTAATGTAATGAAATATATTAAAGTAGAAAGACTAACGAAATTAAATAAGAACTCATATAAAAAGATTAGTCCTATTTTAATTATATTCTAATTGGTTTTTATTTAAAACCAGTCATATAATTGATTTTAATATTCTAGTGAATAAAACAATAACATTAGAGATAAATAAAAAGTCGTCGGAGTGACCTAAAGTCAGTGTCAGCCAGACAGTCTATCCCCTTTACACTAGCGCTAAAACAAGGAGATTATTTTAGCGTGTGAGGTGGATCGCTACACATACCATCAGTTTTTCAGTTTACCGCACAGATCGTACTACTCATACGCTGAGTTGGCGAGGGCCGGTATCGAACCCGGAACCTTGTAGATCATCGGCGGACGCTCTACTCACTGAGCTACCACCATGTAATTATTGAAATATTACATATTGCATCCTTACGGGTGACACTTTGGAAATGAATACGAAATAAATTTCATATATTCTATATGCTATATTTTAAAACTTTGATATATACGAGGGGCGTTCAATAAGTAATGCCCCTAACGCACTTCCCATAGCAGTAGAGCAACGAAACTAGGCACATTTATTAGTCTTTTCCTACATAGGAACCACCCAGAGTTACGCATTTCTCCCATCGTTTGATGCAGCTCTGGAGACAGTTCTTGTAGAACGCCCAAGGCTGGTCCTCCAACCACGACGTGACTTAAGAAATCAAGGCTGCATCATCTGGGAAACGTGTTCCTTAAAAAAAAACTTCATGGCTGGGAAGAGGTGAAAGTCAAAGGGTGCAAGGTCAGGAGAGTAGGGGGGATGGGGGAGTAGTTCATAGCCGCACGCCTGTGCTTCTGATCTGGCGACACACGAGTTGTGGACCAGAGCGTTTTCCTGCAGGAGGAGGACACCTTTGCTGATCTCACCCCGCCTCTTGATTTTGATAGCTTCTCTTAATTTCCTCAAAAGTTCTAATTAGAATGTTCTCAGGGGGTCACAGTTAAGTCAGACGCTTGTACTCTCCCAACTGACCAAATGTTCAGCCTGAAACAATCTCTCCCAGCAATGCTGCACTCTTCTCACCAACACTATCAAAATATCATTTCTCTCGTCCACACGTCGCAACAGCCTAAATGCTACTGCAAGCTTTCTCTCATGTTTGTGCGGGCTGGTCATTAAATACACAATTACAGTGTTCATCCGGGCTCCTTACTCTGACTTGCCCGCGCAGCACGTGCGATATTAATCAGCATGCGTCAATCCTTCACATCCGGGCCCCTCTGGACAGTTTAGTAATTCACATGCGTCAGGGTACGACTCACGATCAGGAGGATGTAAGTTCAATCTCCCCACTCGTCTCTGATTTCATTCTGCATGCCAAACATAGTCGTACACGCTTCGAACCATTACGTTCGTGGTTTCTCTCGCCACAAAAGTGAAGCATAATAGGCTCCTGTAATTGTGGTACCCTTTGCCAGGAAATCTGTCATCACTACTCCGTCCTGGTCCCAGAAGACTGTGAGCATGACCTTGCCAGCGGAGGGCTGCACCCTTGCCTTCTTTGGAGGAGGTGAGTCAAGATGCTTCCATTGCATTGACTGGGCTTTGGTCTCTGGATCATAGTGATGGACCCAGGTTTCATCCTGTGTAATGAGTCTTTTGAAAAATGTTCACTCATCTTCTTGGCACATCTACAAAAACATCCTCGAGCACTCGACACGTTATTGCTTCTGGAAAGGTGTGAGCAACCAGGGAATCCATATGGCAGACACCTTTTGCATATGCAAATGGCCATGAATGATAGTTTCAACAGACCCGGTACTAATCTTGACCTCATGGACTATTTGGCGAATAGTTATGCGTCAATCTTCTAAAATGGCAGCCTCAACTTGACGGACAGATGCCTCATCAAGGGCGGAAGGGGGCGACCAGATCTGGGAGCTGTTTCCACAGAGTTCCGACCATGTTTGAATTCACGATGCCAGCGTTTCACAAGGTCATATGATGGGGCATCATCACCATAAGTTACTTTCATTTCATCAAAAGTCTCCCGTGGTGTGCGTCCTTTCAAATACAAAAACCGGATGACTGCTCGACACTCAACATGCCCCATTTCACACTTGACTCAGTTCAAACACCTGTAAATCAGAAACCACAATTAGTTCAGAGCTGATATAAATAATTGCACATTCAAAATTTCAGCTAGATTAAACAACTTACTTATTGAACGCCCCTCGTATATATATATATATATATATAATATATATATATATATATTAATACTCGTTTTCTTTAATTGTTCGACCGTTATCATCTGGCAAAACCATCTCTTGTATCATCATCTTATATATTAATTGGATTATGTATAAAATCATCCATAATATTGATTTAAATACATTGGAGAATAAAACAATAATATTAGAGATCAATAACACCAAGAGATTATCTATAAAACCCCGGTTTTGTTAAAACCCATGTGCAAATTAACCATAGCGTATATTATTTAAACCTTTCTTTCTTAGAGATTTATAAGACTCGTTTCTGGATTTTAAATGCATTGATAACATGGCTGTTTTGAGGCAACTATTTCCCCGATTTTCATAGAGACAACGTTATAAATAAGATTTATTATATGTATATTAAGGATGTTAGCTCTAAATTAATTACTCATTGATAGACTAAGCAATACCTGGGTGTATCGTGACGTAAGTAATGTCGTCGTCTCGGTTACAGACAGACATCGAATCTTCATTATTATAAGATGTGTATCAATAAACTGGTAGAAATAATTTTCATTAATTTGCAAATAGATCTATTTGACCCACAGATGAGAAATAATGAGAATAACTCAAGATTCAAAGGAGAGGGAAAAAAAAAGAAAGAAAGAAAGAAAGAAGGAAGGAAAGAAAATTGAAAAATAATTTTTTCGAGACATAGACAAAAAGAAAGAAAATGAAAGAACGAAAGAAATTAAGAAAGTTAAAAAATAAATTTTGCAATGAATAGAAGGAAAGAAAGAAAGAAAGAAAGAAAGAAAGAAAAAAAGAAATTCAAAAAGGAATTTTGCGAGGAATATAAAGAAAGAAAGAAAGAAAGAAAGAAAGAATTTAAGAAAGTTAAAAAATAAATTTTGCAATGAATAGAAAAAAAAAAAAGAAAGAATTTCAAAAATAAATTTTACGAGGAATAGAAAGAAAGAAAGAAAGAAAGAATTTGAAAAAGAAATTTTACGAGCAATAAAAAGAAAAAAAGAAAAAAAAGAGAGAAATTTTCTAGGAATAGAAAGAAAAAAGAAAGAAAGAAAGAAAGAAAGAAAGAAATGTAATGTACGTTAAGTTATTAAAATGTAACTTGTGAAAGTTTAATTAGTGCATCACGCGTTCAACCAATATTCGTCACATTAACCTTGACAATGAGTTGTGTGTGTGTGTGTGTGTGTGTGTGTGTGTGTTTAGCCATCCACTTCGTGTCAAACAGGATGTAACACAAAGTCAATTTTAATCAGAGTTTGTACTTACCGACCCCTCTGCACGAATCAAATGTAACACAAGGTCAATTTTGAACCTGGTGTCTACCCCCCTCCCTGACAACATGGTAACGTCACAGCTATACCGTCCGGATCTCAAGTTCCTGGTAGGTTCTTTCCAAGGCAGATTGGTCTCTCACCCAGTGGTTTTATGGCCACAACTCGGCTAAAGGGGTTCTGATGAAACTCCAAATGGCATCTCCATTATAACCAGGAATCAACTGCTTTTGGCAAAACTTGTCACTTTTTCTATGAAAAAATTTGCAGCAAACAAGGTCATCCCATTCCCCTGACCGGAATATGCATGTGGGTTTTGGGGACCTCTTGTGAATTTCATATTCCCTTGTTACTCTTTGTATCAATTCACTAAACTATCTTGTTCATTTGGGATAGGGTGAATTCGTTGGATGGAGCCGGCTCAACAGACCCAGTGTGAATGCCGTCACAAAAAACAAAACAATTCTTAAAGACAAGCTTAAAACATAACAAAATGATATTAAAAATTAATTAATATCTTTAATATATACTAGCAAATATATGCACCCTCCGGGTGCTAGTATTTAAGTTTTAATATAATAAAATATATTAAATTAGAAAGGCTGATGAAACTGAATAAGAATGCAGATAAAAAGATTTTGAACAGAGGGGGTATGATTGAAAAATAGAACAACTTTGAAACTAACTCTTCCATCATTTTACATTACTCCCGTTGTCTTTGTTAAATTTTCCTAATTTAACTATTTAGTTAAGATAGAAAGTAAAGAATAATATTACAGTTATTTCTTCTTGTTAATGGATTTCTT
>CM042167.1:55546983-55570373 GCA_023376005.1 Doryteuthis pealeii
AGTCGGTCGGTCGGAGAGCCCCCCACTCCGATCAATGGGCTGCTCATATAAAGCCCTAGCACCTATATGATTGTCCCAATTCTATAGCACTTATGGTAAATCCCAACACTTTTTATCATATATGTGCAAGAAAGCGGTGACTGGAGGTCTTGATGTCCTGGGTATAACGTTAAACACTATCTGATATGGATAGTTCTGGAGCTCTGGGGAATGTGGAGTACCCCTTCATCACCATTACACCCAGGCCCACTTTGACCAGGAGAGGTAGTTAGAGTTTTATCTATCGGTTAAATAAAAAATGATTTAGAGAAAATGTATTTAAAAAATTGAGTGTAAAAAAAATTGAGTACCCATCAAGAATGAATACAAGAAATGTCTTCGGCATAAGATAACCCAACAAGGGTTAAGATGCCGTAAAATACAACCAACCAACCAACCAAAATCTGTTCAAAAAAAGAAATCGCAATACCCTTTAAGAATGAATAAAATAAAACGTCTTCGGTATAAGATAACCCAACAAGGGTTGACATGCCGTAAAATCCAACCAACCAACCAAGATCTGTTCAAAAAAAGAAATCGCAATACCCGTTAAGAATGAATAAAATGAAACGTCTTTGGCATAAGATAACCCAACAAGGGTTGACATGCCGTAAAACCCAACCAACCAACCACCTCTCTTAAACGTCGTGTTTTTCAAGTGAAACTCCCTCTTATTTTCCTGATTACGATTGTTTATTTTTATTCGACACAAGATAATATACTTTGATTAAAACAAACGAGTCCCTTTTCAGAGAAGTGTTGTCAGTTTTTCATTTTTTTTTTAAGAAGCAGGTCCCAATTTGTTTAACTAAAATGATTGGATAAAGAAACGTAATCTAATGAGGTGACCTTTTAAGAATTAAATAATCAGTTGATCACGTTTTGCCAGAAGGCAATTTAATAAAATTCCCGATTTGTCAATGCACAAATTGGTGATAAAACAAAAAATAAAACATTTAATAAAAAAAGGAAAAAACAAACAAACAAAAATATTGTTCTTTGATTAAAATATGTTTGCATAAAACCTTTCAAGAAAATAATATAGTTGGCTTCAATGAATATGTGACTTTGATAGAGTAACGAGATTTGATTCGAGATCCTGCGTGATTTGATCAAATGACGTAATACCCTTTGGTCAGCCATCGCAAAAGAAGATGAAATATAAAAAAACAAAAACAAACAACAAACAACAACATCCGAACCCACTTGGCCGTAGTAGTTATAGTGTATAAAACGGAATTCTAGGAAGGGACACAACGTTCATTTATTTCGGAATTTATGAAAATCCAATGAGTAAAAGAAAATGAATAAAAGAAAGAAAAAATATGTTTAATTAAAAAAACAACAAAAAATAAAAAAATCAATCAAACCAAAAAACAAAACAAAAACAAACATAAGAATTCCTAGAAATTCGATAACCGATTTAATTTCAGAATATTAAAAAATAAAAATGCTGACAAGATTGAATTTATAAACGCGTTAATTTTACTCGAGAACGACGTTTGAAAATATTATCAGCATTATTGTTTATTTTTGTTATAGGATATTTAGTGATTATTATTATTATGGTTTTAATTAATTTTCACACTCTTATCGAAGATCAAGCGACAACAAGTATCTTAAATGTCATGGGCATAGCCGATACCCCCGACGTAAGCGGTAAAGAATCACCTGTGCCGACTTGAATGGCACGAGATGTAATTTGCATGTGGGGATAGGTGAGCTATAATATAAGCAGGCAATTGTTAACGCTGGATAAGAACGAACCTGGGGGTGATAAGAGTGGCATTGTCAACGACGGATAATAATTTATGTAGTAGCATAAAATAAGGGGCCATTGGTTTTTATCAGATCGTGGGAAAATACCAGTAACGGTTATAGCTCTCTGAACCCTAGAGAACACGTCACGAGAAATACATGACTAGATTTAGATATCAGTTTCAACCCGACGTCAGAGCAGAGAGCATCGGCATCTGTCTGCTGAGGTTGTTAACTCCCACGCAGAAGAACATGGGCAGAAATAAATTTTGATCAAGAAAATAAAAGTCTTGTGAGTTGATTAATTTGTATGACTAAAGAGTTAGCCCAAAAGAAGCCAATAGACGAAACTAGACAAGATGACCGCCAAAGAAGAATTTAGCAGAAGTAGAAAAGAAATGAAGAACAAGTACGTCTCAACTCTGTATCTGTCTCCCTCTCTCTATCACACGAGTTCACTCTCTCAATCAAATACCCGACAATATTCGACGATGACGTATATAACAGAGTAGTGCTTTTTGTTTATCTGATCAAGGATTTGAACCGGTGAGTTCAAGAGTCGAAAGAATGAAACGGTGATTGCTGAATGTGTGTCCCGTTGGAAGATTGTTCCGAACCTTTTTTTTGCGTTGGCTTTTCTTCAGTAAAGAATCAAGCATTCTTTTCGCTACCGACACCTGTGGATATATCACACTACGATAATCTAATGATTATAAGATTTGATTTGTTTACATCAGAGTTATTGCAAAATAGTTCAATGTGAAAACATTATAATGATCTTGATTTTGCTCTCTCTCATTTTCTTTCTTTTCTTCTTTTCCTATTTTCATTATGTTCGATTGAAACAGATATGCATTATTGCTTCCGTCCACTCACCCACTCTCACTATCTTTCTCCTACTCTCTTTCGTGAGTGAGAGGATTTGATTTTGTTTGGTTTGTTTTACGGCATATCAACCTCAGTGGGTCATTTAATGCCGACAAAGTTTTTAAATAAATGAATTCTTAATGAATACACGTTTTAGTTTATAAACACGTTTTCTTATTTAACCCATAGATGAGACCGTAACAGGTACTACCACTCCGGGCCAGAGTGGACCTGGGAGCAATGGTGATAAAGGGGCACTCCACGTTCCACAGACCTCCAGAACTGGAACCTCACCATCAGATAGAGTTTAACGTCATTTCCAGGACATGAAGACCCTCAGCCACCACCTTCTAGCACCCATATAATAAAAAGGGGTTGGGGTTGTCATAAGGGCAATGGGGTCGTGGCAATCATATAGGTGCTAGAGCTTGATATGAACAGCCGATTGATCGAAAGTGGCCTCTCCGACTGCCCGTCTCGCCTAAGTAAGGATCAAAGTGTGGTGTGTTGAGAGAGAGGAGAGAGAGAGAGAGAGAGAGAGAGAGAGAGAGAGAGAGAGAAGAGAGAGAGAGAAGAGAGAGAGAGTTAAATCAAAATTATTTTACTTTTCAAATATTAAAGTATTCGTAATAGCTCTAAAAAAAGATATCAAACGTTGTGATAATTAGATTCTCATACTATGGTATATCCACGGGTCCTGCTATAGGATTTCTAACCACTAGACCATATTGAAGAACACGATTTAGATACGCAAGTTCGACTCACAGATCATTTTTTATAAGTTTGGGGATTTCGATAATATGAGAGTGCATAAAAGAATTGTTGCTCTTAAAATGTTAATGAATAGGTATAAACATTCTTAACAAGAAACATAAATAAAAAGATACGTTCTCACACAGGGAATCGAACCCGGACCGCCTGTTCAGATTTATTGTCCTTGATATCGAGCATGGATGAGATGAGGAATTCTCACATTTTATTATCACAATCTATTTTTTTTGCTTTTCATTATTAACTTTTTTCTGTCTCTGTCTGTCTGCCTGTCTGTCTTTCTCTCTATCTCTTTCTCTATTTTCTCTCTCTCTTTCTCTCTATCTCTCTATCTTCTCTCTCTCTTTCTTCTCTCTTCTCTTTCTCTCTCTTTCTTATCTCTATCTATCTTTTCTTTCTCTCTCTTTCTTCTCTCTACCCCCTCTCCTTTTCCTTTTTTATAACAAATATTCTATCCGACTTTTTCTTCTTCTTCAGTTGTTAAATTAGTAGTGACTAGCAAAAAAAAAAAAAAAAAAAAAAAAGAAAAAAAAAGATATTGCCTGTTGGGGGAGTTAAAAATTCAATGTCAGAATGTTTGTATCATAAGTCTCAGTCAGTAGAGTACTTGCCTACGAATCGCAAGATTCCTGGTTCGATAGCCATTGCCAACTCAACCTGTGAATAGCACAGGGATCTGTGCGGTAAAATGTGGAGCTGCAAAAGCAACCTCCTTAGTCTGGTGCTAGTTAAAAGGGGATAGACTCCTCTGGCTGATACCGACATAAGGCCAACACGGCGACTTAAGAAAAATAAAGAATAAAATAATTTGAAACGGAAACTTAGTTCTGTTGCCCTTAAATAAAATAATGCGCGTATTAAATAAATAAAAATAATTACAAATAAATTTAATAGAAATCAGAAGCTTTTATTTGTAAACTTTTTTTGTTTACTTCTTGTTACTAAAAAAAAGTGCGAAATTAAAAAAATAATTTGGACCATATGACCTTTAGGCACCCCTTTTTTAATTCAGAAGGACATGTTTTTCATTTACACCGTCAATATCCGTTGTTTGTTAGAGTTGTTTGTTAGAGTTAGGGGTTAGGGTTCGGGATTAAGGTTAGGGGATAGGGTTAGGGGATATGGTTAGGGGTTAGGGTTAGGGGTTAGTTTTATAATTACAAAAAACTCTAAAAATCGTCTGTTAACAAACAACCTGATATTGACGGTTTCTTAATCGAGATAAAAAGGGGTGCCTAAAGGTCATATGGTCCAATAATTTTTACGATAGATTACAAATTTCGCAAATATTTTTTCATTTAAATTAGTAAGACAATTTCTAATTGATTTCATAGTTTATTTATATCGTTTATTTATTTCAGTAATATATAATATATTTACTTAAATTGTCATTATTACAATGAAAATGATTAAAATGTTGAATTATTAGGAAGGCTTTTTATTTATATTATTAATATTAATTGTTCTTAATTCTATGTATGGACGATTTTGTAACGTTAGCAGTGACGTAGTTTTGGTTACACACAAATAGAGACCGAATCTCCATTGTTAATAGACTAGCAAAACAAAAACACCCTCCGTGCGGTGTAAAGATTAATTTTTAAAAGATATCGACTAAGGGGGTGGGTGTTTGTTTTGTTTTACGACAGACGACAAAGCTTTCTTTTTTTTAAATACATTCAATTTTACATAATTCTACAAACTTTTATTAGAATTGAACGAATATCTTAATTTTAGTGAAAAAAAACTTTAAAAATTTTTATCTCGATTTTATCGACGTATGTAATAGTATTTTTGACTCGCTCTTTCGTAAAAAAAAATGTAAACAGACCTTTGCAATATCATATTTTTTTTAGTAATAAACATAAATAATAGTTTTCATTCAAACAAGGTTGTACTTTATTCGATATTCGACGATTTTAGGTAATGTTACTTAAACAGTGACGTAGTTTTAGTTACAGACAAATATGTTACATAATAATTGGATCCCTAATACATTTTTAAGGTAGTGTAGAAATCATTATGGTGATCAGTACAGCTGATGGCCTTGAGAGTGAGTGACAATGCTTGACCTCACTCTGACCTTACCTTGCGGGATAAACCGTGAGAACCGGGAACCCCGATAGAAGGCCCTTCCGGTTTAAGGAGTAAGCAACTCAGTTAGTGAGAGTTAGAACTTAGAAGCCGAGCTAACAAGATGTAAGGATCCGCGCGCATTGTCTGGTCTGGGGATTTATGAATAAAGTAACATAAACATAAATCGAAGTCTTGTGTTTATTACTAAAAACTAACAATGACACAAGGCTTCTGATAAGAAGTGATCCCCAACAGAAACCAGACCCGGAATCCCCATATAAGAAAGACCAGACCTGTAGAAGATATACCAGACCAAGATATGATAGACGATCAGAATACCAATGCCGGCCGGAAGAATAGACGACAGAGTAAGAAGAAAGGTATATAGCGTTATATAGATTGGTATCGTGAAAAGACCAGTATATAACAAATAGAGACCGAATCTCCATTATTAATAAATATATTATAACTGGTTGTCTGATATTCATTTGAATTGTTTTAATTACAAAAGTCACACAACCAAGATGCCGTTAATATCTAAATATATATCTTATCCACTTGTTACTACGAAGTGACGTAGCGAGATTCGCTTTTGTGTTTTACTTGAGCAATATGTTTAATCTTCCGCTCACCTAGTCCTGTCTAAGCTTCGCCGGTGCCCCGTCAGCCATAGATTTTGAGAAGCGATATATATTGACATCAGCTTGGCTACAGGCGCTAACGAGACGATGTCAAAATTGATATTTGGTTTTCAATACTGAGATATTCTCTTTCTAATGTTACTGTTATATACCTTCACTGGACCCGATAAAGAACACGGAACACACGTGTATATAGAAATATAAAGTTACATTTTCATTCTTCGATTGTGTGTAGACTGAGAGTTGTCGGTAGAGAATGCACATACACAGGAGCCTTCAGGTGTTCCGACTGCGAGCGATCTCAATATCGATCTACCCAACCCAGATTCCTAATTTAAAAAAATTCTTTATCTCAACAGGCGACGCCCCTTTGATCGTGACACCCACGCAGTTTTCCTGTAGACACACCTCCTCGCCCACACAGCTTGTTTTTATTGGTTATGGGCTACACCTACACATTTTCGGTGTCTACGCATTGTCAAAGGTCGGTTCAATACGTTCAAGGCAATATCCAGTTTTGGTTTTCAGGCTCATGTTTGATACCCACGCATTTCCTGTGCCCAATCGACAGTTATAATTAAATGAATTAGGCGTGCATATCGGTTTAAATGTAAGGCGTAAACAAATCGAGAAAAAGTCAATCTGTATGTACATTTCAGCCTATTAGGCCTCATCAGCAGAGTTATAAACAGGGCAGTGCTTTGGGCGTTATTTGTTTACGCCTTACATTTAAACCGATATACACGCCTAATTCATTTAATTATAACTAATTAATTTACAAATTAGGTATGACTTCAATTAAGCACATAATCTCCCAAAAATTGTCGGCTATCGCCATCTCAAACACATTATTTGTCCACTTCATACTGTTGTGCTGTAAGTCAACCAAAAAAGTGCTATATATATATCAGTTTAAAATAAACGAGAAATCTGGTTAAGCCAGCTAGTGTAATGGTTAGAGTACCCGCCTGTCAGTCTGACAGGTAGGGTTCGAATCACGCACAAAGCACTGCCCTGTCTATAACTCTGCTGATGAGGCCTAATGGGCTGAAATGTACATACAGAGATTGACTTTTTCTCGATTTGTTTACCCATTACATTTAAACCGATATGCACGCCTAATTCATTTAATTATAACTAATTAATTTACAAATTAGGTATGACTTCAATTAAGCACATAATCTCCCCCCCCAAAAAACATATATATATATATATATATATATATAGAGAGAGAGAGAGAGAGGGGGAGAGAGAGAGAGAGAGAGAGAGAGAGAGAGTGACACTCAGTCGGTAGAGCACCCGCCTAGGTATCGCAAGGTTCCTGGTTCGATACCGGTTCCTAATAACTCGGCGCATTAGTAGCACAAATTTATTAACCTGATTTGTGCTGTAAAGTCGGGAGCTGATGTTTGGTGTGGCGCTGTACATCAGTAGAAAGAATCTCCCTGGTCTAGTGCTAGCGAAAATAACTTACGTCACGAATGATAAATCTAGTGAATCCTTGACCCTCTCTCTCCAACCGTCTCCATGGTTCATCAATCCTTGGGGGTCATCCACATTGCATCCAGAATATGTACAGAGCTGATTGATGTAGCTTTTTATCGGCTTACACTAGTGCGTTCGTGGGAAGGCGTCCACAGGAAAACGTCACTTATTAATTCGTCCCTGCTTCACCAGCAGTGTCCAGCAGGTTTTGTTCGTCTTACTCAGATGGTCTATGGGAGGAAATGACCACACGTCTGATTCTTTATGGGGTTGTAGTGATTGTCTGCCCTTGCTGGGATGGACATGAGTCCAAAACGGTTATCTTCCCTTGTTACCAGGTTTTCACCTATAGATGGTTAGGATATTTAAACAGTAGCCCGGGAATTCTCAGTCTCTTTCCCTCGGTCCAGCAACTACTAAGCATGGGCTAGACACGTTATGTCAATAATCATGAAGTGGGGGTGGGGGGCTTTGCCTCCTAACCAACAGTAAGTAACGTATTTCTCCATGAACACTGTATCACTTCTTTCGGGCTTAGTCCTATCACTTTCTGTATTTATGTTTCGTATTGTTCCTTGTCATGTACGTATGTTCTTTTCCATGTGCTCAGACAATAAAGTCTGCATTTGTCTATACATATATAAAAGGCAGTTGTGTGTATGCATGTCCGGAGGAAAGTACAAAAATAAAACAGTTAATGACAAAGTAAATATATACACACATTAAATATCACCAGTTCTTGCTTTTGTGCAAAAATTATGAAGATTTGATTTATATTCGAAGATATTTCAAAATTAAAATATACATAGAAATAGCATTGCAACTCTACTTAAAAATGTCCAGCATTTGTAAATATTTAAAGTAAACAAATCAATTCTACTTAAGAATGTCCAAATCAATACACCAGGGTTCGCTCCCTCTCTATCCAGGCGTCGCGGGGTAACCACTTCTAGTTATTATATATAACTTCTTTGACGGATTATTTTATGTACACATATGTACCCACGTTGGAAGGTTACTCTGAGCCTTCTAACGGATTATAAGAACACACACACCCTATTCTTATAGAGTACAGACTGCAAGATGTGTCAAGACAGCACGTAGCATCCTTGAGTAGCTCCAATCCAGTATCTTATCCAAGCGTTTCGTTAAAGTCCAAAGGGTGCAGTCTTACAGTTGTACTGTCTTGGCTACAGCTTAGAAGAATGTTCGCTTTCTCTTATCAAATAGATCAAATTTCCATCGGATAGATACTATGTGTATATCAATCCAAGCCTATGCGTCTAGTGACATCTCTTTCTGTAGATGAGATATTACTACACAGATATGTGAACCTTGTCTATTAATTTCAAAATCTGATCATTCCTCTTGTTTGAAACATTAACTCAGTTTTATCTGAGGTCACAGAGAGGCCAATGACTCTTGCCGCCTTCTCTATGCTATGCAGCAATGGTTTTGGTTGTGTAGGTGTTTTGCAAAAAGCGTAAGATATAGTCTAGTGTGTTTGCATGACGAGAGGTTAACAAACTGTGTATATGGTATATTTATATTTACACTTTTTGTGTATTTTCTCGTTGTTTTTTAAAACGGTTCTATATCTAATCTGAATCATATACCAACAAGAGGAGGGTTTGGCTATGGGATCACCATTGTCCCCAGTGTTAGCCAATATATACATGGAATACTTTGAAGAGATGGCCTTAGGATCTACATCCCTAAATCCATCAATGTGGCTTAGATACGTAGATGACACATTCATTCTCTGGACCCGTCAGGTAGATGTTCAAATACTAATGGATCATGGTAACTCAATCTGTCCATCTATACAGTTCACGATGGAGAAGGAACAAGACAACAAATTGTCCTTCCTAAAAAAAAAGTACAGATAACAATGCAGATGAGGACAATAGTCCGAATAACGCAGATAATACTAATCTGAATTATTTGCAAAAAGATCTATTTGATCCATAGATGAGCCCACAACAGATACTACCATTCCTGGTCAGCGTTAACCTGCAATTAATGGCAATGTTGGGGTAATCCATACGCTCCACCCTTTTGGCCGTGGTGTAGAATGCGCTGACTGCACCTTTGCATAGACTCCCTCAAATGGGACCACGTGTTGGCTGTAGTTGGAATTCTAGTGGCTGAGCAGTCCATGACATGCAACACTCCACTTTGGCCCATACTTAGGCTAGACAGTCGGTCGGAGAGGGCCCATCTGACCAATCGGCTGGTCACGTCAAGCCCTAGCACCTATATAAATTTCCTAATCCCTTATTTCCTTTATAGAAAATACCCGAAGCCTTTTTATCCTATATGTGCTAGAACGTGGTAGTGTTCTGGGTGTGACGTTAAACTGCATCTAATGATGAAGTTAAACTTCTGGAACTCTCGGGAACGTGGGGTATGACCTTTATGACCTTCATGACCCTTACCCTCAGTTCCAGCTTGACCCGAAATGATAGTACCTGTTAAGTTAAAATCTATGGGTTAATTAGATAAAAGTGTGTATTAAAAAAGTATCTAAAAATGACGAGAAGTAGGGATGTGATCCACAGAGGACCAGCTTCATTTTGATGTATGATAAATGTTCAGGTGTTTTATAACTATACCTGTCCTAAACAAAATGGCATTACTTTTTGACTCATCTATGTGGAAAAGTAGGGATGTGATTCACAGAGGACCAGCTTCATTTTTATGTATAATAAATGTTCCTGTGTTGATAATTATACCTGTCCTAAACAAAATGGCATTACTTTTTGACATACACTCGTATATACCCAGCAATGATTATAGATTGGTTGCTTGGTTGGATTTTAAGACATGTCAACCCTTGTTTGGTTATTTCATGCCGAATATGTTTTTTCTAAATTTATTTTGGTGATGGGTATTCACATTTGTTTAAACTCATGTATTTAAACATTTTTTTATGTATAATAAATGTTCCTGTGTTGGTAATTAAAACCTGTCCTTTAAAAATAGCATTACTTTTTTGACTCACCCTCGTGTCATTTGAAATGAAAGCGTTTCTTTTCAAGTCGGCTTTTGTCACAAAAGTCACATTTTTGAATCTAACTTTTTGAGTCTTTAAAATCTCAAAGATTTCATTCTGTCAAATTTTTCACTTTCGGTAGATTTTAAACTTTCTTTTCCGATGTTAAAATCAGAATAATGCGTCTAGGTTTTTAAAAGATTATCCTTTACGAATAATAATGGATTATATATATATATATATATATATATATATATATATATATTATATATATATATATAAGTTGTTATTATATATTATATATATATATATAATATATATATATATATATATATACACTCACACACAAGCACACACACTTACGAGCAGGCATTACACACACATATACAAACAATAAATTATTCTTTACAAATAATAATGCATTCACACACGCACTCACACATAAACACACATACGCGAATGAACGCGTACATTCGCACACATACACTCACACACGCTGTCACACACACAAACACATACGCTGGCACACACGCACACACTTACACAAATACACACACGCTCATACACATATACATACTCATCCACACAAACACAGTCACACACACTCACACGAAGACACATACACATAAACGCACACAAGAGATTATCAAATAATAATGCATTCAATGTGAATAGACATTCAAACACACGCATACATACACTCATTCACACACATATATTTATACACATACGAACGCAATTAAACACACGCGGACACGCATCCAGATAAACACACGTAAACACTTTCACGTTCACACAAATATACATACACAAACTCAGACACACACGCGCAAACACACACGCACACGTATACAGATATTGGTCTAATGGTTTAGAGTCTTAAGAAATGGATTCGTCGAATTCAATTCCTAGACGAAGCTATTTGCATTACATATGGTGCTAGTACACTTGGGAAAGGTATGAATCCAATTCACCCTCCAGCTATGGGTAAATAGCAGGGAAGACTAAGCTCGTTAACTATGGCTAGGTAACCAGGCTAGGAGAAGAAAAACTCTGAAACTCCGCTTAATAAATTGACCTTGAGTCAGATCCTGCTCATGCGGATGGGTTGGTAAATATATATACAGATATACACACATAAACACACAAACCTACACACGTACATGCACATACATGCACACACTCACGCAGGCACACACACACACACACACACACACACACACACACACACACACTCATAAACCTACACCGACACTCTCAAACACATACATACGCATACAAAGAAAGAAAGAAAGAAAAGATGCAATGCGACAAAATGTTAAAAAACGTTTACCAATGTCGAGACATCTGGATTATATATATATATATATTAAACATACATACGCATACTATATATGTATAACACATACATACGCATACAAAGAAAGTTATATATATATATTAAACACATACATACGCATACAAAGAAAGTATATATATATATTAAACACATACATACGCATACAAGAAAGTTATATATGTATATTAAACACATACATACGCATACAAAGAAAGTTATATATATATAATATATATATATATATATATATATATATTAAACACATATATACGCATACAAAGAAAGTTATATATATATATTAAACACATACATACGCATACAAAGAAAGTTTATATATATATATTAAACACATACATACGCATACAAAGAAAGTTATATATATATATATTAAACACATACATACGCATACAAAGAAAGAAAGAAAGAAAGATGCAATGCGACAAAATGTTAAAAAACTTTTACTTATGTCGAGACATCTGGGTTACGAGATTTGCCCAACTAAAAATATTTTCTAAACTCTCAAGAAAACCAATCATATACGTCGCATTTTAATATTGACAATTCGACGAAAAGTTTTTAGTCTTTTAATTTATTAAGAATTTTTTTTTATTTTAACACGGCGTAAACTTAAGTGGAATTGTTTTCTTTACTTATCTAATTCTGTTTATATTATCAAATTCTGTTAATATCTATCTATCTATCTATCTATCTATCTATCTATCAATATATCTATGTTCACATTAAGTATGTTCATATTTAAACCGACTCTCTCACCTCTATCTCTGTCTCTCTGTCTCTGTTTCTCTGTCTGTCTATATATATATATGGTGAGTCTAGTTCTCAGTATGAATATCTTATATTTGTATATATGTTATTTATAAATATATGTCTATAATATTTACTTTTGGGGATTTTGTATGAAGCATGGGTGTAAAATAAATGAGAAACTCCGTTGGATGTTAAGTGTTAAGTTTCATTTTATTTCATACTATATTTTGAAAGCAGGGCCTTACTTTCTCAAGAAGATCTAGACTGACTGTTTATGTTGCTTTTGGCGCCTTTATAGTTAGTATTGCTAGAACTCCGGTCATCTATGGATTGAATGTCTGGAGTTTGGGGTGTCCCTCTCTTAGCAGGTAATTTATGTTTTCTAGTGGTGCTTGGCTGGCTGGCGAATGTGCGACTGGGCGGCTGGTTGTCTCCACTGTCCTCTCCATTGGTGGTGTGGTGGGGTTGCTCATTAATGCAGAGGATTTGTAGACATATTTATACGAGTTTCACAATGACAACAACAACTATGACAAAGATAATATATATATATATATATATAATATATAATATAATATATTGTAATACAGGTACAAGTAATAACCTACTCGAGTTTCACCATAAGGATCTTCAGGGTTAATCGACTGCAATTAATCAATATCTTGATTAATCCAGTGGATTTAACCCTGAAGATCCTTATGGTGAAACTCGAGTAGGTTATTAATTGTACCAGTATTACAATAAATTTGCTCTACTAACGTATTGAGCACTTTTTATTTGTTATATCGCTGTCTTACCTTTCTGAATTTTGTATCAACTAATCATTGTGACCATCTTCAGCGGTAACTCACCTTTTAATATATATATATAATATATATGCATTAAATGCACAAAGCAAATAAGTATACAATCTTATTTACTTCGGGATTTTTCATTAAAACCGATTGAAATGTAAAATTATTAAGAAAGCGTCATCACACAAAGGGAATGATAACCCGTGCATTAAGTGCATTCAAGAAAAATTAAAAATAGCAGAATTCAGTGACCCAGAGCAGATATTGAACTCGCGAGCAGAATTAACAAACAGATATAGGCCTAAAATCAAACACAGGCTCTGCCTAGTAAGTTCACGTGTTACATAGGGGTTGAAGCCTGGTGTGTAGCACAACCGCTGTATTGAAAATGGGTACTGCCCAGCTATAAAATGCATAACGATGGTATGTAAAAACACCCTGAAGATTCGCACAACTGCGAGAAACTTAAGTAGGTAGTTTTTAAACCATTCGATTTTAATGGTCTGCACAGCTTTTAAATAGAAATCAAACAAGGAAGGTAAGTTAATAATCTCTTCAATTTTTTTTCATGTTTATTTCCCTATACATTTACGTAAGAAGCCAATACATTTATGCATACATTTACAAAACAATCCTCGCCCTGTCGGCTGGGGCGTTAGAATGCACCGACTGCACCTCTGCAGAGGGGTAAGACTCCCCCAATGGGGTCACCTGTTGGCCGTGGGTGGCGACCCGTGATGCTTAAGGATAGAACCCAGGTGGATGAGCAGTTCATGACTTGCAATACTCCACTTTAGGCTCTATCTTGGTTTAGACGGGCGACCGGAGAGGTCACGTCAAGCCCTAGCACCTATATGATTTTCATAACCCTATTGCCCTTATGGCAAGCCCAACCCCTTTTTATCATATGGGTGCTAGAAGGCGGTGACTGAAGGTCTACATGTCCTGGGAATGACGTTAAACTATATCTGATAGTGAGGTTCCAGTTTTGGAGGTTTGGTGAATGTGGAGCACCCCTTCATCACCATTGCTCCCTGGTACACTCTGACCCGGAGTGGTAGTACATATTAGTGTCCCATCTATGGGTTAAATAGAAAAATGTATTTATAAAAATTGTATTATCCATTTATCCATTAAGAATTGATTTATTTCAAAACTTTATTGGCATTAAATGACCCACTGAGGTTGATATGCCGTAAAACAAACCAAACCAAACCAAACCAAACAATCCTGATGAATTTAACTAGAAAATAGTTTCCAGTACACAAATGGACTGGTCACCCTTGAATGTACATTTTTATTGAAATAATTTGTCGTCACTTGTCATTTTTTTCTCATATTTTCTCCTGATGACGAACAAAGATGAAAACTAGTGAAGAACGATCAAAAAATAAATAGCATAAAAATATTCCTGTTTTTCTCTTCACTTTCGGTTCATATTATATATACTAGCAAAATAAAAAAAACGACCTCCAGGCGATGTAAAAATAGAATTTTGAAACATATTGCTTGAGGGATGGGAGTGAAAAATTCAATGTCAGCGAGTCTGTAAAATCATCAAATTCATTAAAAGATTAAAAAATAAAACAATTTTGAATGTAAACTGTAAATATGTATTAAAATAAAACAAACTATATATAGATATATAATACCAGTCAGGTATTTATTAAAACTTGTTTTAAAAAACAATGAGGACTGTCTAATGGTGCATGTTCAAATTTTGAATGTATTTATTCTATATTATGACAATTTTGGGTAAGCAGTGACGTCACTTTAATTTGTTACAGACAAAAACCGGAAACGAATCTCCATTATATATATATATATATATATATATATATATATATATATATATATATATATATATATATGTTAGTCATCTACAGACACCAGGTTTCGACATATCCTGTAGTCTCAGTGTGGCTAGACTTCAAAGGCTATCTTAAGCTATTTATCTTAACCACTAGGCCGTCATCAGCACCTACAAGAGAAATTTAACTGATAAATACATACATAGTTATATATGTGAAGGTCACCAGAGAGCACTCATATCCGTTTAATCGTGTAGATAATATGGGAGGGGTATTTCCAAGCAGACAGATCTCAATATCATTGACATGCCGTTTATAATTAAGTTAACAACATCTTACCACTCAGTAACAACCCTGACGACAGGGCGGCTTTCCTTCGTATCATTTGAAATGAAGGCGTTGAAGAGAGAGAGAGAGAGAGAGAGAGAGAGAGAGAGAGAGGAGAGAGAGAGAGAGATATGACACATATCTGATATATTGGTGTGGCATAAAAGTTTCGAGATTGTAGCTGTATTTACTGAGATAGAAATGAACAATAAATGGAACATTTAATCTTTTTCAGAATATAAGGTGTGTTATAAAAGTATCGAGATTGAAGCTGTATTTACCAAGATAGAAATGAACAATGAATGGAAACGTTATTTTTTTCCAGAATACAAGGTGTGTCATAAAAAGGCCAAGTTTGAAGCTGTAATTACTAAGATAGAAATGAACAATGGTTGGAACGTTTAATTTTTTCAGAATACAAGTGGGTGTCTAAAAGTACAAAAAGTCTCGATACTTTTTTGACGCCACCATATATATATATATATGTTGTGTTAACTGTAATAACAATTCTTGTCGGACAAGTTTTTTTTGTTCGATCCTTTCTAATTTCTGGCCATCTTTTTGGTGTCAGGGAGGAACTGAATGTAGCAATCCTCCAAAGGTTTCATTACGAGCGCTTTCGGCAATTCGATTTGCCATCTTCAGGTAGGAAACTGATGGTATGTTCCGTGTCTCGTTTTTTAAAGGAAAACGAGCAGTAGCGTAGAATTGGAAGTGGGGGGTAGTAACAATTAGTAGGGGGAAGTTGTAGGAATTGTTAGTAGTTCGAACGAACGATGCAGTAGAGATTTTTTTGGGAGGGGGGCCACGAGTTGTGAGAAGTTTCCTACCTGAAGATGGCAAATTGAATTGCCGAAAGCGCTCGTAATGAAACTTTGGTGGATTGCTACACTAGTTCCACTTGACACCAAAAGATGGCCAGAAAATTAGAAAGGATCGAACAAAAACTTGTTCGACAAGAATTGTCTGTACAGTTTAATACAACATGTTAAAAGAAAAAATGCTGCCAATATATATATATATATATATATATATATATACTCTTTTATGTAATTATCTTTCATATCTATCTATTTATCTCTCTATCTGATTGTATTCCCATTGTCTGTTGAAATATATGTTGAGTGCACATCTTTCTTGCATAGTAAGTTTTTGCAAACTGTAAGAGGAGGTAGGGTGGATGGGGAGAATTGTGTGTGTGTGTTTGTGTGGGGGGGGTGAGTCTGAATTCAACAAATCCGAAAAATTCGAGAAATTTTTCTCTCAAACAGATTTCATTTCATTCTTTTTCATTAATTATTCCGAGAAAAAATATTTTTACAAATTCTGGTTTATTAATAGAAAAACGTGTCCAGATTTTGAAGAAGAAGAAGAAGAAGAAGAAGAAGAGAGAGAGAGAGAGAGAGAGAGAGAGAGAGAGAGAGAGAGAGAGGAGAGAGAGAGAGAGAGAGAGAGAGAGAGAGAGAGAGAGAGAAGAGAAATAGAAAATTGTTTAGATATAGACAGGTAATAATAATAACTGTGATTTACTGGAAGCTGAGTTACAAACAAGTCCCCTCAGGACCCCAGGACTCTGCTGAGTATTCCAGCCGATCTCAACAATGCTGTAGTCTGAATGGCCTCGATTCTTCTCTGATTTCCAGTTCATACCAGACTCTTTTCCAGATACATGAGGACCATTCCCTAGGCATCAATTACAACCTTCATGTTTCGTAGTTTTCAGAAGTTCTCTGGCGAGGTCCAAGTATTTGCCTGTCTTCGCTTTCTTTCCGTTTCACTGGTGGTCGCTGGGACGGCAAAATCCATGAGATGACAAGTTCTCTTCTTCTTGTTGATCACATCAGGTCTGGTCTCCTGGCTGGGATTAGTGATCCCAGAGAATTTTGTGTCCCCCATTCCAAGGACAGATTCCGGTTTGTACTATAACATTTAGTTGAAATGGGGAAAATTGAATTTCTTGCACAATTCCCAGTGAATCCCCTTTCCCACCCAGACGTGCCAAGTCATGTACTCTCTTTGTGCTAGTTACTGTATTCGCTTATCATGTGATTGACAGTTTCGTCTTTCCCTCCACACATTCTGTACTTTCTATTCCGTTGTGTTATATCAAATTTTTTGCTTTTATACAATTTCTCCTAATGGCATTATCGTGTACTGCGATTAATAATTAATGACATTCTGTTTCCTCTTGAGGTTTCCCCTTCTTAGCTACGTACCTGTCTTGGTGCGCGATCTTCTCGAGTTTGTCGTTTAAGGTGTCCTTTAGTTTTTTTTTCCTCCACTTCTTTTTTCTTCTTTTTGTTATATTTTTGTGCTCGTCCATATGCCCCAATTATTTTTTTCTGTCTCCTGCTCATAAGTCTTTCTTTGCTCTTTTTAGTATATTCATCGAATGCTTGAATTGTCGAATCTACACAATCTTCCATGCTGCCGAGACCTCTTCCTCCTTTTTTTCCTGATACATATTGTCTGTCTGTATCGTCTCTCGGGTGTAAATGCTTGTGCATTGTCATAAGTTTCCTTGTTCCTTAGGTCCATCTGGTGGAGCTCTTCTCTTGTCCATTTTAAGAAATGTGCAAGTGTATCTTACAAGGGGGACAGCGCAGGTATTTATGCCCCTGATGAGTTATTTTTTTTTTCAACACCTGTCGTAGCTGGTAGTTCACTGGAGGCTGAGTGACAACAAGTCTCCTCCCGTCTCTTCTGAGTATTCTAGCCGATCTTAACAATGCTGTAGCTTGGATGGTCTCGATTCTTTCTTTGGTTTCCAGTTCCCCAAATTCTTTTCAGTGCTTTGGGGATTGTTCCAAGGGCAACCAATTACAATTGGTACGACCTTCACCTTCCTGTTCCACAGCTTCCTCAGTTCTCTGGCAAAGTATTTGTCTATCTTTTCGCTTTCTTTCATTCGGTGATCGGCTGGGACACCAAAACCACGAGAGGGCAGGTTTCTCTCTTTCTTGTCAATTAATACTAGGTCCGGTCTGGTGTCTAGATATGAAATACTGTTACTTTACAACTACTCTCCTTGAGCTGTCAAAACAGGAGCTTAATGTGCGCAAAAGGATATGAAAACTGAGCACTTCGTGAAGATAGAACCATAGACAATGACCAAGCAAGATGTCCTAAAAGAGATTTATATCATAAATAAGCCGAAGCAATTGTGAAATTTGTCTATCAAATTTATCATTGAACGAGGTTTAACAATTAAAGCCGCGGAAATTGTTCATTGGAGTCGAAATAATTAATTAAATGTTCAAGTTAGTTTCATGACGATTTTCAAGGTGTGGGATGAATGGATAATGTAATGATATCAACAGAATCCTTCTTCTTAGTAAGACAACTCGGGTGACCCTTCGTCGAAATAGAAGAATAATGAAATTTGGGATAATTAGATAGATAGATAGATAGATAGATAGATAGATAAACATTATTAGATAGCTAATGTGAACAGATAGAACGGATAGATAGATAGATAAGAACGTAACAGGTCTGCGCGCGCTCGCGCGTATGTGTATGTGTGTGTGTCAGTGTGGGCAAATACAATTATGAAAAATAGATAACGTGAGAGCATTGATATATATATAGTATATATATATATATATATATATATATATAAAAAGATATGATAGATTGATAGAGTAAGAACATACACGCATACACAGCACACAGACACAGACACAGGCATATATATATATATATATATATATATATATATATATATATATATATATATAAATAATTGGTAATTTGCTTAAGCATTGTTAAGTATGTATAATATATTAATGATTTGAAGATAATTACAATGCGTATAAAAAATATTTTTGTCTTATCGATTTCAAAGTAGAAACTTCATCTTCAGAGGTGTAAATCAGAAATGTACGTGCTTAAGTTTTTTTTGTGTGGTTATAATTTTTTTCTTATTCTTTTTACTTTTTCTTTTTTTTTCCTCTCTTTTTATTTATATATATATATATATATTATATATATATATATATATATATTATATATATATATATAGAGAGAGAGAGAGAGAGAGAATAAGTAGAGTAACTGAGGAGAGAAAAGAGCTATTCAAACCATTCCCGAACAGCCTCGCCTGGGGTCACTGATTCCTCGTCCTACGAAAATAATCGTTGGCGGTAACTGCGCCTGAATAGGATATAAATAGGAGGCGTTGATCGTTGTAATGGTTATCGTCGTAGGAAATGAACATTATGATCCGAGCTGAAATTCCTGGACAATGCCGTTTGCATTAATGGGTATAAATCCAACGATTCTCCCTTCAAACTATCGATAAATAGTAGGGCAAACCTTGATATGGCAACTCCTCTGGGAGAAGGAAAACGCAGAAATTCAAACCTGTTAAACTCAGCTTAAAAATTGACCTTGTGTCGCATCCTGGTCTTGACACACAAGAAACAGTTTCTTATAAGTTTGTGACCATGGGAGCGACTACATTTTCCGCATCGGATATTTTTGCAATGCGAGACATATTGATTAAACCAATGTTTTTTTTTGGACAGTTTACCGTAGTTAGATTTTGAATCAAATTCGTTGAAATTCAACCCCTGAGGGGGTTCAATGATTGATACTCGGTAACATCAAGTTGCCCAACGGCTTCTCCCATTGGGAAGCGTGAGAGCGAAGGAAAGTTTAAATAATTATCAGTTTCATCAAAAGACATAATGAAGTAGACATCGTCTTTTGCTTCATCCCGACCGTGGTTTAGAAGTCTTGTTGAAAATAAAAGATGTGATCACTCAAAATGTATGCCTTATGTCGTCTTTGTGAAATAATGCCGAATCAAATTCTACAGACCAGGATTTTTTAAGCAGAACAAATAAAGTCAGACAGCATCTTTAGAAATTGTTACATAATCATTAGAGACCTAATGATTATGACAATAGTGTAGAAATCAATTATGGCGATCAGTACAGCTGATGGCCTTAGAGAGTGAGTGACAGCGTTTGACCTCACTCTGACCTTGCGTTCTGGGGATGATCGTGAGAATCGGAAGCCGATAAGAAGCCCCTTCCGGGTTAAGGAGTAAGCAACTCAGTCAGTGACAGTTTAGAACTTAGAAGCGAAGCTAGCAAGATGTAAGGATCCGCGCGCATTGTCTGGTCTGGGGGTTTATGGAATAAAGTAACATCATCGTAAATCGAAGTCTTGTTGTTAATTTACTAAAAGCTAACATAAGCACAGGACTTCTGATAAGCAGTGATTCCCCAATAACAGGACCAGACACGGAACGCCTCAATAGAAGACCAGACGAGACCTTTAGAAGATATACCAGAACCGGCCAGAAGAATAGACGACACGAGTAAGACGTAAGAAGGTATATAACATAGATATTTAGAGCGGTAAAGAAGGTATGCAACATATATCTATTTGGTACCGTCAAAGAAAGGCACTACGTAATGTTCACTGATTAAAAATTGAAGGGGTTTATATTATGACCCACCGATCCCCCGACTTCCACTAACAGGAAGGCGTGAGAAATAGAAATTAAGGTTTAGTTAGCAGATTTCGGCCGTTAGCTGAAAGAAGCAGACGTAGGGGTCCTTTGCTCTTAACATGCCGACATCTGACCGCGCCGTTAGAAGCCGTTTTGCGATTGTGGGGGTTTTAATAAAGAATAAAGAAAAACAAATAATCAAGTCTTGCTTATTAATTAAACCAAGAATATGCACAGATGACCAGACCCAGTAAAAGAAATCCATGGAGGCGCGGGTGTAATGGTTAGAAATCGTAGGAAATGGACTCGTCAACCAGAGTTCAAATACTGGCAAGGCTGTTTGCATATACCATAGGGCTAATACCCTTGGGAAAGATATGAATCCAACTGTATTCTATCCAGCTATGCGTAATTAGTAGGGCAGACTGGGCTCTTCAACTTTGGTTAGGCAACCTGTCCCTAAGAGAAAGAAAACTCTGAATTCAAATCTGTAAAAAAAAAAATGCCTAAGAAATTGATTTTGTGTTGCTTCCTGTTCATGCAGAGGGGATAGGTAAATTGTATACATCATTATCATCACATCATCAATCATCATCAGGTGGTGTCTGGCTTGTTGAAAAATTGGTGGCACCCATCTCCTTTCCAATTTCAGAACTGACAATCAAAAGGCATATGGGTGAATTGCCACTATACTGAGAGACTATCATCATCATCATCATCATCATTCTGACAACACAGATATCTATGACTTACTCTCACCAACCGTAAACTATCGTAATTGTCCCTGTGACTTCCTCTGCACAGTGTCCAGTATCTGCACAAATCTTTTTATGGTCGACCTACTCTGGTGTGTCTATGAATAGGCATCCAAAATGACCAGCCAACCCACAAAAAAATAAGATGGCTATCGAAAAAGTAAGAACAAGAAAAACAAGATCTCATCCCCTCGTCCTCTCCCCTCTCTCCCCAATTTATATACCCATGTAAAGGGGTAGATAAGATATATATTTTATCCCCACCTCCCGCACGAACTAGATGCGACACATGGCCAATTTCTTAAGCGGAGATTACAGGTTTGAATTCAGAGTTTTCCTTATCCTAGACTGGTTGCCTAACCAAGTTAAAAATAGCCCAATCTGGCCATGATATTTTACCCATAGATATAGGGGGATTAGTTAGATGTAAACTTTTCCGAAGGGTATTGAGAGAGAGAGAGAGAAGAGAGAGGAGAGAGAGAGAGAGAGAGAGAGAGAAGAGAGAGAGAGAGAGAGATTTAGTATTTTTTTTTAGTAGTTCCTTCGAGTAAAACTTCTGGGTGACAAACTTTTCTTCAGTCGGTGAATATCCGGCCAGCCCTTTTTCGTTCTCAGCGACACTAGTTCGCTTTCCGATCTCAGCTACTGTCAGACCAAACTCGACTGACTACACCCGCCCGGCTCAACTCGCTCGACTAAAACTCTGCATCCTAGTCCGCGTCCGCCTTATATATTATCACAAAGGAACAATCCAGAAGATTTTTTTTTTCCTGTAATAATCTATTTCTTTCTAGAAGAAAAGAATGTTCGATTCTTTCTAAATCATCCGATTACTTACGGTAATGAAAGTTCACACGGCCATTTAAAATCAAAGCACAATTAGCCTTTAAGAAGACGGGATTTTCTTTTACTCGATTGCCTTTACGCGTCGTAAACTCGTGTATTGTTTTTTATTTTTTTTTCGGGCTGATTCTTCTAAGAGACCATCCGGTAAGTTCAGAGAATCTATTAAGGTTTCTCCTGTGTCGGGCGACAAGGCGACAAATATGGTTTCCGCGGGTAAGGCCCGACCATTATGGCCCCCCTTTTACACTTTTCTTTTCTATATAATCATATGTATGATGCTTTTAATAATCAAATAAACGACTGATGAAAACCGAGCTCAATGCACGGCGAAATAATATCTCCTACATATATATTGTCTGAGTTTTGTTCCTTTGTCCATATTTCTCTCCCTCTAATCTTTACTGCAACACCACACACAACAACACACACACTATATATATATATATATATATATATAATAATATATTATATAGTTTATAAGGTGGTCATAAGAGTATGAAGATTTGAATCTGTATATTTACCAAGATAGAAATGAATAACGAATGGAACGTTAATTTTTTCAGAATGCAAGGTGTGTTCTAAGAGTGCCGAGTTTGAAGTTGTATTTACCAACATAGAATAAACAATGAATGGAGTTATTTTTTTTCAGAATTCGAG
>CM042167.1:55570473-55575473 GCA_023376005.1 Doryteuthis pealeii
AAATAAAAAACAAAATGGTGAAATGCGGAGGAGGTTAATATAACTGCTTTGTATCATTTTCGTTAATTGACTTTTCCCGGGACAACGAAAGAAATCATATATATAATATATATATATATATATATATATTAGTAGTAGAGAAGAGAGAGAGAGAGAGAGAGAGAGAGAGAGAGAGAGAGAGAGAGAGAGAGAGAGAGAGAGAGAGATTTATATACACACACCTGTATATAATTGTGTGTATAAATCTCTCTCTCAATATATATATATATATATATATATATATAATATATATTATATTATAGAGAGAGAGAGAGAGAGAGAGGGGGGTAGGAAGCGAGACAGAGACAGACAGACAGACAGAAGTGACAGAGATTTGTATCCCCGAAGCAAAGAGAGAGAGAGAGAGAGAGAGAGAGAGAGAGAGAGAGAGAGAGGAGAGAGAGAGAGAGAGAGAGAGAGAGAGATTTATCATAATAAGTCATTCATAAATCGAATAAAAGAATAATATAGATAGATACATAGATAAATTTATACACACACAAATATATATATATATATATATTATATATATATATATATATATAAGAGAGAGAGAAAGAGATAGACAGACAGACAGACAGAGAAATAGATAGAGAGTCAAAGAGCGACAGAGATTTGTATTCCCCGAAGGAAACAAAGAAAAATAGAAAGAGCGAGCGGGGAGGATTTTATCTCACCTTAACAAAGTCATTCATAAATCGAATAAACAAATATGACAACATTGAACAAGAAAGATACAAGGAAAGAAAGTGAGAAATAAAGAAGATAAACTGATACAATAGAAAGAGAAAAGAGAAAGAGAAAAAAAAAACGAAACCCCCCCCAAAAAAAAACAAAAAAACAAAAACAAAATAGGGTAAATGCGGAGGTGGTTTTAATATCACTGTTTCGTACTCATATTCGTTACTTGGAACTTTCCCGCAGGAAGAGATGATCAAGAAAGGAAAAAAAAAAATATATCGAACTGTACTGAAGCTACAATCGGAAAAAGCAACGCTATTTACAAATTGGAGTTACCCGTACCCCGGCAATGATATATTATCTCTACCCTCGGGGTAACGACATAACATTGCTTTAAAAAGACAACATACATCAGTGTTACCAATATAATGCGGAACTTCGTGAGCATACACTGATTAAAGAAATAAAAGGAAAAAAGAAACCCCCAAAACGAATATTAAAATTTAAAGGAAAACGCCTATTCTAACTCTCTCTCTCTCTCTCTCTCTCTCTCTCTCTCTCTCTCCTCTTCACATCTTCATCTAAGCTCGTTCCCAGATGTTCTCAATTACTTGAAGCCATCAAGCCGCCAATTGAAACTGAAGGTAACGAGTTGATTCCTAGATCAATATATTTCCTTTCTATTAACTATGTGTAAAATTTCCCAATGCTTTTCCAAAGTATGTTGCAATGTTTACGATTTGTGCCATTTTTAGTCTACAGGTGAGTTCACTTTACAGTGAGGATCTCTTGTGTTCGTTACTGTTAGGTAGAATCCTCATGTTTCTTAGTGTTAGGTAGAATCCTCGTGTTCCTCAGTGTCATTTGATTTTAGCATCTATCATATTTTTCTTTCTTCTATTACCTTCCCCATTCTCTCTCTCACTATATCTCTCTCTCTGTCTTTCTCTCTATATATCTCTCTTTCGCCCTTATTTATTTCTGTTGTCTTTCAAACTTTTTTCTGTTTGTGCTTTTCTTTCTGCTTCTTCTATCAAAACTTTTTTACACTCCTCTTTCGATTCAATCTCTCTCTTTCTCTCTCTGTCTGCTCTGCTCTGTCAGTGTCTTTGAATTCTCTTCCCTCTTTCTCTTTCTCTCTCTGTTACGATTTTTGTGGCCATTTTTAGGCTGCAGGTGCTTCAGTGACTCCTGGCTGTTGCAGACAAAAGAATGCCCAGAGAAAGAGATTTGGCTCCAGATGAAGAAATGATATCGGAAATTTTATTTACCTGTACCCCACTTGTACGGCTGGCCCACCACAAAACGAAGCTCATGGGGGGAAAGAAATCAAGGGGGCTTCAGGCCTCAAGGGCAATAAACCAGCCCTGCCCCTTTAAGTTCAAGGGGGTAGGTATTGCCTGGGGGGATACCCCTGGGATCAACGCTATTAATTTAACATTACCGGTCCAGTGCCGAAGCGCATCCGGACCCTGTCCAGAAGACGGGTTGGAAATGATATCGGAAATGGAGGCGTATTGTGAGGCCAAAGAGAAATCGTTCTACAAAAAAGGCATCGAATTGTTAGAGAAGCGTTGGAATCAGTGTTCAGCTATGTTGATGAATAAAGTCGATTTTGGTAAAAGTTGTTGTTTTATTAGTTAGGCCCGGTTACATATTGAGTGAAGTGTTACCCACCTTTTTTTTTTTGAAGATATGATTTTTCTGTTGGTGACACAGTTTTGCGATTTAAAGTCCCGCGGGTCGGGAATTACTAAGATGAGTTATGGCATGCCGGGCATTAAGGTTTTAGATACATAATTGGCAGATGACATTCCCCCTGCATTATTCTGAATGGAATTTTATTACATTCACCCACATTTTCTATCAATTCGAATATAGTTGCACGCTGCATCGAAGGGTTTAAAAAATCCTTCATAAAAATTCATAGCACCATTGTAAGTAATAAAAGTCCTTTTCTATATATCTACGGTGGATGACAGACACACAGACAATAGACCAAAATCATCAAATGGTGAAGCTCCAATTTTGGAGCTCTGGGGAGCGTGGAGTGCTTTTCATCACTATTACTCCTGCGGCCACCTTGACCCGAGTGGTAGTACCTGTTTGAGTCCCATCTATGTGTTAAATAGAGCAAAACGAGTTTAAAAATTGTGGCATACATCGACCAATCAGATATCGACTGGTATCCTTTCATTCGTCATCTCCAAAATTCTAATTTGTTCGTTGGTTGGATTTTACGGCATATCAACCCTTGAGGTTATTTATACCGACGAACTTTTGTTTTGTTCATTTTTGTTGGGTATTCAATTTTTTCAAACTCCAATTTTTTTTCAAACTTCTTTCTGTAAACTTACGTGTGACCTATTTAACCCATAGTGGACCTCAAAATGGGACCTCCACTCAAAGTGGACCACTTCGGCGTCAAAGTGGACTAGGAGTTAACGGCATAACAACCCGTCTGGGGTTATGTCATGCTAACCGTTAGGAAGTTATACATATTGTGTATTTATATTTATACTTTTTAGTAATTGGTTTTAAAATGTGTTAGCATTATTGGTGCATTATGTTGATGGTATTGATTTGTTTCATGTCTATATTCTATGGTATAATTTTATTTCCCCTCAAAAAAAGAGAATATTCATCCATGTTGACATTTTCAAACAGATCTTTCATATTGTTTGCATTAAAATAAGGGTTTCTGATGTGAGCAATAAAACCTGCATTCCAGAATAAGTGTTTAACTGTCAAAGGTGTTTGACATTTCCACATTGTGGTTGTTGTTCTGTTTGAGTATATAGGAGTGCATTAGTCTTGTATGATAATGCGTAATCGGGACACAATGACTTGTTCCTTTCTAGATTTCCTTAAAGTTGGACTTCAGCCTCCAAAGTGGGTTTGATTAGCGAAGAGTTTATTGTGGATGTTGTATTCCAGTGTTGTTGCCATTTTGTATCTTAATTTTAGGTTTCACAATCAGTATATGGCATCTTGAAATTGTCGGGGATCAAATCTAAGTGGACCTAGGAGTAATTCGTGACAAAGGTGTACTCCACACTCCCCAAAGCTCCAGATCGGACTTCACCATGAACAAAGAAATAAAACTGCTGGGTCTGTTTGTGTCCATGGGTAGATCTGTTGTTGGGCTGAATAGCATTCTCACTGTTCTTTGAGGAGCTCGGCTACTTGGGAATCTCTTGAGGATATCCCGTCTTGTGTCGTTGCTTGGTTTTTTATAACAAACACAAGACGTTCTTGTTTTTTCTGAGCTCATCTATTTGTATCTCAAGTAAAAATGCCTTGGAAAACAGACACCCATCTTGCGTCTGTTATCTTCAGTCATTCAAACCAAAACTGCTAAATCTCACTTTCTCTCACTCTGCTTCTCGTCGACAGGTAGCCTTCGTCATGACAAAAATTCTTAGTAACTTTCCATTATTATCTACATCTAACTTTTTTGGAATTTCTTTTTACACCTTATTTTTAAAAGCAATTAGAAATCAAAGATGTCACTTAAATTTTTCTTGATTTTGTTATGAAAATAATAACCCAGATTTTAAACAAATTAAAAAGGATAAATAATTTTTTAAATTAACTAACATATTCTTATTCTTTAGCGAAATTGCCAATTTTGTCAAATTGATCGGTATACATTTCCCTGAGATCCTTTGTGGGTTTGACTGGACCACCTGGGTGATGCAATGTAGTGTAACTAGCTTTAATTCTCTGAGGAAAGGGAGACCTAATATAGAAGAACCTTCCGATGTGATGACATTCACGCTTGTAGGAGCACTGTATGTTTATCGACCACGTTGAGGTATAGCTGGGCCATTGTATGCAGTCAGTATAATTGTGTCATGGTGAGTCGCGCCAGGGAGTGACTGTCCCATCTGGATCGACTTTCTTCTGAAACAATTTTTGGAAGAGACGAAAAGGAAGTGTATTTCCTTGAGTTTCAGCGTCAAAATTGGACTTTAAACAATATAATAGTATATAGCTTAATTAACATAAATATTTGGACTGTTCAATGTTTACTTATCTTGGTAAATTGACCAAAAATAAAGTAAGTACGAGCAGATACAAATGATTTAATGTAATTTTCTTTTTTCTTTTTAATTTTACTGTGCAAACTTATTTCACTGTTTAAACGTCTTTAACTTGGTAGGAAAATGTCTCTTCACTTATTCAACAAAAAAAAGCTTCTTAGTCCAAAATTCCAAAGAATTTCAGAAAATTGCAAGATTTCTTATTTCGATATGTTGACAACCTTCAAATGAAAA
>CM042167.1:55580473-55583398 GCA_023376005.1 Doryteuthis pealeii
TTGTTTCCCTTAGTGTTCCTTAGTGTTGAGTAGAATCCTTTGATTGTTCCCTGTGTTCCTTAGTGTTGAGTAGAATCCTTTGATTGTTCCCTAGTGTTCCTTAGTGTATGGGTAAAATCCTTTGATTGTTCCTTGGTGTTCCTTAGTGTTGAGGTAGGAATCTTTGATTGTTCTTGGTGTTCCTTAGGTTTGGGTAGAATCCTTTGATTGTTCCTTGGTGTTCCTTAGTGTTGGGTAGAATCCTTTGATTGTTCCTTGGTGTTCCTTAGTGTTGGGTAGAATCCTGATTTGTTCCTTGGTGTTCCTTATTTTGGGTAGATCCTTGATGTTCCTTGGTGTTCCTTAGTGTTGGGTAGAATCCTTTGATTGTTACTTTGGTGTTCCTTTAGTGTTTGGTAGAATCCTTTGATTGTTCCTTGTGTTTCCTTAGTGTTGGAGGTAGAATCCTTTGATTGTTCCTTGGTGTTCTTAGTGTTGGGTAGATCTTTGATGTTACTTGGTGTTCCCCTTAGTAGTTTGGTAGAATCCTTTGATTGTTACTTGGTGTTCCTTAGTGTTGTAGAATCCTTTGATTTTACTTGTGTTCTTAGTGTTGGGTAGAATCCTTTGATTGTTCCCTAGTGTTCCTTAGTGTTGAGTAGATCTTGATTTGTTCCCTAGTGTCCTTAGTTTGGGTAGATCCATTGATTGTTCCTTGGTGTTCCTTAGTGTTGGTAGAATCCTTTGATTGTCCTTGGTTGTTCCTTTAGTGTTGGGTAGAATCCTTTGATTGTTCCTTGGTGTTTCCTTATGTTGGGTAGAATCCTTTATTGTTCCCTAGTGTTCCTTAGTGTTGAGTAGAATCCTTTGATTGTTCCCTGTGTTCCTTAGTGTGAGTAGATCCTTTTGATTGTTCCTTATGTTCCAGTTGTTGGGTAGAATCCTTTGATTGTTCCTTGGTGTTCTTAGTGTGAGTAGAATCTTTGATTGTTCCTTGGTGTTCTTAGTGTTGGAGGATCCTTTGATTGGTTCCTTTGGTGTTCCTTAGTGTTGTTAGATCCTTTATTGTCCTTGGTGTTCCTAGTGTTGGTAGAATCCTTTGGTTGAGCAGAGTCCTTGGTGGCAGATCCGTTTCTTAGTGGTGAATATCAGCAACCGAGAGGCTTTTAAGATCGGCGATTAAATAGTTAACTAATCACGTATTCAAACGTGTTGATTGGCTGATTGAATCCATTATGCCCTACGCAGAGTTCTATTAAGTTTAAGTGGTGGACTTCAGCACACCTTATATACCGAAATATCCAACACCTTTGGGATGTTTTTAAATTAGTAACAAGAATATGCGCCCTCGGAGCGTAAATTTTAATGTATAAAAATATATTAAATTAGAAAGACTAATGAAATTAGATAAAGAATGCATATAAAATACACTTATTTTAATTATATTTTAATTGGTTTATATAAAACATTAATAGGGGTTGATTTTAATACGTCGTTGAATAATACAATGAATTAGAGGATCAATACACAAAGTTTTAATTATTTATTAATCCTTGTTTTGTAAAACCAGTATGGAATTAACCACACCAATATCATGTCAACATTTATTTCTTAGGGATATATGAAAACATATTATAGGATTTTAAAGGCACTAATAACATGTTTTTGAGGCAGTTTTTAGGCAAATCTAACTTAGATTTTCAGAGAGACGTCGTTAATAAATAAGATTTATTCTATGCATAACTGATTTTGATTATAAATCACATAGTCGTTGAGCGGGTATGTTGATGTTAACAGTGAAATTTAAGTTATAGTCAGACCCAATAGACACCTAAATCTCCATTATAATAAGATTACAAAATGCACCATCCGGACACATGTATTTGAGTCTTGATATTAGTTAAATATTATATTTTGAATTAAAAAGATTAATGGAATGAAATACGAACACAAAATGATTACACTTATTTTTATTTCATTCTAATTGATTTTAATATAAAAGTTTACATAGGAGGGATTTTAATACATTTGATAATAACAACAATAACATTATAAATCAAAATACAGTAATTATTTAATTAAACACGGTTATTAAAAACCGGTATGCAAATTATTCACACCCTATACTATGTAAACATTTATTTCTTAATGATATACAACACACATCGCAGGATTTTTACACAGATTAATAACTGTGCTCTTCAGGTACTGGACTATTAGAGTTAAATTAACGGTGTGATCCCAGGGGCCTTATTTAAAGTGACAGGGTTGGGTTTATGGCCAGTGCCCTGAGGCGCCCCCTTGGGGTGGAATACCGAGGATCCACGCATTCTTTTGCACTCGCCATCCCATGAGCTACGGTTCCTGGGTGGTACTACATTAATAGGGCCTATACCTGACCTGAATACGTAAATAAGACATTAATAAAAGGGGCTGTTTTGAGGGCAAATCTATCTCAGCTAAACTAGACATTGTTAATAAACAAGATGCTAATTTAATTTGAATAATGATTATTTAATAACCAGTGAGTCTACAACGCAAGTAACTAAAGGGATTTTGATGTTGGTGGTTACTAGTTTCGGTTACAGACAGACACACACGAATTGTCCATTATAATACGATTAGAAAGCTGTGGCTGTGAGGAATCTGATCACGCGCAACAAGAAACAACCATTCTTTAAACAATAATGTATTCATCATCGATTTTTGTTCACGTGTGTTTACGACATAAAAATAAATCGTGACATGTTGAGGGCATCGACAGGCTAACGGCATAAACAATAATGTTTTTATTTTTAGATATTTCGACAAGTATAGGATTTAAAAAAAAAAAGCAAACATGTAAATCAAACATGACTAAAGTGTGGCAGTGAATATAATAGAAAACAGTGCATTGGTTAATAGATTTTACGGCACGGCAACACGTGTTGGGATCTCTCTTCTTTT
>CM042167.1:55583498-55610998 GCA_023376005.1 Doryteuthis pealeii
GGCGCACACACAGAGATACCACACACACACACACTCTCTCTCACATACACACACACCACACTCTCTCTCATACGCGCACACACATAATACAACACACACACCACACACACACACTCTCTCTCTCACACAACACCACCACTCTCCTCCTACACGCACACACAGATATAATACACACACACACACTTTCTCTCTCTCTCTTCACATACACACACACACACCACACCTCTCTCCCTCTCTCTCCTACGCGCACACACAGAGATACACACACCACACTCTCTCTCTCTCTCACATACACACCACACACACACTCTCTCCCTCTCTCTCCTCGCACACACAGAGATACACACACACACACTCTCTCTCCCTCTCTCTCTCTCTCTCTCCACACATACACACACAGCCCACTCTCTCTCCCTCACTACACTCAAAACACACACACACACACACACACACACACTCTCTCTCCGCACATACACTCACACACACACACACACTCTCTCTCTCTCTCTCTCCTACGCTCACACACAGAGATACACACACACTCTCTCTCTCTCTCTCTCTCTCTCTCTCTCTCTCTCTCCTTGTTATCATTCTTCTCTTCCTCACTTATCTTCTTCTATTCGTTTTTCTTTTCGCTTTCCAAAAATGTCATGTATTTCCTGGATCTTTTGCGCAGTCATCTGCGCAGTCATCTATTTGCGTCGTTGCGCCACGCGCATGCGCCCGCAACCTTATCAGTTTGAATGAAGCCAAGAAATCATAGAATTTATTTGACTCGAAAAAAATAAAAAACAATTTCGAAAATGAGAATGAGAAAGAGAAAGGAGGGGAAAAAGTAATAAAATAAAGAGAGAGAGAGAGAGAGAGAGAGAGAGAGAGAGAGAGAGAGAGAGAGAGAGAGAGAGAGAGAGAGAGATAATGATGATGATTGGCGGAATCATCATAGATGAGCAGTCCATGACATGCAACACTCCACGTTGCCCTTACTTAAGCTAGTCGGTCGGTCGGAGCGCCCCCCTCCGATCAATGGGCTGGTCATATAAAGCCCTAGCACCTATATGATTGTTCCAACTCTATGGCACTTATGGTAAATCCCAACACTTTTTATCATATATGTGCAAGAAAGCGGTGACTGGGCGTCTTGATGTCCTGGGTATAACGTTAAACACTATCTGATATGGATAGTTTTGGAGCTCTGGGGAATGTGGAGTACTCCTTCATCACCATTACACCCAGTCCCACTTTGACCAGGAGAGGTAGTTAGAATTCTATCTATCGGTTAAATAAAAAATGATTTAGAAAAAATGTATTTAAAAAATTGAGTGTAAAAAAAATTGAGTGTAAAAAAAATTGAGTACCCATCAAGAATGAATACAAGAAATGTCTTCGGCATAAGATAACCCAACAAGGGTTGACATGCCGTAAAACCCAACCAACCAATCAACCACCCCTCTTAAACGTCGTGTTTTCCAAGTGAAACTCCCTCTTATTTTCCTGATTACGATTGTTTATTTTTATTCGACACAAGATAATATACTTTGATTAAAACAAACGAGTCCCCTTTTCAGAGAAGTGTTGTCAGTTTTTCATTTTTTAAGAGAGTCCCAATTTGTTTAACTAAAATGATTGGATAAAGAAACGTAATCTAATGAGGTGACCTTTTTAAGAATTAATAATCAGTTGATCACGTTTTGCCAGAAGGCAATTTAATAAAATTCCCGATTTGTCAATGCACAAATGGTGATAAAAACAAAAAAAAACATTAAAAAAAAAAGAAAAAACAAAACAAACAAAAAATATTGTTCTTTGATTAAAATATGTTTGCATAAACCTTTCAAGAAAATAATATAGTTGGCTTCAATGAATATGTGACTTTGATAGAGTAACGAGATTTGATTCGAGATCCTGCGTGATTTGATCAAATGACGTAATACCCTTTGGTCAGCCATCGCAAAAGAAGATGAAATATAAAAAAACAAAAAACAAAAACAAACAACAAACAACAACATCCGAACCCACTTGGCCGTAGTAGTTATAGTGTATAAAACGGAATTCTAGGAAGTGACACAACGTTCATTTATTTCGGAATTTATGAAAATCCAATGAGTAAAAGAAAATGAGTAAAAGAAAGAAAAAATATGTTTAATTAAAAAAAACAACAAAAATTAAAAAATTCAATCAAACCAAAAAACAAAAAACAAAAACAAACATAAGAATTCCTAAAATTCGATAACCGATTTAATTTCAGAATATTAAAAAAATAAAAAATGCTGACAAGATTGAATTTATAAACGCGTTAATTTTACTCGAGAACGACGTTTGAAAAAATATTATCAGCATTATTGTTTATTTTTGTTATAGGATATTTAGCGATTATTATTATTATGGTTTAATTAATTTTCACACTCTTATCGAAGATCAAGCGACATCAAGTATCTTAAATGTCATGGGCATAGCCGATACCCCCGACGTAAGCGGTAAAGAATCGCCTGTGCCCTCTTGAACGGCACGAGATGTAATTTGCATGTGGGGATAGGTGAGCTATAATATAAGCAGGCAATTGTTAACGCTGGATAAGAACGAACCCGGGGGTGATAAGAGTGGCATTGTCAACGACGGATAATAATTTATGTAGTAGCATAAAATAAGGGACCATTGGCTTTTTATCAGATCGTGTTAAAATACCAGTAACGGTTATAGCTCTCTGACCCCTAGTGAACACGTCACGAGAAATACATGACTAGATTAAGATACCAGTTTCAACCCGACGTCAGAGCAGAGAGCATCGGTATCTGTCTGCTGGGGTTGTTAACTCCCGCGCGGAAGAACATGGGCAGAAATAAATCTTGATCAAGAAAATATAAGTCTTGTGAGTTGATTAATTTGTATGACTAAAGAGTTAGCCCAAAAGAAGCCAATAGACGAGACTAGACAAGATGACCGCCAAAGAAGTAGAAGAAACAGCCAGATAAGAATTTAGCAGAAGTAGTAAAGAAATGAAGAACAACTAAGTCTCAACTCTGTATATGTCTCCCTCTCTCTATCACACGAATTCACTCTCTCAATTAAATACCCGACAATATTCTACGATGTTCGACGATGACGTATATAACAGAGAGTAATGCTTTTTGTTTATCTGATCAAGGATTTGAACCGGTGAGTTCAAGAGTCGAAAGAATGAAACGGTGATTGCTGAAAGTGTGTCCCGTTGGAAGATTGTTTCGAACTTTTTTTTGCGTTGGCTTTTCTTCAGTAAAGAATCAAGCATTCTTTTAGCTACCGGCACCTGTGGATATATCACACTATGATAATCTAATAATTATAAAATTTGATTTGTCTATATCAGAGGTATTGCAAAAAAATAGTTCAATGTGTAAACATTATAATGATCTTGATTTAGCTCTCTCTCATTTTCTTTCTTTCTTTCTTTCTTTCTTTTCCTATTTTCATTATGTTCGATTGAAACAGATATGCATTATTACTTCCGTCCACTCACCCACTCTCACTATCTTTCCTACTCTCTTTCGTGAGTGAGAGGGTTTCATTTTGTTTGGTTTGTTTTACGGCATATCAATCTCGGTGGGTCATTTAATGCCGACAAAGTTTTTAAATGAATGAATTCTTAATGAATACACGTTTTAGTTTATAAAACACGTTTTCTTATTTAACCCATAGATGAGACCGTAACAGGTACTACCACTCCGGGCCAGAGTGGACCTGGGAGCAATGGTGATAAAGGGGCACTCCACGTTCCACAGACCTCCAGAACTGGAACCTCACCATCAGATAGAGTTTAACGTCATTTCCAGGACATGAAGACCCTCAGCCACCACCTTCTAGCACCCATATAATAAAAAGGGGTTGGGGTTGCCATAAGGGCAATGGGGTCGTGGCAATCATATAGGTGCTAGAGCTTGATATGAACAGCCGATTGATCGAAAGTGGCCTCTCCGACCGCCCGTCTCGCCTAAGTAAGGGTCAAAGTGTGTGTGTGTGTGTATTTGAGAGAGAGAGAGAGAGAGAGAGAGAGAGAGAGAGAGAGAGAGAGAGAGTGTGTGTGTGTGTGTGTGTATGTGTGTGAGGAGAGAGAGAGAGAGAGAGAGAGAGAGTTAAAATCAAAATTATTATACTTTTCAAATATTAAAGTATTTGTAATAGCTCTAAAAAAAAAAAAGATATCAAACGTTGTGATAATTAGATTCTCATACTATGGTATATCCACGGGTCCTGCTATAGGATTTCTAACCACTAGACCATATTGAAGAACACGATTTAGATACGCAAGTTCGACTCACAGATCATTTTGTATAAGTTTGGGGATTTCGATAATATGAGAGTGCATAAAAGAATTGTTGCTCTTAAAATGTTAATGAATAGGTATAAACATTCTTAACAAGAAACATAAATAAAAAGATACGTTCCCACACAGGGAATCGAACCCGGACCACCTGTTCAGATTTATTGTCCTTGATATCGAGCATGGATGAGATGAGGAATTCTCACATTTTATTATCACAATCTATTTTTTTTTGCTTTTCATTATTAACTTTTTTCTGTCTCTGTCTGTCTGTCTGTCTCTCTTTCTCTCTATCTCTTTCTCTATTTTCTCTCTCTCTTTCTCTCTATCTCTCTATCTTCTCCCTCTCTTTCTTCTCTCTATCTATCTTTTCTTTCTCTCTCTTTCTTCTCTCTACCTCTCTCCTTTTCCTTTTTATAACAAATATTCTATCCGACTTTTTCTTCTTCTTGAGTTGTTAAATTAGTAGTGACTAGCAAAAAAAAAAAAAAAAAAAAAAAAAAAAAGTATTGCTGTTGGGGGAGTTCAAAATTCAATGTCAGAATCTTTGTATCATAAGTCTCAGTCAGTAGAGTACTTTCCTACGAATCGCAAGATTCCTGGTTCGATACCGCCATTGCCAACTCAACCTGAGAATAGCACAGGGATCTGTGCGGTAAAATGTGGAGCTGCAAAAGTAAACTCCTTAGTCTGGTGCTAGTTAAAAGGGGATAGACTCCTCTGGCTGATACCGACATAAGGCCAACACGGCGACTTAAGAAAAATAAAGAATAAAATAATTTGAAACGGAAACTTAGTTCTGTTGCCCTTAAATAAAATAATGCGCGTATTAAATAAATAAAAATAATTACAAATAAATTTAATAGAAATCAGAAGCTTTTATTTGTAAACATTTTTGTTTACTTCTTGTTACTAAAAAAATGTGCGAAATTGAAAAAATAATTTGGACCATATGACCTTTAGGCACCCCTTTTTGATCTTAATTCAGAAGGACATGTTTTTCATTTACACCGTCAATATCCGTTGTTTGTTAGAGTTTTATGTTAGGGTTAGGGGTTAGGGTTCGGGATTAGGGTTAGGGGATAGGGTTAGGGGATATGGTTAGGGGTTAGTTTTATAATTACAAAAAACTCTAAAAATCGTCTGTTAACAAACAACCTGATATTGACGGTGTAAATGAAAAACATGTCCTTTCTTAATCGAGATAAAAAGGGGTGCCTAAAGGTCATATGGTCCAATAATTTTTACGATAGATTACAAATTTCGCAAATATTTTTTCATTTAAATTAGTAAGACAATTTTTAATTGATTTCATAGTTTATTTATATCGTTTATTTATTTCAGTAATATATAATATATTTACTTAAATTGTCATTATTACAATGAAAATGATTCAAATGTTGAATTATTAGGAAGGCTTTTTATTTATATTATTAATATTAATTGTTCTTAATTCTATGTATGGACGATTTTGTAATGTTAGCAGTGACGTAGTTTTGGTTACACACAAATAGAGACCGAATCTCCATTGTTAATAGACTAGCAAAACAAAAACACCCTCCGTGCGGTGTAAAGATTAATTTTTAAAAGATATCGACTAAGGGGGTGGGTGTTTGTTTTGTTTTACGACAGACGACAAAGCTTCTTTTTTCTTAAATACATTCAATTTTACATAATTCTACAAACTTTTATTAGAATTGAACGAATATCTTAATTTTAGTGAAAAAAACTATAAAAAAATCTTATCTCGATTTTATCGACGTCCAAAAGTATGTAATAGTATTTTTGACTCGCTCTTTCGTAAAAAAATGTAAACAGACCTTTGCAATATCATATTTTTTTAGTAATAAGTAAGTCGACGGGGCGGCCTAATGTCAGTATCAGCTAGTCAGCAAGGGAGTCTATCCCCTTTTCAATAGCGCTAGACCAAGGAGATTGTTTTAGCATCTGAGGTGGATCGCCACACCTACCATCAGCTCCTTACTTTACCGCACAGATCCCTGTGCTACTCATACGCTGAGTTAGCGAGGACCGGTATCGAACTAGGAACCTTGTGGTTTCTAGCCGAACGCTCTTCCGACTGAGCTAACCCAATAGTTTTCATTCAAACAAGGTTGTACTTTATTCTATATTCGACGATTTTGGGTAATGTTACTTAATCAGTGACGTAGTTTTAGTTACAGACAAATAGAGACCGAATCTCCATTATTAATACATATATCATAACTGGTTGTCTGATATTCATTTGAATTGTTTTTATTACAAAAGTCACACAACCAAGATGCCGTTAATATCTAAATATATATCTTATCCACTTGTTACTACGAAGTGACGTAGCGAGATTCGCTTTTGTATTTTACTTGAGCAATATGTTTAATCTTCCGCTTACCTAGTCCTGTCTAAGCTTCGCCGGTGCCCCGTCAGCCATAGATTTTGAGAAGCGATATATATTGACATCAGCTTGGCTACCGGCGGTAACGAGACGATGTCAAAATTGATATTTGGTTTTCAATACTGAGACATTCTCTTTCTAATGTTACTGTTATATACCTTCACTGGACCCGATAAAGAACACGGAACACACGTGTATATAGAAATATAAAGTTACATTTTCATTCTTCGATTGTGTGTAGACTGAGAGTTGTCGGTAGAGAATGCACATACACAGGAGCCTTCAGGTGTTCCGACTGCGAACGATCTCAATATCGATCTACCCAACCCAGGTTCCTAATTTAAAAAAAATATATTTAACTCAACAGGCGACGCCTCTTTGATCGTGACACCCACGCAGTTTTCCTGTAGACACACCTCCTCGCCCACACAGCTTGTTTTTACTGGTTATGGGCTACACCTACACATTTTCGGTGTCTACGCATTGTCAAAGGTCGGTTCAATACGTTCAAGGCAATATCCAGTTTTGGTTTTCAGGCTCATGTTTGACACCCACGCATTTCCTGTGCCCAATCGACAGTTATAATTAAATGAATTAGGCGTGCATATCGGTTTAAATGTAAGGCGTAAACAAATCGAGAAAAAGTCAATCTGTATGTACATTTCAGCCTATTAGGCCTCATCAGCAGCATTATAGACAGGGCAGTGCTTTGGGCGTGATTTGTTTACGCCTTACATTTAAACCGATATGCACGCCTAATTCATTTAATTATAACTAACTAATTTACAAATTAGGTATGACTTCAATTAAGCACATAATCTCCCAAAAATTGTCAGCTATCGCCATCTCAAAAAGGTTATTTGTCCACTTCATACTGTCGTGCTGTAAGTCAACCAAAAAAGTGCTATATATATATATATATATCAGTTTAAAATAAACGAGAAATCTGGTTAAGCCAGCTAGTGTAATGGTTAGAGTACCCGCCTGTCAGCCTGACAGGTAGGGTTCGAATCACGCACAAAGCACTGCCCTGTCTATAACTCTGCTGATGAGGCCTAATGGGCTGAAATGTACATACAGAGATTGACTTTTTCTCGATTTGTTTACCCCTTACATTTAAACCGATATGCACGCCTAATTCATTTAATTATAACTAATTAATTTACAAATTAGGTATGACTTTAATTAAGCACATAATCTCCCCCCAAAAACATATATATATATATATATATATATATAATATATATATAGAGAGAGAGAGAGAGAGAGAGAGTGACACTCAGTCGGTAGAGCACCCGCCTAGGAATCGCAAGGTTCCTGGTTCGATACCGGTCCCTAATAACTCGGCGCATTAGTAGCACAAATTTATTAACCTGATTTGTGCTGTAAAGTCGGGAGCTGATGTTTGGTGTGGCGCTGCACATCAGTAGAAAGAATCTCCCTGGTCTAGTGCTAGCGAAAATAACTTACGTCACGAATAATAAATCTAGTGAAAATTTCAATATTAGCAAAATTCCATCATCATCATGTCACGTGGGCAGCACGGGTATCCTTGACCCTCTCTCTCCAACCGTCTCCATGGTTCATCAATCCTTGGGGGTCATCCACATTGCATCCAGAATACTTACAGAGCTGATTGATGTAGCTTTTTATCGGCTTACACTAGTGCGTTCGTGGGAAGGCGTCTACAGGAAAACGTCACTTATTAATTCGTCCCTGCTTCACCAGCAGTGTCCAGCAGGTCTTGTTCGTCTTACTCAGATAGTCTATGGGAGGAAATGACCGCACGTCTGATTCTTTATGGGGTTGTAGTGATTGTCTGCCCTTGCTGGGATGGACATGAGTCCAAAACGGTTATCTTCCCTTGTTACCAGGTTTTCACCTATAGATGGTTAGGATATTTAAAACCACTTTGGCCCATACTTAGGCTAGACAGTCGGTCGGAGAGGGCCCATCTGACCAATCGTCTGGCCACGTCAAGCCCTAGCAGCTATATACATTTCCAAATCCCCTATTTCATTTATAGAAAATACCCGAAGCCTTTTTATCCCATATGTGCTAGAACGTGGTAGCTGAGGTTCTTATTGTTCTGGGTGTGACGTTAAACTGCATCTAATGATGAAGTTAAACTTCTGGAACTCTCGGGAACGTGGGGTATGACGTTTATGACCTTCATGACCTTTACCCTCAGTTCCAGCCTGACCCGAAATGATAGTACCTGTTAAGTTCAAATCTATGGGTTAATTAGATAAAAGTGAGTATTAAAAATGTATCTAAAAATGACGAGAAGTAGGGATGTGATCCACAAAGGACCAGCTTCATTTTGATGTATGATAAATGTTCAGGTGTTTTATAATTATACCCATCCTAAACAAAATGGCATTACTTTTTGACTCATCTATGTGGAAAAGTAGGGATGTGATTCACAGAGGACCAGCTTCATTTTTATGTATAATAAATGTTCCTGTGTTGATAATTATACCTGTCCTAAACAAAATGGCATTACTTTTTGACTCGTCTATGTGGAAAAGTAGGGATGTGATTCTCAGAGGACCGGCTTCATTTTTATGTATAATAAATGTTCCTGTGTTGATAATTATACCTGTCCTAAACAAAATGGCATTACTTTTTGACATACACTCGTATATACCCAGCAATGATTATAGATTGGTTGATTGGTTGGATTTTAAGACATGCCAACCCTTGTTTGGTTATTTCATGCCGAATATGTTTTTTCTAAATTTATTTTTATGATGGGTATTCACATTTGTTTAAACTCATGTATTTAAACATTTTTTTATGTATAATGAACGTTCCTGTGTTGGTAATTAAACCTGTCCTTAAAAATAGCATTACTTTTTGACTCACCCTCGTGTCATTTGAAATGAAAGCGTTCTTTTTCAAGTCGGCTTTTGTCACAAAAGTCACATTTTTGAATCTAAACTTTTTGAGTCTTTAAAATCTCAAAGATTTCATTCTGTCAAATTTTCACTTTCGGTAGATTTTAAACTTTCTTTTCCGATGTTAAAATCAGAATAATGCGTCTAGGTTTTTAAAAGATTATCCTTTACGAATAATAATGGATTATATATATATATATATATATATATATATATATATATATATAAATAATATATATATATATAATAATTTATTATGTTATATATATATATATATATATATATATATACTCACACACAAGCACACACACTTACAAGCAGGCATATACACACATACACACACATATACAAACAATAAATTATTCTTTACAAATAATAATGCATTCACACACGCACTCACACATAAACACACATACGCGAATGAACGCGTACATTCGTACACATACACTCACACACGCTGTCACACACACAAACACATACGCTGGCACACACGCACACGCTTACACAAATACACACACACACACGCTCATACACATATACATACTCATCCACACAAACACAGTCACACACATACACACACTCACACATAAACATACACATACACGCACACAAGAGATTATCAAATAATAATGCATTCAATGTGAATAGACACTCAAACACACGCATACACACACTCATTCACACACATATATTTAAACACATACGAACGTAATTAAACACACGGGCACACGCATCCAGATATACACACGTAAACACTTTCACGTACACACATATATACATACACAAACTCGGACACACACAGGCACACGTATACAGGTATTGGAAGCCGTGGTCTAATGGTTTAGAGTCTTAAGAAATGGATTCGTTGAGTTCAATTCCTGGACGAAGCTGTTTGCATTACATATGGTGCGAGTACCCTTGGGAAAGGTATGAATCCAATTCTTCCTCCAGCTATGGGTAAATAGCAGGGAAGACTGGGCTCGTTAACTATGGCTAGGTAACCAGTCTAGGAGAAGGAAAGCTCTGAATTCAAACCTATTAAACTCCGCTTGATGAATTGACCATGCGGATGGGTTGGTAAATATATATACAGATATACACACATAAACACACAAACCTACACACGTACATGCACATACATGCACACACTCACGCAGGCACACACACACACACACACACACACACACACACACTCATAAACCTACACCGACACTCTCAAACACATACACACGCATACAAAGAAAGAAAGAAGAAAGAAAGATGCAATGCGACAAAATGTTAAAAAACTTTTACCAATGTCGAGACATCTGGGTTATATATATATATTAAACACATACATACGCATACAAAGAAAGTTATATATATATTAAATACATACATACGCATACAAAGAAAGTTATATATATATATATATATATATATATATATATATATATATATATATATATATATTAAACACATACATACGCATACAAAGAAAGTTATAATATATATTAAACACATACATACACACACAAAGAAAGAAAGAAAGAAAGAAAGAAAGAAAGATGCAATGCGACAAAATGTTAAAAAACTTTTACTTATGTCGAGACATCTGGGTTACGAGATTTGCCCAACTAAAAATATTTTCTAAACTCTCAAGAAAACCAATCATATACGTCGCATTTTAATATTGACAATTCGACGAAAAGTTTTTAGTCTTTTAATTTATTAAGAATTTTTTTTTATTTTAACACGGCGTAAACTTAAGTGGAATTGTTTTCTTTACTTATCTAATTCTGTTTATATTAGCAAATTCTGTTAATATCTATCTATCTATCAATATATCTATGTTCACATTAAGTATGTTCATATTTATACCGACTCTCTCACCTCTATCTCTGTCTCTCTGTCTCTGTTTCTCTGTCTGTCTCTGTCTCTCTCTATATATATATGGTGAGTCTAGTTCTCAGTGTGAATATTTTATATTTGTATATATGTTATTTATAAATACTAGCAAATATATGCACCCTCCGGGTGCAAGTACTTAAGTTTTAATGTAATAAAATATTGTATTAAATTAGAAAGGCTAATGAAACTAAATAAGAATACAGATAAAAAGATTTGAAACAGAGGGGGGTATAATAAAAGATTTGAAACAGAGGGAGTAAAAATGGAACAACTGAAACTTACTCTTCCATCACTCTCGTCTTTCATTGTTATTTTTTCTAATTTAAGTATTTAGTTATAAGAGGAAGTAAAGAATAAAATTACAGTTATTTTATCTTGTTAATGGATTTCATTTAAGATTCATTGAGGAGATTTTTGCTTATATTCATTAAAATAAAACCAAACAGTTAGAAATAAATAATACTAAGCACATATTTATTAAATTCGATTTTTTAATATTAATATGCAAATTAGTCTTCCCGTTCACACTGTAAACCGCTATTTTGTTGTATATATAAATATAATTGCATGTTGACAGTATGTAGACCTGGTCAACGCCGGGGGTCCAGTGGCTTCGGCCCTGGATCTTTACAAGTTAATAGCGTCGATCCCAGGGGGCCATCCCCCCAGGCAACACCTGCCCCCTTGATTTAAAGGGGCAGGGCTGGGTTTATTGCCCAGCGCCTGAGGCGCCCTCCTTGAGGGGGAATGCCGACGGGATCGACGCAATTTTTTCACCTGCCACTCCATGAGCTTCGGCTTGTGGGTGGTCCCACGTTAATAGGGACTTTGTGCCTGACCCGTACAAGTGGGGTACGCGGTAAATATCATGTAGACATAGTCAACAGTATTAATAATGTAAGACAATTTTATTAATAATTGAGGTTTAGATAAAAATAAAATCATGGAGAATGTGATGTCAATAACTAAGAGAATTGTGACTTGAGTAGGAATATAGTTTCGGTTACAGACAGAAAAACACACAATCTCCATTGATATGTCTATAATATTATCTTTTGGGGATTTTTTATGAAGCATGGGTGTGAAATAAATGAGAATCTCCGTTGGATGTTAAGTGTTAAGTTTCATTTTATTTCATACTATATTTCGGAAGCAGGACCTTACTTTATCAAGAAAATATAGACTGTTTATGTTGCTTTTGGCGCCTTTATAGTTAGTATTGCTAGAACTCCGGTCATCTATGGTATTGGATGGCCGGAGTTGGGGTGTCCCTCTCTTACCAGGTAATTGATGTTTTCTAGTAGTGCTTGGGCTGGCTGGCGGAATGTGAGACCGGGGCGGCTTGTTGTCTCCACTGTCCTCTCCATTGGTGGTGGTGGGGTTGCTCATTAATGCAGAGGATTTGTAGACATATTTATACGAGTTTCACAATGACAACAACAACTATGACAAAGATAATATATATATATATATATATATATATATATATATATTGTAATACAGGTACAAGTAATAACCTACTCGAGTTTCACCATAAGGATCTTCAGGGTTAATCGACTGCAATTAATCAATATCTTGATTAATCCAGTGGATTTAACCCTGAAGATCCTTATGGTGAAACTCGAGTAGGTTATTACTTGTACCAGTATTACAATAAATCTGCTCTACTAACGTATTGAGCACTTTTTATTTGTTATATCGCTGTCTTACCTTTCTGAATTTTGTATCAACTAATCATTGTGACCATCTTCACCGGTAACTCACCTTTTAATATATATATATATATCGCAGTTATCATTAAATGCACAAAGCAAATAAGTATACAATCTTATTTACTTCGGGATTTTTCATTAAAACCGATTGAAATGTAAGATTATTAAGAAAGCGTCATCACACAAAGGGAATGATAACCCGTGCATTAAGTGCATTCAAGAAAAATTAAAAAATAGCAGAATTCAGTGACCCAGAGCAGGTATTGAACTCGCGAGCAAAATTAACAAACAGATATAGGCCTAAAAACAAACACAGGCTCTGCCTAGTAAGTTCACGTGTTACATAGGGGTCGAAGCCGGGTGTGTATCACACCCGCTGTATTGAAAATGGGCACTGCCCAGCTATAAAATGCATAACGATGGTAGGTAAAAATACCCTGAAGATTCGCGCAACTGCGAGAAACTTAGGTAGGTAGTTTTTAAACCATTCGATTTTAATGGTCTGCACAGCCTTTAAATAGAAGTCAAACAAGGAAGGTAAGTTAATAATCTCTTCAATTTTTTCATGTTTACTTCCCTATACATTTACGTAAGAAGCCAATACATTTATGCATACATTTACAAAACAATCCTCGCCCTGTCGGCTGAGGCGTTAGAATGCACCGGCTGCACCTCTGCAGAGGGGTAAGACTCCCCCAATGGGGTCACCTGTTGGCCGTGGGTGGCGACCCGTGATGCTTAAGGATAGAACCCAGGTGGATGAGCAGTTCATGACTTGCAATACTCCACTTTAGGCTCTATCTTGGTCTAGACGGGCGACCGGAGAGGTCACGTCAAGCCCTAGCACCTATATGATTTTCATAACCCTATTGCCCTTATGGCAAGCCCCGACCCCTTTTTATCATATGGGTGCTAGAAGGCGGTGACTGTGGGTCTACATGTCCTGGGAATGACGTTAAACTATATCTGATAGTGAGGTTCCAGTTTTGGAGGTTTGGGGAATGTGGAGCACCCCTTCATCACCATTGCTCCCTGGTACACTCTGACCCGGAGTGGTAGTACATATTAGTGTCCAATCTATGGGTTAAATAGAAAAATGTATTTATAAAAATTGTATTATCCATTTATCCATTAAGAATTGATTTATTTCAAAACTTTATTGGCATTAAATGACCCACTGAGGTTGATATGCCGTAAAACAAACCAAACCAAACCAAACAATCCTGATGAATTTAACTAGAAAATGGTTTCCAGTACACAAATGGACTGGTCACCCTTGAATCTACATTTTTATTGAAATAATTTGTCGTCACTTGTCATTTTTTTTTGTCATTTTTTTTCTCATATTTTCTCCTGATGATGAACAAAGATGAAAACTAGTGAAGAACGATCAAAAAATAAATAGCATAAAAATATTCCTGTTTATCTCTTCACTTTCTGTTCATATTATATATACTAGCAAAATAAAAAACACCCTCCGGGCGATGTAAAAATAGAATTTTGAAACATATTGCCTGAGAGATGGGAGTGAAAAATTCAATGTCAGCGAGTTTGTACCCTAAGTAAGTAAAATCATCAAATTCATTAAAGGATTAAAAAATAAAACAATTTGAAATGTAAACTTTAAATGTGTATTAAAATAAAACAAACTATATATAGATATATAATACCAGTCAGGTATTTATTAAAACTTGTTTTAAAAAAACAATGAGGACTGTCTAATGTTGCATGTTCAAATTTTTAGTGTATTTATTCTATGTTATGACAATTTTGGGTAAGCAGTGACGTAGTTTTTGTTACAGACAAAAACCGGAAGCGTATCTCCATTATATATATATATATGTTAGTCATCTACAGACACCGGGTTTCGACATATCATGTATCCTCAGTGTGGCTAGACTTCAAAGGCTATCTCAAGCTATTTATCTTAACCACTAGGCCGTCATCAGCACCTACAAGAGAAATTTAACTGATAAATACATACATAGTTATATATGTGAAGGTCACCAGAGAGCACTCATATCCGTTTAATCGTGTAGATAATATGGGAGGGGTATTTCCAAGCAGACAGATCTCAATATCATTGACATGCCGTTTATAATTAAGTTAACAACATCTTACCACTCAGTAACAACCCTGACGACAGGGCGGCTTTCCTTCGTATCATTTGAAATGAAGGCGTTGAAGAGAGAGAGAGAGAGAGAGAGAGAGATATGACACATATCTGATATATTGGTGTGGCATAAAAGTTTCGAGATTGTAGCTGTATTTACTGAGATAGAAATGAACAATAAATGGAACATTAATCTTTTTCAGAATATAAGGTGTGTTATAAAAGTATCGAGATTGAAGCTGTATTTACCAAGATAGAAATGAACAATGAATGGAACGTTAATCTTTTTAGAATACAAGGTGTGTTATAAAAGTATCGAGATTGAAGCTGTATTTACCAAGATAGAAATGAACAATGAATGGAACGTTATTTTTTTCCAGAATACAAGGTGTGTCATAAAAAGTGCCAAGTTTGAAGCTGTATTTACTAAGATAGAAATGAACAATGGTTGGAACGTTTAATTTTTTCAGAATACAAGGTGTGTCTAAAAGTACAAAAAGTCTCGATACTTTTTTTACGCACCATATATATATATATATGTTGTGTTAACTGTAATAACAATTCTTGTCGGACAAGTTTTTGTTCGATCCTTTCTAATTTTCTGGCCATCTTTTTGGTGTCAGGGAGGAACTGATGTAGCAATCCTCCAAAGGTTTCATTACGAGCGCTTTCGGCAATTCGATTTGCCATCTTCAGGTAGGAAACTGATGGTATGTTCCGTGTCTCGTTTTTAAGGAAAACGAGCAGTAGCGTAGAATTGGAAGTGGGGGGGGTAGTAACAATTAGTAGGGGGAAGTTGTAGGAATTTGTAGTAGTTCGAACGAACGATGCAGTAGAGATTTTTTTGTGGGAGGGGGGCACGAGTTGTGAGAAGTTTCCTACCTGAAGATGGCAAATTGAATTGCCGAAAGCGCTCGTAATGAAACCTTTGGTGGATTGCTACACTAGTTCCACTCTGACACCAAAAGATGGCCAGAAAATTAGAAAGGATCGAACAAAAACTTGTTCGACAAGAATTGTCTGTACAGTTTAACACAACATGTTTAAAAGAAAAAATGCTGCCAATATATATATATATATATATATATATATATATATATATATATATACATCTCTTTATGTAATTATCTTCATATCTATCTATTTATCTCTCTATCTGATTGTATTCCCATTGTCTGTTGATATATGTTGAGTGCACATCTTTCTTGCATAGTAAGTATTTTGCAAACTGTAAGAGGAGGTAGGGTGGATGGGGAGAATTGTGTATGTGTGTGTGCGTGGGGGGGTTTAGTCTGAATTCAACAAATCCGAAAAATTCGAGAAATTTTTCTCTTAAACAGATTTCATTTCATTCTTTTCAATTTAATTATTCCGAGAAAAAATATTTTTACAAATTCTGGTTTATTAATAGAAAACGTGTCCAGATTTTGAAGAAGAAGAAGAAGAAGAGAGAGAGAGAGAGAGGGAGAGTGAGAGAGAAATAGAAAATTGTTTAGATATAGACAGGTAATAATAATAACTGTGATTTACTGGAAGCTGAGTTACAACAAGTCCCCTCAGGACCCCAGGACTCTGCTGAGTATTCCAGCCGATCTCAACAATGCTGTAGTCTGGATGGCCTCGATTCTTCCTCTGATTTCATCCAGACTCTTTTCCAGATCCCTGAGGACCGTTCCTAGGGCATCAATTACAACCTTCATGTTCCGCAGTTTTCCGAAGTTCTCTGGCGAGGTCCAAGTATTTGCCTGTCTTTTCGCTTTCTTTCCCTTTCACTCGGTGGTCACTGGGATGGCAAAATCCACGAGATGACAAGTTCTCTTCTTGTTGATCAGCATCAGGTCTGGTCTTCTGGCTGGGATTAGGTGATCCCAGAGAATGTTGTGCCTCCCATTCCCCAGGACAGATTCCGGTTTGTGCATATAACATTTAGTTGAATGGGGAAAATTGAATTTCTTGCACAATTCCCAGTGAATCCCCTTTCCCACCCAGTCATGCCAAGTCATGTACTCTCTTTGTGCTAGTCTACTGTATTCGCTTATCATGTAATTGACAGTTTCATCTTTCCCTCCACACATCCTGTACTTTCTATTCCGTTGTGTTATATCTATTTTTGCTTTTATACAATTTTTCCTAATGGCATTATCGTGTACTGCGATTATAAACTAATGACATTCTGTTTCCCTCTTGAGGTTTCCCCTTCTTAGCCACGTACCTGTCTTGGTGCGCGATCTCTCGAGTTTGTCGTTTAAGGTGTCCTTATAGTTGTTTTTCTTCCCACTTCTTTTTTTCTTCTTTTTGTTATATTTGTGCTCGTCCATATGCCCCAATTATTTTTTCTGTCTCCTGCTATAAGTCTTTCTTTGCTCTTTTTAGTATATTCATCGAATGCTTGAATTGTCGAATCTACACAATCTTCCATGCTGCCGAGACCTCTTCCTCCTTTTTTTCCTGATACATATTGTCTGTCTGTATCGTCTCTCGGGTGTAATGCCTTGTGCATTGTCATAAGTTTCCTTGTCCTTAGGTCCATCTGTTAGAGCTCTTCTCTTGTCCATTTTAAGAATGGTGCAGTGTATCTTACAAGGGGGAGAGCCCAGGTATTTATGCCCCTGATGAGTTATTTTTTTTCACACCTGTCGTAGCTGGTAGTTCACTGGAGGCTGAGTGACAATAAGTCTCCTCCCGTCTCTTCTGAGTATTCTAGCCGATCTTAACAATGCTGTAGTTTGGATGGTCTCGATTCTTTCTTTGGTTTCCAGTTCTCCCAAATTCTTTTCCAGTGCTTTGGGGATTGTTCCAAGGGCACCAATTACAATTGGTACGACCTTCACCTTCCTGTTCCACAGCTTTCTCAGTTCTCTGGCAAAGTATTTGTCTATCTTTTCGCTTTCTTTCATTTTCGGTGATCGGTTGGGACACCAAAAACCACGAGATGGCAGGTTCTCTCTTTCTTGTCAATTAATACTAGGTCCGGTCTGGTCTCTAGATATGAAAATACTTTACTTACAACTACTCTCGTTGGGCTGTCAAAACAGGAGCTTAATGTGCGCAAAAGGATATGAAAACTGAGCACTTCGTAAAGATAGAACCATAGACAATGACCAAGCAAGATGTCCTAAAAGAGATTTATATCTAAATAAGCCGAATCAATTGTGAAATTTGTCTATCAATTATTCATTGAACGAGTTTAACAATTAAAGCCGCGGAAATTGTTCATTGGAGTCGAAATAATTAATTAAATGTTCAAGTTAGTTTCATGACGATTTTCAAGGTGTGGGATGAATGGATAATGTAATGATATCAACAGATCCTTCTCCTTAGTAGACAACTCGGGTGACCTCTCGAAATAGAAGAATATGAAATTTGGGATAGATAGATAGATAGATAGATAGATAGATAGATAAAAACATTATTAGATAGCTAATGTGAACAGATAGACGGATAGATAGATAGATAAGAACGTACAGGTCTGCGCGCGCTCGCGCGTGTGTGTGTGTGTCAGTGTACAAATACAATTATGAAAAATAGATAACGTGAGAGCATTGATATATATATATATATATATATATATATATATATATATATAAAAGATAGATAGATTGATAGATAAGAACATACACGCATACACAGGCACACAGACACAGGCATATATATATATATATATATATATATATATATATATATATATATATATAATTGGTAATTGCTTAAAGCATTGTTAAGTATGTTATAATATATTAATGATTTGAAGATAATTACAATGCGTATAAAAAATATTTTTGTCTTATAGATTTCAAAGTAGAAACTTCATCTTCAGAGGTGTATATCAGAAATGAACGTGCTTAAGTTTTTTTTGTGTGGTTATAATTTTTTTCTTATTTTTTTTTACTTTTTCTTTTTTTCCTCTTCTTTTATATATATATATATATATATATATATATATATATATATATAGAGAGAGAGAGAGAGAGAGAGAGAGAGATAAGTAGAGTAACTGAGGAGAGAAAAGAGCTATTCAAACCATTCCCGAACCGCCTCGCCTGGGGTCACTGATTCCTCGTCCTACGAAAATAATCGTTGTGATAACTGCACCTGAACTGAATATAAATAGGAGGCGTTGGTCGTGTAATGGTTATCGTCGTTGGAAATGAACATTATGATCCGAGTTGAAATCCTGGACAATGCCGTTTGCATATAATGGTATAAATCCAACGATTCTCCCTTCAACTATCGATAAATAGTTGGGCAAACCTTGATATGGCAACTCGTCTGGGAGAAGGAAAACGCAGAATTCAAACCTGTTAAACTCGCCTTAAAAATTGACCTTGTGTCGCATCCTGGTCTTTGAACACAAGAACAGTTTCTTATAAGTTGTGACCATGGGAGCGACTACGTTTTCCGCATCGGATATTTTGCATGCGAGACATATTGATAAACCGATGTTTTTTTGGACAGTTACCGTAGTTAGATTTTGAATCAAAATTCGTTGAAATTCAACCCCTGAGGGGGTTCAATGATTGATACTCGGTAACATCAAGTTGACCCAACGGCTTCTCCCACTGGGAAGCGTGAGAGCGGAAGGAAAGTTTAGCAATTATCAGTTTCATCAAAAGACATAATGAAATAGACATCATCTTTTGCTTCATCCTGACCGTGGTTAAGAAGTCTTGTTGAAAATAAAAAGATGTGATCACTCAAAATGTATGCCTTATGTCGTCTTTGTGAATAATGGGGAATCAAGTTCTACAGACCAGCATTTTTTAAGCAAGAACAAATAAAGTCAGACCAGCATCTTTAGAAATGTTCCAGATTAACAATTGAAGGGGTTTATATTATTGACCACCCGATCCCCCGACTTCCACTAACAGGAAGGCGTGAGAATAGAAATTAGGTTTAGTTAGCAGATTTCGGCCGTTAGCTGAAAGAAGCAGACGTAGGGGTACTTTGCTCTTAACATGCCGACTTCTGACCGCGCCGTTAGAAGCCGTTTTGCGATGTGGGGGTTTAAATAAAGAATAAGAACAACAAATAATAACACTTGCTTGTTAATTAACTAAAAAATATGCACAGATGACCAGCCCAGTAAAAGAAATCATGGAGGCGCGGGTGTAATGGTTAGAATCGTAGGAAATGGACTCGTCAACCAGAGTTCAAATACTGGCAAGGCTGTTTGCATATACCATAGGGCTAATACCCTTGGGAAAGATATGAATCCAACTGTATTCTATCCAGCTATGCGTAATTAGTAGGGTAGACTGGGCTCTTCAACTTTGGTTAGGCAACCTGTCTAAGAGAAAGAAAACTCTGAATTCAAATCTGTAAAAAAAAAAAAACGCTTAAGAAATTGATTTTGTGTTGCTTCCTGCTCATACAGAGGGCTAGGTAAATATGTATACATCATGATCATCAGCATCATCATCATCATCATCAGGTGGTGCTGGCAGCAGGGCTTGTAGAAAATTGGTGGCACCCATCTCCTTTCCAATTTCAGAACTGACAATCAAAAGGCATATGGTGAATTGCCACATATACTGAGAGACTATCATCATTATCATTATCATCAAATCATTCTGACAACACAGATATCTATGACTTACTCTCACCAACCGTAACTATCGTAATGGTCTCTGTGACTTCCTCTGCACAGTGTCCAGTATCTGCACAAATCTTTTGATGGTCGACCTACTCTGGTGTGTCTATGTATAGGCATCAACAAATGACCAGCCCAACCCACAAAAAATAAAGATGGCTATCGAAAAAGTAAGAACAAGAAAAACAAGATCTCATCTCCTCGTCCTCTCCCCTCTCTCCCCAATTTATATACCCAATGTAAAGGGGTAGATAAGATATATATTTTACCCCCACCCTCCCGCACGAACAAGATGCGACACATGGTCAATTTCTTAAGCGGAGTTTAACAGGTTTGAATTCAGAGTTTTCCTTAACCTAGACTGGTTGCCTAACCAAGTTTAAATAGCCCAATCTGCCATGATATTACCCATAGCTACAGGGGGATTAGTTAGATGTATAACTTTCCGAAGGGTATTAGCGAGAGAGAGAGAGAGAGAGAGAGAGAGAGAGAGAGAGAGAGAGAGAGAGAGAGAGAGAGAGAGATTTTAGTATTTTTTTTAGTAGTCCTTCGAGCAAACTTCTGGTGACAAACTTTTCTTCAGTCGGTGAATATCCGGCCAGCCCTTTTCGTTCTCAGCGACACTAGTTCGCTTTCCGATCTCAGCTACTGTCAGACCAACTCGACTGACTAACACCGCCCGGCCAACTCGCTCGACTAAACTCTGCATCCTAGTCGGGGTCCGCCTTATATATTATCACAAAGGAACAATCCAGAAGAATCTTTTTTTCTGTAATAATCTATTTCTTTCTAGAAGAAAAAGAATGTTCGATTCTTTCTAATCATCCGATTACTTACGGTAATGAAAGTTCACGGCCATTTAGATCAAAGCACAATTAGCCGTCAAGAAGACGGGATTTTCTTTAAAACCCGCCTTTACGTCGTCAAAATCTCGTTATTGTTTTTATTTTTTCGGGCCGATTCTTCTAAGAGACCACCCGGTAAGTTCAGAGAATCTATTAAGGTTTCCCTGTGTCTGGCACAAGGCCACAAATATGGTGTTCCCGGTAAGGCCCGACCATTATGCTACACTTTCTTTTCTATAAATCACATGTATGATGCTTTAATAATCAAATAAACGACTGATGAAGCCGAGCTCAATGCACGGCGAAATATATCTCCTACATATATATGTCTGAGTTTTGTTCCTTTGTCCATATTTCTCCCTCTAATTTTTACTGCACACACACACACACACACACACACACACACACACACATATATATATATATATATATATATATAATATAAAGGTGTGTCATAAGAGTATTGAGATTGAATCTGTACATTACCAAGATAGAATGAATAACGAATGGAACGTTAATCTTTTCAGAATACAAGGTGTGTCATAGAAGTGCCGAGTTTGAAGTTATATTTACCAAGATAGAAATAAACAATGAATGGGACGTTATTTTTTTTCAGAATTCGAGGTGTGTGAAAAAGTACACAAAATGTCGATACTTTTTGCACACACCTTGATACAAGTGAGAAAATAGAATCGCGAGTAAAAAACAAAAGATAAATAAGTAAGAAGAACAAATAAAAAACAAAATGGTGAAATGCGGAGGAGGTTGAATATAACTGCTTTGTATCATTTTCGTTAATTGACTTTTCCCGGGACAACGAAAGAATCATTTATATATATAATATATATATATATATATATATATTAGTAGATAGAGAGAGAGAGAGAGAGAGAGAGAGAGAGAGAGAGAGAGAGAGAGAGAGAGAGAGAGAGAGAGAGAGAGATTTATATTCACACACCTGTATATATTTATGTGTATAAATCTCTCTCTCAATATATATATATATATATATATATATATAATATATATTATATTAGAGAGAGAGAGAGAGAGAGAGAGGGGGGTAGGAAGCGAGACAGACAGACAGACAGACAGACAGAAAGTGACAGAGATTTGTATCCCCGAAGCAAAGAGAGAGAGAGAGAGAGAGAGAGGAGAGAGAGAGAGAGAGAGAGAGAGAGAGAGAGAGAGAGAGAGAGAGATTTATCATAATAAGTCATTCATAAATCGAATAAAACATAATAAGATAGATACATATAAATTTATACACACACAAATATATATATATATTATATTATATATATATATATATATATAGAGAGAGAGATTAAGAAAGAGATAGACAGACAGACAGACAGAGAAATAGATAGAGAGTCAAAGAGCGACAGAGATTTGTATGCCCGAAGGAAACAAAGAAAAAGAGAAAGAGCGAGCGGTGGAGAGATATTTATCTCACCTTAACAAAGTCATTCATAAATCGAATAAACAAATATGACAACATTGAACAAGAAAGATCCAAGGAAAGAAAGTGAGAAATAAAGAAAATAAAACTTATACAATAGAAAGAGAAAGAGAAAGAGAAAGAAAAAAAACGAAACCCCCCCCCAAAAAAAAACAAAAAAACAAAAACAAAATAGGGTAAATGCGGAGGTGGTTTTAATATCACTGTTTCGTATCATATTCGTTACTTGGAACTTTCCCGCAGGAAGAGATGATCAAGAAAGGAAAAAAAAAATATATATCGAACTGTAGGAAGCTACAATCGGAAAAAGAAACGCTATTTACAAATTGGAGTTACCCGTACCCACCGGCAATGATATATTATCTCTACCCTCGGGGTAACGACATAACATTGCTTTAAAAGACAACAACATACATCAGTGTTACAATATAATGCGGAACTTCGTGAGCATACACTGATTAAAGAAATAAAAGGAAAAAAGAAAAACCCCAAAACGAATATTAAAATTTAAAGGAAAACGCCTATTCTAACTCTCTCTCTCTCTCTCTCTCTCTCTCTCTCTCTCTCTCTCTCGTTCACATCTTCATCTAAGCTCGTTTCCCAGGATGTTCTCAATTACTTGAAGCCATCAAGCGCCAATTGAAACTGAAGGTTAACGAGTTTGATTCATAGATCAATATATTTCCTTTCTATTAACTATGTGTAAAATTTCCCAATGCTTTTCCAAAGTATGTTGCAATGTATTACGATTTGTGGCCATTTTTAGTCTACAGGTGAGTTCACTTTACAGTGAGGATCTCTTGTGTTCGTTACTGTTAGGTAGAATCCTCATGTTTCTTAGTGTTAGGTAGAATCCTCGTGTTCCTTAGTGTCATTTGATTTTAGCATCTATCATATTTTTCTTTCTTCTATTACTCTTCCCCATTCTCTCTCTCACTATCTCTCTCTCTGTCTGTCTTTCTCTCTATATATCTCTCTTTCGCCCTTATTTTTTTTTCTGTTGTCTTTCAAACTTTTTTCTGTTTGTGCTTTTCTTTCTTCTTCTTCCTATCAAAACTTTTTTACACTCCTCTTTCGATTCAATCTCTCTCTTTCTCCGTCTGTCTGTCTGCCTGTGTCTTTAATTCTCTCCCTCTTTCTCTTTCTCTCTCTGTTACGATTTTTGTGGCCATTTTTAGGCTCCAGGTGCTATCCCCAGTGACTCCTGGCTGTCTGCAGACAAAAGAATGCTCCAGGGAAAGAGATTTGGCTCCAATGAAGAAATGAAATCGGAAATTTTATTTACCTCGTACCCCACTTGTATGTTGGCCCACCCACAAAACGAAGCTCATGGGCGGGAAAGAACAAAAATTGCGTCGATCCCGTCGGCATTTCTCCTCAAGGGCAATAAACCCAGCCCTGCCCCTTTAAGTCTAGGGGGTAGGTATTGCCTGGGGGGATATCCCCCTGGGATCGACGCTATTAATTTAACATTACCGGTCCAGTGGCCGAAGCGCACCGGACCTCTGTCCCGAAGGACGGGTTGGAAATGATATCGGAAATGGAGGCGTATTGTGAGGCCAAAGAGAAATCGTTCTACAAAAAAGGCATCGAATTGTTAGAGAAGCATTGGAATCAGTGTATCAGCTATGTTGATGAATAAAGTCGATTTTGCGTAAAAGTTGTTGTTTTATTAGTTAGGCCCGGTATCTATTGAGTGAAGTGTTACCTACCCCTCCCCTTTTTTTTGGAAGATATGATTTTTCTGTTGGTGACACAGTTTGCGTATTTTAAGTCCCGCGGGTCGGGAATTACTAAGATGAGTTATGACATGCCGGGCATTAAGGTTTTAGATACATAATTGGCAGATGACATTCCCCCTGGCATTATTCCGAATGGAATTTTATTACATTCACCCACATTTCTATCAATTCGAATATAGTTGCACGCTGCAACGAAGGGTTTAAAAAAAATCCTTCATAAAAATTCATAGCACCATTGTTAAGTAATAAAAGTCCTTTTCCTTATATACTCAAACAAGAACAATAACCACAATGTGGAACATGTCAAACACCTTTGACAGTTAAACACGTGAGACACCACATTAAGACCAAAATCATCAAATGGTGAAGTTCCAATTTTGGAGCTCTGGGGAGCGTGGAGTGCCTCTTCATCACTATTACTCTTGCGGCCACCCTGACCCGGAGTGGTAGTACCTGTTTGAGTCCCATCTATGTGTTAAATAGAACAAAACGAGTTTAAAAATGTGCTGGCATACATCGACCAATCAGATATCGACTGGTATCCTTTCATTCGTCATCCCCAAAATTCCAATTGGTTCGTTGGTTGGATTTTACGGCATATCAACCCTTGGGTTATTTCATGCCGACAACGTTTTGTTTTGTTCATTTTTGTTGGGTATTCAATTTTTTCAAACTCAATTTTTTTTCAAACTTCTTTCTGTAAACTTACGTGTTTACCTATTTAACCCATAAATGGGACCTCAAAATGGGACCTCCCACTCAAAGTGGACCACTTCGGGTCAAAGTGGTCCTAGGAGTTAACGGCATAACAACCCGTCTGGGGTTATGTCATGCTTAACGGTTAGGAAGTTATACATATTGTGTATTTATATTTATACTTTTTAGTAATTGGTTTTAACAATGTGTTAGCATTATTGGTGATTATGTTGTATGGTATTGATTTGTTTCATGTCTATACTCTATGGTATAATTTTATTACCCCTCAAAAAAAGAGAATATCCACCATGTTGACATTTTCAAACAGATCTTTCATATTGTTTGCTTTAAAATAATGGTTTCTGGTGTGAGCAAAAAACCTGCATTCCATGAATAAGTGTTTAACTGTCAAAAGTGTTTGACATGTTCCACATTGTGGTTGTTGTTCTTGTTTGAGTATATAGGAGTGCGTTAGTCTTGTATGACCAATGCGTAATCGAGACACAACGACTTGTTCCTTTCTAGATTTCCTTAAAGTTGGTCTTCAGCCTCCCAAAGTGGGTTTGATTATGAAGAGTTTATTGTGGATGTTGTTATTCCAGTGTTGTTGCCATTTTGTATCTTAATTTTAGGTTTCAAATCAGTATATGGCATCTTGAAATTGTCGGGGATCAAATCTAAGTGGACCTAGGAGTAATCGTGACAAAGGTGTACTCCACACTCCCCAAAACTCCAGATCGAGACTTCACCATGAACAAAGAAATAAAACTGCTGGGTCTGTTTGTGTCCATGGGTGGATCTGTTGTTGGGCTGAATAACATTCTCACTGTTCTTTGAGGAGCTCGGAACTACTTGGGAATCTCTTGATGATGTCCCGGTTTTTGTCGTTGTTTGGTTTTTTATAACAAACACAAGACGTTCTTGTTTTTTCTGAGCTCATCTATTTTATCTCAAGTAAAAATGCCTTGGAAAACAGACACCCATCTTGCGTCTGTTATCTTCAGTCATTCAAACCAAACTGCTAAATCTCACTTTCTCTCACTCTGCTTCTCGTCGACACGTAGCCTTCGTCATGACAAAAATTCTAGTAACTTTCCACTATTATCTACATCTAACTTTTTTGGAATTTCTTTTTACACCTTATTTTTAAAAAGCAATTAGAAATTCAAAGATGTCCTTCTTAAATTTTTCTTGATTTTGTTATGAAAATAATAACCCAGATTTTAAACAAATAAAAAGGATAAATAATTTTTTAAATTAACTAACATATTCTTATTCTTTAGCGAAATTGCCAATTTTGTCAAATTGATCGGTATACATTTCCCTGAGATCCTTTGTGGGTTTGACTGGACCACCTGGGTGATGCAATGTAGTGTAACTAGCTTTAATTCTCTGAGGAAAGGGAGACCTAATATAGAAGAACCTTCCGATGTGATGACATTCACGCTTGTAGGAGCACTGTATGTTTATCGACCCACGTTGAGGTATAGCTGGGCCATTGTATGCAGTCAGTATAATTGTGTCATGGTGAGTCGCGCCAGGGAGTGACTGTCCCATCTGGATCGACTTTCTTCTGAAACAATTTTTGGAAGAGACGAAAAGGAAGTGTATTTCCTTGAGTTTCAGCGTCAAAATTGGACTTTAAACAATATAATAGTATATAGCTTAATTAACATAAATATTTGGACTGTTCAATGTTTACTTATCTTGGTAAATTGACCAAAAATAAAGTAAGTACGAGCAGATACAAATGATTTAATGTAATTTTCTTTTTCTTTTTAATTTTACTGTGCAAACTTATTTCACTGTTTAAACCGTCTTTAACTTGGTAGAAAATGTCTCTTCACTTATTCAACAAAAA
>CM042167.1:55615998-55618994 GCA_023376005.1 Doryteuthis pealeii
TGATTGTTCCTTGGTGTTCTTAGTGTTGGGTAGAATCCTTTGAGTGTTATGTTTGGTAGAATCCTTTGATTGTTTCCCTTAGTGTTCCTTAGTGTTGAGTAGAATCCTTTGATTGTTCCCTGTGTTCCTTAGTGTTGAGTAGAATCCTTTGATTGTTCCCTAGTGTTCCTTAGTGTATGGGTAAAATCCTTTGATTGTTCCTTGGTGTTCCTTAGTGTTGAGGTAGGAATCTTTGATTGTTCTTGGTGTTCCTTAGGTTTGGGTAGAATCCTTTGATTGTTCCTTGGTGTTCCTTAGTGTTGGGTAGAATCCTTTGATTGTTCCTTGGTGTTCCTTAGTGTTGGGTAGAATCCTGATTTGTTCCTTGGTGTTCCTTAGTTTTGGGTAGATCCTTGATGTTCCTTGGTGTTCCTTAGTGTTGGGTAGAATCCTTTGATTGTTACTTTGGTGTTCCTTTAGTGTTTGGTAGAATCCTTTGATTGTTCCTTGTGTTTCCTTAGTGTTGGAGGTAGAATCCTTTGATTGTTCCTTGGTGTTCTTAGTGTTGGGTAGATCTTTGATTGTTACTTGGTGTTCCCCTTAGTGTTTGGTAGAATCCTTTGATTGTTACTTGGTGTTCCTTAGTGTTGTAGAATCCTTTGATTTTACTTGTGTTCTTAGTGTTGGGTAGAATCCTTTGATTGTTCCCTAGTGTTCCTTAGTGTTGAGTAGAATCTTTGATTGTTCCCTAGTGTCCTTAGTTTGGGTAGATCCATTGATTGTTCCTTGGTGTTCCTTAGTGTTGGTAGAATCCTTTGATTGTCCTTGGTTGTTCCTTTAGTGTTGGGTAGAATCCTTTGATTGTTCCTTGGTGTTTCCTTATGTTGGGTAGAATCCTTTATTGTTCCCTAGTGTTCCTTAGTGTTGAGTAGAATCCTTTGATTGTTCCCTGTGTTCCTTAGTGTGAGTAGATCCTTTTGATTGTTCCTTATGTTCCAGTTGTTGGGTAGAATCCTTTGATTGTTCCTTGGTGTTCTTAGTGTGAGTAGAATCTTTGATTGTTCCTTGGTGTTCTTAGTGTTGGAGGATCCTTTGATTGGTTCCTTTGGTGTTCCTTAGTGTTGTTAGATCCTTTATTGTCCTTGGTGTTCCTAGTGTTGGTAGAATCCTTTGGTTGAGCAGAGTCCTTGGTGGCAGATCCGTTTCTTAGTGGTGAATATCAGCAACCGAGAGGCTTTTAAGATCGGCGATTAAATAGTTAACTAATCACGTATTCAAACGTGTTGATTGGCTGATTGAATCCATTATGCCCTACGCAGAGTTCTATTAAGTTTAAGTGGTGGACTTCAGCACACCTTATATACCGAAATATCCAACACCTTTGGGATGTTTTTAAATTAGTAACAAGAATATGCGCCCTCGGAGCGTAAATTTTAATGTATAAAAATATATTAAATTAGAAAGACTAATGAAATTAGATAAAGAATGCATATAAAATACACTTATTTTAATTATATTTTAATTGGTTTATATAAAACATTAATAGGGGTTGATTTTAATACGTCGTTGAATAATACAATGAATTAGAGGATCAATACACAAAGTTTTAATTATTTATTAATCCTTGTTTTGTAAAACCAGTATGGAATTAACCACACCAATATCATGTCAACATTTATTTCTTAGGGATATATGAAAACATATTATAGGATTTTAAAGGCACTAATAACATGTTTTTGAGGCAGTTTTTAGGCAAATCTAACTTAGATTTTCAGAGAGACGTCGTTAATAAATAAGATTTATTCTATGCATAACTGATTTTGATTATAAATCACATAGTCGTTGAGCGGGTATGTTGATGTTAACAGTGAAATTTAAGTTATAGTCAGACCCAATAGACACCTAAATCTCCATTATAATAAGATTACAAAATGCACCATCCGGACACATGTATTTGAGTCTTGATATTAGTTAAATATTATATTTTGAATTAAAAAGATTAATGGAATGAAATACGAACACAAAATGATTACACTTATTTTTATTTCATTCTAATTGATTTTAATATAAAAGTTTACATAGGAGGGATTTTAATACATTTGATAATAACAACAATAACATTATAAATCAAAATACAGTAATTATTTAATTAAACACGGTTATTAAAAACCGGTATGCAAATTATTCACACCCTATACTATGTAAACATTTATTTCTTAATGATATACAACACACATCGCAGGATTTTTACACAGATTAATAACTGTGCTCTTCAGGTACTGGACTATTAGAGTTAAATTAACGGTGTGATCCCAGGGGCCTTATTTAAAGTGACAGGGTTGGGTTTATGGCCAGTGCCCTGAGGCGCCCCCTTGGGGTGGAATACCGAGGATCCACGCATTCTTTTGCACTCGCCATCCCATGAGCTACGGTTCCTGGGTGGTACTACATTAATAGGGCCTATACCTGACCTGAATACGTAAATAAGACATTAATAAAAGGGGCTGTTTTGAGGGCAAATCTATCTCAGCTAAACTAGACATTGTTAATAAACAAGATGCTAATTTAATTTGAATAATGATTATTTAATAACCAGTGAGTCTACAACGCAAGTAACTAAAGGGATTTTGATGTTGGTGGTTACTAGTTTCGGTTACAGACAGACACACACGAATTGTCCATTATAATACGATTAGAAAGCTGTGGCTGTGAGGAATCTGATCACGCGCAACAAGAAACAACCATTCTTTAAACAATAATGTATTCATCATCGATTTTTGTTCACGTGTGTTTACGACATAAAAATAAATCGTGACATGTTGAGGGCATCGACAGGCTAACGGCATAAACAATAATGTTTTTATTTTTAGATATTTCGACAAGTATAGGATTTAAAAAAAAAAAGCAAACATGTAAATCAAACATGACTAAAGTGTGGCAGTGAATATAATAGAAAACAGTGCATTGGTTAATAGATTTTACGGCACGGCAACACGTGTTGGGATCTCTCTTCTTTT
>CM042167.1:55619094-55644094 GCA_023376005.1 Doryteuthis pealeii
AAAAGTGCTCTATCACTGCAGCCTGAAAATGGCCAAAATATCGCAACAAGAATAAAAACAAAAACATCATCGGCATAAAATAATCAATAGGTTAATATAACCTTAAAAACCCAACCAACCAACCAACCAACACCGAACAGGTGGGCAGGAAAAAGAAGAGAAAAAAAAAACAAGAAAAAACATCCTAACGAGAATGTATTTGTGTTTGGTGCAAGAGGCAAAAGATTTCCTGTTAAACGGTTCCAAACATTCAAAGTACATTTTCAATTTCCTCATTAGAATCGGTAAAAAATTCACCTAGACTTTTTTCGCGCTGTGTAAATTGGGATCCTCATAGGATCCCCCACCACCAAAAAAAAGAAGAAAAAGAAAAGAAAACATTAAAGGTCATCACTTTTATTACTACACTAATCATCATCTAATGGTGATTGTTCCATATCAGGATTACATTTATATATATATATAATATATATATATGTGTGTGGTGTGTGTGTGTGTGTGTGTGTGGTGAGGAATGAAAGAACAAAACTCAGACAAAGTGTGTAAATTATATTTCGCTAGAGCTTTGAACTCGGCATCTCCACCACATTCGTCGGATTCATTGCAATCCTCTTTTCTCTCTCTCTCTCTCTCTTCTCTCTCTCTATATATATATATATATATATATATATATATATATATATATATATAGCGCTAATACCCGTTGGGAAAGGATGAATCCATATATTCTCCCTCCAGCATGAGTAAAATAGTAGAGCAGACTGAATCTTTAACCTTGGGTAGGTAGCCAGTCTAGGAGAGGGATAACTCTGAATTCAAAATTCCTGAGGTCCAGTCGTTGATTTGGGTTTGTGGCATTCGTGCACAATTCTTTCCTATCGACTGTGCCAAAAAGTGCGGATGGCTCTAACACAAAGCCTTCACCACTATAAACAAATCAACTGTGTGGTGTTATCGTATTAAACCTCATGCGTCGAAAATCAATGAGAGAGCCATAATATATATATGTACAAGGTGTGTCAAATCAGTATCGAATTTTGTACTTTTGACTACTTCGTTTTCTCGAAAAAAATAACGTTCCATCATTGTTCATTTATATCTTGCTGAATACAGTTTCAATCTCGAATAATTTTATAACTCACCTATATATATTATATATATATATATATATTATATATAATATATATGTGTGTGTGTGTGTGTGTGTGTGTGTGTATGTTTGTGTGTGATGTGTGTGTGTATATATATATATATATATATTTATGTGTGTGTGTGTGTGTGTGGTGTGTGTATAGTCATCACTGACACCATGTTTTCGCACGTTGCTAGACATTTGAGGCTACTGTGCCCGGGATGAAACCCGGTCGATTCTTCATCCTCAGTCAGGCTGCTTTAAAAATAAAATCGTATCATTTTTACCACCACCACCCCACCCACCACACCACACACACGCACACCATTTTAAGGTAGCTGTCAATACATTACAACATTTCTTAAAATCGAATTACAAGGTAATGGTGAAGGGCTTTAAATGGGACCAATCAAATTTGCTAGGGAATACTTCAAATTCAAATACGTTGGTCCACGACGCTCGAAATTCAAAAAGCTATCTGCATATATATATATATATATATATATATTATATAGTAATATATATATATACAAAAAAAATGAAATATAAAAAAATGTGAACACACAAAAGAAAACTCGAGATATAATAGATAGATTAGATATATAGAGACAGTCAGACAGACACGCATTAAAGCAGAATGGTATATATTATATATATATATATATATAATATATATATGTGTGTGTGTGTGTGTGTGTGTGTGTGTGTGTGTGTGGATAGATAGAGAGAGAGGAGAGTTCATGACAAGACAGGCAGACTGAAATAGATAGAGATACAGACAGACAGACAGACAGACAGACTGACTGAGATGGATAGATGATAGGACCGAGAAAGTCAGAGAAGAGCAAAAACAGAGACGCAGAATACATAGCTAGTTAGCTAGATAGATAGACAGAGAGTGAGTGATATATAACCTAACTGATAGAAAGAGAGAATGATAAGAGAGGGGAAATACGAGAATGAGAGAGAGAGAGAGAGTGTGTGTGGATCGTAGATAGATGACGAGAGAGAGAGAAGGGAGAGAGAGAGAGAGGAGAAAGAGAGTGAACCAAATTGATAAAAATGAAAAAGAAAGAGAGAGGGAAATGAGAGAGAGAGAGAGAGAGAGAGAGAGAGAGAGAGGAGAGAGAGAGAGAGATAAGATATGAAGTTTTTTTTACCACTATTCGGTGCTAAATAATGTCAAAATTGAAGCACTTCTTTTTTCATTTTTTTTCATTTTTTCTCATTATTGATTTTATATTTCCTGTTTACTCGTCAGACACCTCATCAAACCCGAAGGGGGAGGGGAACGTTTGTTTCGCACTTGAAATATAAAAATAGAACATGCGACTTCATGTTTATTGCGAAACTTTCAGCTTCACCAGCCTCACACGTCCGTTTTGCATTTGTATATCTTTGCACGGCCACCCTACCTCTCACCTCTACCCGATTACGACCCACTGACGTTCACCTGTGCATGCATTATGACCCCTCTCCCCCCTACTCATACAGTACACTTTTGTAAAATGTTATAGGCGTAATTTTGGATTCGGATTAAAAATTGTCTGGCCCACAATTCCAAAATTTACCAAATTTGATGATCATTGATAAACTTACGCAATTCGGAGGTATTGTGACATAAGCAGTGACGTAGTTTCGGTTACAAAACATACAAAACACCGATTCTCCAACAGATTTGCACATGAAAAGTCATCGTTCTTTTATAAAGTTATACACTATATATTTGTCAATGAGATGAAAAAATATGGAATAAATATGGAAAAAAAAAGATATTACTCCCTTGATCCAAAGTGCCCATATCTATTATGATTTTTCTCTTTAAAACAATCAAAGAACTAGAAAGGTTATTTTCTATAAGTCTAACATAAACCAAGAGGGAACTACTCTTGCCTGATGAATTTATTTATTTATTTTCAAAACTAACCCTAACCCTAAACCTTAACCCTAACCCTAAACCCTAACCCGTCTTCTTTTTTCCTAGTAGATCAATAAATAAATAATAATTCATCATCAAGAGTGGTTCCCTTGTTTTGTTTTAGACTTATAGGAAATAACCACTAGAAATATTTTTTTGAAGGTTGTCAACATATCGAAATAATGAAATCTTGCAATTTTCTGAAAATCTTAGGAATTTTTGGACTAGAAGTTGTTTTTTTCTTACCAAGTTAAAGACGGTTTAAACAGTGAAATGAATTTGCACAGATGAAAGTAAAATTAAAAAGAAAAAGAAAATTACATTAAATTATCTGTACTGCTCGTACTTTATTTTTGGTAAATTTACCAGAAAAGTAACATTGAACAGTCTAATTATTTATGTTAAATTAATAAAAAAAAATGTTTCTTTCCTTTTTATTTGTTTAAAATTCTGGGTTATTATTTCGTAACAAATCAAGAAAAATTAAGAAGGACATCTTTGAATTTAATTGCTTTTTAAAAAATAAGGTGTAAAAAGAAATTCCAAAAAAAAGTTTAGATGTAGTAATAATGGAAAGTTACTAGAATTTTTGTCATGACGATAAAAGGCTACCTGTCGACGAGAAGCAGAGTGAACGAAAGAGAGATTTAGCAGTTTTGGTTTGAATGACTGAAGATAACAGACGCAAGTGGGTGTCTGTTTTCCAAGGCATTTTTACTTGAGATAAAATAGATGAGCTCAGAAAAAACAAGAACGTCTTGTGTTTGTTTATAAAAAACCAAGCAACGACACAAGACGATATCCTCAGAGATTCCCAAGTAGCTCGAGCCCTCAAAGAACAGTGAGAATGCTATTCCAGCCCAACAACAGATCTACCACGGACACAAACAGACCCAGCAGTTTTTATTTCTTTGTTCATGGTGAAGTCCGATCTGGAGCTTTGGGGAGTGTGGAGGTACACCTTTGTCACGATTACTCCTAGGTCCACTTAGATTTGATCCCCGACAATTTCAAGATGCTATTATACTGATGTGAAACATAAAATTAAGATACAAAATGGCAACAACACTGGAATACAAACATCCACAATAAACTCTTCCTAAATCAAACCCACTTTGGAAGGCTGAAGTCCAACTTTAAGGAATCTAGAAAGGAACAAGTCATTGTGTCCCGATTACGCATTTAATCATACAAGACTATGCACTCCTATATACTCAAAACAAGAACAACAACCACAATGTGGAACATGTCAAACACCTTGACAGTAAACACGTATTCATGGAATGCAGGTTTTATGCTCACATCAGAAACCCTTATTTTAATGCAAATAATATGAAAGATCTGTTTGAAAATTCAACATGGAGAATATTCTCTCTTTTTGAGGGAAATAAAAATTATACCATAGAATATAGACATGAAACAAATCAATACCATTCAACATAATCCCAAATAATGCTAACACATTTTAAAACCAATTACTAAAAAAGTATAAATATAAATACACAATATGTATAACTTCCTAACGGTAGGCATGACATAACCCAGACGGTTGTTATGCCGTTAACTCCTAGGTCCACTTTGACCCGAAGTGGTCCACTTTGAGTGGGAGGTCCCATTTTGAGGGCCCCACCTATGGTTAAATAGGTCAACACGTAAGTTTACGAAAAAAGATTGAAAAAAATTGAGTTTGAAAAAATGAATACCCAACAAAAATGAAGAAACAAAAGGTCGTTGGTATAAAATAGCTCAAGGGTTGATATGCCGTAAAATCCAACCAACGAACAATTAGAATTTTGGAGATGACGAATGAAAGGATACCAGTCGATATCTGATTGGTCGATGTATGCCAACAAATTTTTAATCGTTTGCTCTATTTAACACATAGATGGGACTCAAACAGGTACTACCATTCCGGGTCAGGGTGGCCGAGGAGTAATAGTGATGAAAAGGCACTCCACGCTCCCAGAGCTCCAAATTGGAAGCTTCACCATTGTGATTTTTGGTCTTATTGTAGTGTCTCCACCGTAGAATATAAGAAAAGACTTTTTATTACTTAACAATGATGCTATGAATTTTATGAAGGATTTTTTAAACCCCTCGATGCAGCGTGCACTATATTCAAATTGATAGAAATGTGGGTGAATGTAATAAAATTCCATTCAGAATAATGCCAGGGGGATGTCATCTGCCAATTATGTATCTAAAACCTTTAATGCCTGCATGCATAACTCATCTTAGTAATTCCCGACCCGCGGGACTTAAAATACGCAAACTGTGTTCACCAGAAAAATCATATCTTCAAAAAAAAAAAAAGGTGGGTAACACTTCACTCAATATGTACCGGGCTAACTAATAAAACAACAACTTTTACACAAAATCGACTTTATTCATCAAATAGCTGATACACTGATTCCAACGCTTCTCTAACAATTCGATGCCTTTTTTTGTAGAACGATTTCTCTTTTGGCCTCACAATACGCCTCCATTTCCGATATCATTTCCAACCCGTCCTTCTGGACAGGGTCCGATGCGCTTCGGCCACTGGACCGATATGTTAAATTAATAGCGTTGATCCCAGGGGGCTATCCCCCCCAGGCAATACCTACCCCTTGACTTAAAGGGCAGGGCTTGGTTTTTTGCCCAGCGCTTGAGGCGCCCCCCTTGTTTTTGTTCTTTCCCACCCATGAGCTTCGGTTTGTGGGTGGGCCCACGTTAATGTGGCCTTGTGCCTAGCCCGATAAGTGGGGTACGAGTAAATAAAATTCGATATTATTTCTTCAAACTGGAGCCAAATCTCTTTCTCTGGAGCATCTTTTGAAGTCTGCAAACAGCCAGGAGTCACTGGAACAGCCCTGCAGCTAAAAATTGGCCACAAAAATCGTAACAGAGAGAGAAAGAGAAAGAGGGAGAGAATCAAAGACACTGACAGAGACAGGCAGACAGAGAGAGAAAGAAAGAGAAGAGATTGAATCGAAAGAGATGTTAAAAAAGTTTAGAGAAAGGAGAAGAAAAGCACAAACAGAAAAAAGTTTGAAAGACAACAGAAAAAAATAAGGGCGAAGAGAGATATATAGAGAGAAGACAGAGAGAGAGATATAGTGAGAGAAGAATGGGGAAGGGTAATAGAAGAAAGAAAATATGATAGATTGCTAAAATCAAATGACACTGAGGAACACGAGGATTCTACCTAACACTAGGAACATGAGGTTCTACCTAACAGTAACGAACACAGAGATCTCCACTGTAAAGTGAACTCACCTGTAGACTAAAAATGGCCCACAAAAATCGTAACACATTGCAACATACTTTGGAAAAGCATTGCGAAATTTACACATAGTTAATAGAAAGGAAATATATTGATCTAGGAATCAAACTCGTTAACCTTCAGTTTCAATGGCGCTTGATGGCTTCAAGTAATGAGAACATCCTGGAAACGAGCTTAGATGAAGATGTGAACGAGAGAGAGAGAGAGGAGAGAGAGGAGAGAGAGAGAGAGAGAGAGTTAGAATAGGCGTTTCCTTTAAATTTTTAATATTCGTTTTGGGGTTTTCTTTTCCTTTTATTTCTTTAATCAGTGTATTTGCTCCACGAAGTTCCGCATTATATGTTAACACTGATGTATGTTGTCTTAAAGCAATGTTATTCGTTACCCTGAGGGTAGAGATAATATATCATTGCCGGTGCGGTACGGGTTAACTCCAATTGTAATAGCGGTTTCTTTTTCCGATTGTAGCTTCATACAGTTCGATATATTTTTTTTCCTTGCTTGATCATCTCTTCCTGCGGGGAAAGTTCCAAGTAACGAATATTGAACGAAACAGTGATATTAAAACCACCTCCGCATTACCCATTTTGTTATATTTATTTGTTTTTTTGTTTTTTTTGGGGGGTTTCGTTTTTTTTCTCTCTTTCTCTTTCTATTGTATCAGTTTTATCTTCTTATTCTCACTTTCTTTCTTGTATCTTTCTTGTTCTGTTGTCATATTTGTTATTCGATTTATGAATGAACTTTGTTAGGTGAGATAAAAATCCCCCCCCCCCGCTCTCCTTCTATTTTTCTTTGTTCCTTCGGGATACAAATCTCTGTCGCTCTTTGGACTCTCTATCTATTTCTCTGTCTGGTCTGTCTATCTCTCTCTCTCTATATATATATATATATATATTATATATATATATATATATATATAGTTTGTGTGTGTATAAATTTCTATTATCTATCTATTCTATCTAATATCTTATTCTGTTTATTCGATTTAATGAATGACTTATTATGATAAATCTCTTCTCTCTCTCTCTCTCTCCCTCTCTCTCTCTCTTCTCTCTCTCTCTCTCTCTTCTCTCTCTCTTTCTTTGCTTCGGGGATACAAATCTCTGTCAACTTTCTGTCTGTCTGTCTGTCTCGCTTCCTACCCCCCTCTCTCTCTTCTCTCTCTATATATATATATATATATATATATATATATTAATTATATTATATTGAGAGAGAGATTTATACACACAAATATATACAGGTGGTGTATATAAAATCTCTCTCTCTCTCTCTCTCTCTCTCTTCTCTTCTCTCTCTCTCTCTCTCTCTATTTCTACTATATATATATATATATATATATATATAATATATATATATATATGATTCTTTCGTTGTCCCGGGAAAAGTCCATTAAGAAAATGATACAAAGCAGTTATATTAAACCTCCTCCGCATTTCACCATTTTGTTTTTTATTTGTTCTTCTTACTTTTTTATCTTTTGTTTTTTACTCGCGATTCTATTTTCTCGCTTTATCAAGGTGTGTGGCAAAAATATCGACATTTTGTTACTTTTTCACACACCTCGAATTCTGAAAAAATAACGTCCCATTCATTGTTTATTTCTATGTTGGTAAATACAACTTCAAACTCGGCACTTCTATGACAACACCTTGCATTCTGAAAAAAATTAACTAACGTTCCATTCGTTATTCATTTCTATCTTGGTAATATACAGATCAATCTCAAATACTCTTATGACACACCCTTTATATATATATATATATTATATATATATATATATATAATATGTGTGTGGTGTGTGGTGTGTGTGTGTGCAGTAAAGATTAGAGGAGAAAATATGGACAAAGGAACAAAACTCAGACATATATGTAGGAGATATATTCGCCGTGCATTTGAGCTGGCTTCATCAGTCGTATTTGATTATTAAAGCATCATACATATGATTATAGAAAAAGAAAAGTGTAGCATAATGGTCGGGCCTTACCCGGAAACACCTATTTGTCGCCTTGTGCCCGACACAGAGAAACCTTAATAGATTCTCTGAACTTACCGGATGGTCTCTTAGAAGAATCAGCCCGAAAAAAATAAAAAAACAATAACGAGATTTTGACGACGTAAAGGCAATCGAGTTAAAAGAAAATCCCGTCTTCTTAAAGGCTAATTGTGCTTTGATTAAATGGCCGTGAACTTTCATTACCGTAAGTAATCGGATGATTAGAAAGAATCGAACATTCTTTTTCTTCTAGAAAGAAATAGATTATTACAGAAAAAAAAATCTTCTGGATTGTTTTGTTGATAATATATAAGCGGACGCGACTAGGATGCAGAGTTTAGTCGAGCGAGTTGGCCGGCGCGGTGTTAGTCAGTCGAGTTGGTCTGACAGTAGCTGATGAGATCGGAAAGCGAACTAGTGTCGCTGAGAACGAAAAGGGCTGGCCGGATATATTTCACCGACTGAAGAAAAGTTTGTCACCAGATTTACTCGAAGGACTACTAAAAAAAAATACTAAAATCTCTCTCTCTCTCTCTCTCTCTCTCTCTCTCTCTCTCTCTCTCTCTCTCTCTCTCTCTCTCTCTCTCATACCCTTCGGAAAAGTTATTCATCTAACTAATCCCCCTATATCTATGGTAAATATCATGGCAGATTGGGCTTTTTTAACTTGGTTAGGCAACCAGTCTAGATAAGGAAAAACTCTGAATTCAAACCTGTTAATCTCCGCTAAGAAATTGGCCATGTGTCGCATCTAGTTCGTGCGGGAGGGTGGGGATAAATATATATCTTATCTACCCCTTTACATTGGGTATATAAATTGGGGAGAGAGGGAGAGGACGAGGGATGAAGATTCTTGTTTTTTTCTTTGTTTCTTACTTTTTTCGATAGCATCTTTATTTTTTGGGTTGGGCTGGGTCATTTGTGGATGGCCTATTCATAGACACACCAGAGTAGGTCGACCATTAAAAAAGATTTGTGCAGATACTGGACAACTGTGCAGAGGAAGTCACAGGGACAATTACGATAAGTTACGGTTTGGTGAGAGTTAAGTCAATAAGATATCTGTTGTGTCAGAATGATGATTGATGATGATGATGATTGTCTCTCAGTATTATGTGGCAATTCACCATATGCCTTTTGATTGTCAGTTCTGAATATGGAAAGGAGATGGTGCCACCAATTTCAACAAGCCAGCACCACCTGGAATGATTGATGATGATGTTGATGATAATGATGTATACATATTTACCATATCCCCTCTGCATGAACAGGAAGCAACACAAAATCAATTTTCTTAGGCCCCACCTTTTTTTTTTACAGATTATGAATTTCAGAGTTTTCTTCTCTTAGACAGGTGCCTAACCAAAGTTTGAAGAGCCCAGTTGCCCTACTAAACGCATAGCTGGATAGAATACAGTTGGTTTCATATCTTTCCCAAGGGTATTTAGCCCTATTGGTATATGCAAACAGCCTTGCAAGGTATTTGGAACTTTTTTCTTGGTTTTGGGACGAGTCCATTTCCTACGATTCTAACCATTTACACCCGCGCCTCCATGATTTCTTTTACTGGGGCTGGTCATCTGTGCATATTTCTTGTTAATTAATTAAGCAAGACTTATTTATTTGTTTTTCTTATTTCTTTATTAAAACCCCACATCGCAAAACGGCTTTCTAACGGCGCGGTCAGATGTCGGCATGTAGAAGCAAAGACCCCTACGTCTGCTTCTTTTCAGCTAACGGCCGAAATCTGCTAACTAAACCTAATTTCTATCTCACGCCTTCTGTTAGGGGAAGTCGGGGGATTCGGGTTGGTCAATAATATAAACCCCTTCAATTTTTAATCTGGAACAGTTACGTAGTTGCCTTTCTGACGGTACCAAATAGATATATTGCATACCTTCTTTACCGGCTCTAAATATCTATGTTATTATACCTTTCTTACGTCTTACTTGGTCGTCTATTCTTCTGGCCGGTCTTGGATATCTTTTCTTAAGTCTCGTCTGTCTTCTATTGAAGGGTTCCGTGTCTGGTCCTGTTGGGGATCACTAGCTTATCAGAAGTCCTGTGCTATTGTTAGCTTTTAGTAATAACAACAAGACTTCGATTTACGATGATGTTACTTTATTCCATAAACCCCCAGACAGACAATGCGCTCGGATCCTTACATCTTGCTAGCTTCGCGTTCTAAGTTCTAACTGTACTGACTGAGTTGCTTACTCCTTAAACCAAGGGGCTTCTATCGGCTTCCGATTCTCACGATCATCCCCAGAACGCATGGTCAGAGTGAGGTCAAACGCTGTCACTCACTTCTCCAAGGCCATCAAGCTGTACTGATTCGCCATAAATGATTTCTACACTATGCATAATCATTAGGTCTCTATTGATATGAACAATTTCTAAAGATGCTGGTCTGATTTATTTGTTCTTGCTTAAAAAATCCTGCTCTGTAGAATTTGATTTCGGGCTTATTCCAAAGACGACATAAGGCATACATTTTGAGTTGATCACATCTTTTATTTCAAACAAAGACTTCTTAACCACGGTCGGATGAGACAAAAGACGATGTCTACTTCATTATGTCTTTTGATGAAACTGATAATTATTAAACTTTCCTTCCGCTCTCAGCGCTTCCCAATGGGAGAAGGCCGTTGGGTCAACTTGGATGTTTACCGAGTATCAACATTGAACCCCCTCAGAGGCGTTTGAATTTCAGACGAATTTTTGTTTTTTTTTTTTAATTCAAAATCTACTACGGTAACTGTTCCAAAAAAACCATTGGTTTATCAATATGTCTCGCATGCAAATATCCGATGCGGAAAATGTAGTCGCTCCCATGGTCACAACTATAAGAAACTGTTCTTGTGTTCAAAGACCAGGATGCGACACAAGCGTCAATTTTTAAAGCTGAGTTTAACAGGTTTGAATTCTGCCGTTTTCTTCTCCAGAGGAGTTGCCATATCAGGTTTTGCCCTACTATTTATCGATAGTGAAGGGGAGAATCGTTGGATTTATACCATTTATATGCAAAACGGCATTGTCCAGGATTCAGCTCGGCACATAATGTTCCATTTCTACGACGATAACCATTACACGATCAACGCCTCCTAATTTATATCTATTCAGTCGCAGTTTACCGCAACGATTATTTTCGTAGACGAGGAATCAGGACCCCAGGCGAGGCTGTTTTCGGAATGGTTTGAATAGCTCTTTTCTCTCCTCAAGTTACTCTACTTATCTCTCTCTCTACTCTCTCTCTATATATATATATATTATATATTATATATATATATATATATATATATATATAATATATAAAGAAGAGGAAAAAAAAGAAAAAGTAAAAGGAATAAGAAAAAAATAAACCACACAAAAAACTTATGCACGTACATTTCTGATATACACCTCTGAAGATGAAGTTTTCTACTTGAAATCGATAAGACAAAAATATTTTTTATACGCATTGTAATTATCTTCAAATCATAATAATTTATAACATACTAAACAATGCTTTAAGCAAATTACCAATTATTTATATATATATAATATATATATATATATATTATATATATATATATATATATGCCTGTGTCTGTGTCTGTGTGCCGGTGTATGCGTGTATGGTTCTTATCTATCAAATCTACTACTTTTTATATATATATATATATAATATCATATATTATATATATATATATCAATTGCTCTCACGTTATCTATTTTTCATAATCTGTATTTGCACACTGACACACAAAACATACACATACGCCGCGAGCGCGCGCAGAACCTGTACGTTCTTATCATCTATCTATCGTCTATCTGTTCACATTAGCTATCTAATAAGTTTTATCTATCTATCTATATATCTATCTATCTATCTATCTATCCCAAATTTCATATTCTTCTATTTCGAGAGGGTCACCCGAGTTTGTCTACTAAGAAGAAAGGATCTGTTGATATTCATTACATTATCCATTCATCCCAAACTTGAAAATCGTCATGAAACTAACTTGAACATTTGATTAATTATTTCGACTCCATGAACAATTTCGCGCTTTAATGTTACTCGTCAATAAATAATTATAGACAAATTTCACAATGTGTTCGCTTATTTAGATATAAATTCTCTTTTAGGAACATCTTGCTTGTCATTTGTCTATGGTTCTATCTTCACGAAGTGCTCAGTTTTTCATATCCTTTGCGCACATTAAGCTCCTGGTTTTGACAGCTCAAGGAGAGTTAGTTGTAAGTAAAGTATTTCATATCTAGACACCAGACCGGACCAGTATTTAATTGACCAAGAAAGAGAGAACCTGCCCTCTCGTGGTTTTTGGTGTCCCAGCCGATCACCGAAAATGAAGAAAGCGAAAAGATAGACAAATACTTTGCCAGAGAACTGAGGAAGCTTGTGGAACAGGAAGTGAAGGTCGTACAATCTGTAATTTGGATGCCCTTGGAACAATCCCCAAAGCACTGGAAAAGAATCTTGGGAGAACTGGAAACCAAAGAAAGAATCCGAGACCATCAAGCTACAGCATTGTTAAGATCGGCTAGAATACTCAGAGAGACGGGACGAGACTTGTTGTCACTCAGCCTCCAGTGAACTACCAGCTAACGACAGGTGTGAAAAAAATAACTCATCAGGGGCATAAATACGCTGGGCTGTCCCCCTTGTAAGATACACTTGCCACCATTCTTAAAATGGACAAGAGAAGAGGCTCACCAGATGACCTAAGGCAGGAAAACTTATGACAATGCACAAGGCATTACACCCGAAGACGATACAGACAGACAATATGTATCAGGAAAAAAAGGAGGAAGAGGTCTCGGCAGCATGAAGATTGTGTAGATTCGACAATTCAAGCATTTCGATGAATAACATAAAAAGAGCAAAGAAAGACTATAGCAGGAGACAGAAAAAATAATTGGGGCTATGGACGAGGCACAAATTATAACAAAAAGAAGAAAAAAGAAGTTGGAGAAAAAAATATATAAGGGACACTAAACGACAAAACTCGAGAGATCGCCGCACCAAGACAGGTACGAGCTAAGAAGGGAAACCTCAAGAGGGAAACAGGAATGTCATTTTAATTTATAATCGCAGTACACGATAATGCCATTTTAGGAGAATTGTATAAAAGCAAAAATTGATATAACACAACGGAATAGAAAGTACAGGAATGTGGGAGGAAAGACGAAACTGCAATCACATTGATAAGGCGAATACATAGGACTAGCACAAAGAGAGTACATGACTTGCACGTCTGGTGGAGAGGATATCCTGGAGTTAGTAGACATTCATATATTCCACACATATCACTAATGTTATGTATACAAAACCGGAATCTGTCTTGGGAAATGGGGGACACAAAATTCTACTGGATCACCTAATCCCAGCCAGAGAGACCAGACCTGAATTGTAATGATCAACAAGAAAGAAGAGAAACTTGTCATCTCAATAGGGTTTTAGCCGGTCCCAGACGACAACAACACAGAGTAAGAGAAGAGAAAGCGAAGCAGAGAACTATATGGACATCAGAACACAGAAGAATATCAATAGAGAACTAACAAGAGACATAGAAAGAGATATAAGATAATATAGAGAATAGAACATAGAATGGTACAAACAATAGAAATAATAAACTGGAAAAGAGTACATAGAATGAACTGAAATCAGAGGAAGAATCGAGGCCATTCAGAGACTACAGCATGGTTAGATCGCGCTGGAATACTTACAGCAGAGTCCTGGGGTCTGAGGGACTTGTTGTAACAGCTTCCAGTAAATCACAATTATTATTATTATTAACGGTCTATATCTAAAACCAATTTTCTATTTCTCTCTCTCTCTCTCCTCTCTCTCTCTCAATCTCTCTCTCTTCTCTCTCTCTCTCTCTCTCTCTCTTTCTCTCCTCTCTCTCTCCAAATCTCTCTCTTCTTCTTCTTCTTCATCTTCTTCTTCAAAATCTAGGACACGATTTCTATTAATAAACCAGAATTTGTTAAAAATATTTTTTCTCGGAATAATTAAATTGAAAAGATGAAAATGAAATCTAGTTTGAGAGAAAAAAATTTCTCGAATTTTCGGATTTGTTGAATTCAGACTCACCCCCCCACACAACACACACAACACAATTCTCCCCAATCCACCCTACCCCTCTTACAGTTTAGCAAAATACTTACCTATGCAAGAAAGTGCTGCAACTCAACATATATCAACAGACAATGGAATACAATCAGAATAAGAGAGATAAATAGATAGATATGAAGATAATTACATAAAAGATGTATAATAATATATATATATTATATATTATATTGGCAGCATTTTTTTTCTTTTTTAAACATGTTGTATAAACTGTACAGGACAATTCTTGTCGAAACAAGTTGTTGTTCGATCCCTTTTCTAATTTCTGGCCATCTTTTGGTGTCGGAGTGGAACTAAGTGTAGCAATCCACAAAAGGTTTCATACGAGCGCTTTCGGCAATTCAATTTGCCATCTTCAGGTAGGAAACTCTCACAACTCGTGCCCCCCTCCACAAAAAAAATCTCTACTGCATCCGTCGTTCGAAACTACTACAATTCCTACAACTTCCCCCTACTAATTTTACTACCCCACTTCCAATTCTACGCTACTGCTTCGTTTTCCTTAAAAACAGACACGGAACATACCATCAGTTTCCTACCTGAAGATTGGCAAATTCGAATTGCCGGAAGCGCTCGTAATGAAACCTTTTGGAGGATTGCTACATCCAGTTCCTCCCTGACACCAAAAAGATGGCCAGAAAATTAGAAAGGATCGGAGACAAAAAACTTGCTCCGACAAGAATTGTTATACAGTTAACACAAATTATATATATGATATATGGTGCGTCAAAAAAGTTATCGAGACTTTTTTGACTTTTAGACCACACCTGTATTCGAAAAATTAAACGTTCCAACCATTGTTCTTTTCTATCTTAGTAAATTACAGCTTCAAACTTGGCACTTTTTATGACACACCTTGTATTCTTGCGAAAAAAATAACGTTCCATTCATTGCTCATTTCTATCTTGGTAAATATAGCTTCAATCTCGATTACTTTTATAAAACACACCTTATATTCTTGAAAAAGATTAATGTTCCATTTTATTGTTCATTTCTATCTTCAGTAAATACAGCTACAATCTCGAAACTTTTTATGCCACACCAATATATCAGATATGTGTCATTCTCTCTCTCTCTCTCTTCTCTCTCTCCTCTCTCTCTCTCTCTCTCTCTCTCTCTTCAACGCCTTCATTTCAATGATACGAAGGGAAAGCCCGCCTGTCGTCAGGTTGTTACTGAGTGGTAAGATGTTGTTAAACTTAATTAAAACGCGCATTTAACAATGATATTGAATCTGTCTGCTTGGAAATACCTCCCATATTATCTACACGATTAAACGATATGAGTGCTCTCTTGGTGGACCTTCACATATATAACTATGTATGGTATTTATCAGTTAAATTTCTCTTGTAGGTGTGATGAGCCTAGTGGTTAAGATAAATAGCTTAAGATAGCTTTAAGTCTAGCCACACTGAGACTACAGGATATGTCGAAACCTGGTGTCTGTAGATGACTAACATATTTATTATATTATAATATATATATATATATATATATATATAGTATATATATATATAATGGAGATTCGTTTCCGCGGTTTTGTCTGTAACAAATTAAAGTGACGTCACTGCTTACCAAATTGTCATAATATTAGAATAAATACATTCAAAATTTAACATGCACCATTAGACGTCCTCATTGTTTTTTTAAAAACAAGTTTTAATAAATACCTGACTGGTATTAAATATATCTATATATAGTGTTTTATTTTAATACATATTTACGTTTACATTCAAAATTGTTTATTTTTTTAATCTTTTAAGAATTTTGATTGATTTTTACAGACTCCTGACATTGAATTTTTCACTCCCATCCCTCAAAGCAATATGTTTTCAAATTCTATTTTTACATCGCCTGGGAGGTCGTTTTTTTTTATTTTGCTATATATATAATATGAACCGGAAAGTGAGAGAAAACAGAATATTTTTATGCTATTTATTTTTTGATCGTTCTTCCACTAGTTTTCATCTTTGTTCGTCATCAGGAGAAAATATTGAAGAAAAAAAATGGACAAGTGACGACAAATTATTTCAATAAAAATGTACATTCAAGGGTGACCAGGTCCCATTTGCTGTAGTGGAAAACTATTTTCTTAGTTAAAATTCATCAGATTTGTTTGGTTTGGTTTGGTTTTGGTTTGTTTTTACGGCATATCAACCTCAGTGGGTCATTTAATGCCAATAAAGTTTTGAAATAAATTCAATTCTTAATGATAAGGATAATACAATTTTTATAATACTTTTCTATTTAACCCAAGATGGGACACTAATTATGTACTTACCACTCCGGGTCAAAGTGTACCAGTAGCAATGTGATGAATGGGTGCTCCACATCACCAAACCTCCAAAACTGGAAACCTCACTATCAGATATAGTTTAACGTCATTCCCAGGGACATGTAGACTTCAGTTACCACCGCCTTCTTAGCACCATATGATAAAAAGGGGTTGGGCTTGCCATAAAGGGCCAATGTAGGGTATGAAAAAATCATATAGGTGCTAGGGCTGGACGTGACCTCTCCGGTCGCCCGTCTAAACCAAGATAGAGCCTAAATGGAGTATTGCAAGTCATGAACTTGCTCATCCACTGGGTTCTACCTTAAGCATCACGGTCGCACCACGGCCAAACAGGTGAACCCCATTGGGAGTCTTACCCCTCTGCAGAGGTGCAGTCGTGCATCTAACGCCCCAGCCGACAGGGCGAGGGATTGTTTTGTAAAATGTATGCAATAAAATGTATGGCTTTCTTACGTAAATGTATAGGGAAATTAAACATGAAAAAATTGAAGAGATTATAACTTACCTTCCTTGTTTGATTTCTATTTAAAAGCTGTGCGACCATTAAAATCGAATGGTTTAAAAAACACCTACTTAAGTTTCTTCGCAGTGGTGCGAATCTCAGGGTGTTTTTACATACATCGTTATGCATTTTATGCTGGCAGTACCCATTTTCAATACAGCGGTTGTGCTACACACCAGGCTTCAACCCTATGTAACACGCTGAACTCCACCCCCCCCCCCATTATTGCAGAGCCTGTGTTCGGTTAAGTGCATTTCAAGAAAAATTAAAAATAGCAGAATTCAGTGACCAGAGCAAATATTGAACTCGCGAGCAGAATTAACAAACAGCGATATAGGCTAAATCAAACACAGGCTCTGCGCCTAGTAAGTTCACGTGTTACATAGGGGTTGAAGCCTTGGTGTGTTAGCACAACCGCTGTATTGAAAAATGGGGTACTGACCCAGCCTATAAATGCATAACGATGGTATTGTAAAAACACCCTGAAGATTCGACAACTGCGAGAAACTTAAGTAGGTAGTTTTAAACCATTCGATTTTAAATGGTCTGCACAGGCTTTTAAATAGAATCAAACAAGGAAGGTTAAGTAATAATCTCTTCATTTTTTTTCATGTTTATTTCCCTATACATTTACGTAAGAAGCCAATACATTTATGCATTACATTTACAAAACAATCCTCGCCCTGTCGGCTGGGGCGTTAGAATGCACGACTGCACCTCTGCAGAGGGGTAAGCTCCCCCAATGGGCGTCACCTGTTGGCCGTGGGTGGCGACCCGTGATGCTTAAGGATAGAACCCAGGTGGATGAGCGTTCATGACTTGCAATATCCACTTTAGGCTCTATCTTGGTTTAGACGGGCAACCGGAGAGGGTCACGTCAAGCCTAGCACCTATATGATTTCATAACCCTATTGCCTTATGGCAAGCCCAACCCCTTTTCATATGGGTGCTAGAAGGCGGTGACTGAAGTCTACATGTCCTGGGAATGACGTTAAACTATATCTGATAGTGAGGTTCCAGTTTTGGAGTTTGGGGAATGTGGAGCACCCCTTCATCACCATTGCTCCCTGGTACACTCTGACCGGAGTGGTAGTACATATTAGTGTCCCATCTATGGTTAAATAGAAAAAATGTATTATAAAAATTGATATTATCCATTTATCCATTAAGAATGATTTATTTCAAACTTATTTGGCATTAAATGACCACTGAGGTTGATATGCCGTAAAACAAACCAAACCAACCAAACCAAACAATCCTGAATGAATTTAACTAGAAAAATAGTTTCCAGTACACAAATGGACTGGTCACCCTTGAATGTACATTTTTATTGAAATAATTGTCGTCACTTGTCATTTTTTTCTCATATTTTCTCCTGATGACGAACAAAGATGAAAACTAGTGAAGAACGATCAAAAAAATAAATAGCATAAAATATTCCTGTTTTTCTCTTCACTTTCGGTTCATAATTATATATACTAGCAAAATAAAAAAACGACCTCCAGGCGATGTAAAAATAGAATTTGAAACATATTGCTTGAGGGATGGGAGTGAAAAATTCAATGTCAGCGAGTCTGTTAAAATCATCAAATTCATAAAAGATTAAAAAATAAAACAATTTGAATGTAAACTGTAAATATGTATTTAAAATAAAACAAACTAATATTAGATATATAATACCAGTCAGGTATTTATTAAAAACTTGTTTTAAAAAACAATGAGGACTGTCTAATGGTGCATGTTCAAATTTTGAATGTATTTATTTCAATATTATGACAATTTTGGGTAAGCAGTGACGTCACTTTAATTTGTTACAGACAAAAACCTGAAACGAATCTCCATTATATATAATATATATATATATTATATATATATATATATATATATATATATATATATGTTAGTCATCTACAGACACCAGGTTTCGACATATCTGTATCTCAGTGTGGCTAGACTTCAAAGGCTATCTTAAGCTATTTATCTTAAACCACTAGGCCGTCATCAGCACCTACAGAGAAATTTAACTGATAAATACATACATAGTTATATATGTGAAGGTCACCAGGAGACACTCATATCCGTTTAATCGTGTAGATAATATGGAGGGGTATTTCCAAGCAGACAGATTCAATATCATTGACATGCGTTTATAATTAAGTTAACAACATCTTACCACTCAGTAACAACCCTGACGACAGGGCGGCTTCCTTCGTATCATTGAAATGAAGGCGTTGAAGAGAGAGAGAGAGAGAGAGAGAGAAGAGTCAGAAGAGAGAGAGAGAGAGAGAGAAGATATGACACATATCTGATTATTATTGTGTGCATAAAAGTTTTCGAGATTGTAGCTGTATTTACTGAGGATAGAAATGAACAAATAAATGGAACATTAATCTTTTTCAGAATATAAGGTGTGTTATAAAAGTATCGAGATTGAAGCTGTTTTACCAAGATAGAAATGAACAATGATGGAACGTTATTTTTTTTCCAGAATACAAGGTGTGTCATTAAAAAGTAGCCAAGTTGAAGCTGTATTTACTAAGATAGAAATGAACAATGGTTGGAACGTTTAATTTTTTTCCAGAATAAAGGTGTGTCTAAAAGTACAAAAAGTCTCGATACTTTTTTTGACGCACCATATATATATATATATATGTTGTTGTTAACTGTAATAACAATTCTGTCGGACAAGTTTTTGTTCGATCCTTTTCTAATTTTCTGGCCATCTTTTTGGTGTCAGGAGGAACTGATGTGCAATCCTCCAAAGGTTTCATTACGAGCGCTTTCGGCAATTCGATTTGCCATCTTCAGGTAGGAAACTGATTGGTATGTTCCGTGTCTCGTTTTTAAGGAAAACGAGCAGTAGCGTAGAATTGGAAGTGGGTGGTAGTAACAATTAGTAGGGGGAAGTTTGTAGGAATGGTTAGTAGTTCGAACGAAACGATGCAGTAGAGATTTTTGTGGGAGGGGGGGCACGAGTTGTGAGAAGTTTCCTACCTGAAGATGGCAAATTGAATTGCCGAGCGCTCGTAATGAAACCTTGGTGGATTGCTACACTAGTTCCACTCTGACACCAAAAGATGGCCAGAAAATTAGAAAGGATCGAACAAAAACTTGTCGACAAGATTGTCTGTACAGTTTAATACAACATGTTTAAAAGAAAAAATGCTGCCAATATTATATATAATATATATATATATATATACATCTTTTTATGTAATTATCTTCATATCTATCTATTTATCTCTCTATCTGATTGTATTCCCATTGTCTGTTGATATATGTTGAGTGCACATCTTTCTTGCATAGTAAGTATTTTGCAAACTGTAAGAGGAGGTAGGGTGGATGGGAGAATTGTGTGTGTGTGTGTGTGGTGGGGGGTGAGTCTGAATTCAACAAATCCGAAAAATTCGAGAAATTTTTCTCTCAAACAGATTTCATTTCATTCTTTTCAATTTAATTATTCCGAGAAAAAATATTTTTTACAAATTCTGGTTTATTAATAGAAACGTGTCCAGATTTTGAAGAAGAAGAAGAAGAAGAAGAAGAAGAGAGAGAGAGAGAGAGAGAGAGAGAGAGAGAGAGAGAGAGAGAGGAGAGAGAGAGAGAGAGAGAAGAGAGAGAGAGAGAGAGAGAGAGAGAAATAGAAAATTGTTTAGATATAGACAGGTAATAATAATAACTGTGATTTACTGGAAGCTGAGTTACAACAAGTCCCCTCAGGACCCCAGGACTCTGCTGAGTATTCCAGCCGATCTCAACAATGCTGTAGTCTGAATGGCCTCGATTCTTCCTCTGATTTCCAGTTCATCCAGACTCTTTTCCAGATACATGAGGACCATTCCTAGGGCATCAATTACAACCTTCATGTTTCGTAGTTTTCAGAAGTTCTCTGGCGAGGTCCAAGTATTTGCCTGTCTTCGCTTTCTTTCCGTTTCACTCGGTGGTCGCTGGGACGGCAAAATCCATGAGATGACAAGTTCTCTTCTTCTTGTTGATCAACATCAGGTCTGGTCTCCTGGCTGGGATTAGGTGATCCCAGAGAATTTTGTGTCCCCCATTCCCAAGGACAGATTCCGGTTTGTACATATAACATTTAGTTGAATGGGGAAAATTGAATTTCTTGCACAATTCCCAGTGAATCCCCTTTCCCACCCAGACGTGCCAAGTCATGTACTCTCTTTGTGCTAGTCTACTGTATTCGCTTATCATGTGATTGACAGTTTCGTCTTTCCCTCCACACATTCTGTACTTTCTATTCCGTTGTGTTATATCAATTTTTGCTTTTATACAATTTCTCCTAATGGCATTATCGTGTACTGCGATTATAAATTAATGACATTCTGTTTCCCTCTTGAGGTTTCCCCTTCTTAGCTACGTACCTGTCTTGGTGCGCGATCTCTCGAGTTTGTCGTTTAAGGTGTCCTTATAGTTTTTTTTTCTTCCCACTTCTTTTTTCTTCTTTTTGTTATATTTGTGCTCGTCCATATGCCCCAATTATTTTTTTCTGTCTCCTGCTATAAGTCTTTCTTTGCTCTTTTTAGTATATTCATCGAATGCTTGAATTGTCGAATCTACACAATCTTCCATGCTGCCGAGACCTCTTCCTCCTTTTTTTCCTGATACATATTGTCTGTCTGTATCGTCTCTCGGGTGTAATGCCTTGTGCATTGTCATAAGTTTCCTTGTCCTTAGGTCCATCTGGTGGAGCTCTTCTCTTGTCCATTTTAAGAATGGTGCAGTGTATCTTACAAGGGGGACAGCCCAGGTATTTATGCCCCTGATGAGTTATTTTTTTTCACACCTGTCGTAGCTGGTAGTTCACTGGAGGCTGAGTGACAACAAGTCTCCTCCCGTCTCTTCTGAGTATTCTAGCCGATCTTAACAATGCTGTAGCTTGGATGGTCTCGATTCTTTCTTTGGTTTCCAGTTCTCCCAAATTCTTTTCCAGTGCTTTGGGGATTGTTCCAAGGGCACCAATTACAATTGGTACGACCTTCACCTTCCTGTTCCACAGCTTCCTCAGTTCTCTGGCAAAGTATTTGTCTATCTTTTCGCTTTCTTTCATTTTCGGTGATCGGCTGGGACACCAAAAACCACGAGAGGGCAGGTTCTCTCTTTCTTGTCAATTAATACTAGGTCCGGTCTGGTGTCTAGATATGAAAATACTTTACTTACAACTACTCTCCTTGAGCTGTCAAAACAGGAGCTTAATGTGCGCAAAAGGATATGAAAACTGAGCACTTCGTGAAGATAGAACCATAGACAATGACCAAGCAAGATGTCCTAAAAGAGATTTATATCTAAATAAGCCGAAGCAATTGTGAAATTTGTCTATCAATTATTCATTGAACGAGTTTAACAATTAAAGCCGCGGAAATTGTTCATTGGAGTCGAAATAATTAATTAAATGTTCAAGTTAGTTTCATGACGATTTTCAAGGTGTGGGATGAATGGATAATGTAATGATATCAACAGATCCTTCTTCTTAGTAGACAACTCGGGTGACCTCTCGAAATAGAAGAATATGAAATTTGGGATAGATAGATAGATAGATAGATAGATAGATAGATAGATAAAAACATTATTAGATAGCTAATGTGAACAGATAGACGGATAGATAGATAGATAAGAACGTACAGGTCTGCGCGCGCTCGCGCGTATGTGTATGTGTGTGTGTCAGTGTGCAAATACAATTATGAAAAATAGATAACGTGAGAGCATTGATATATATATATATATATATATATATATATATATATATATAAAAGATAGATAGATTGATAGATAAGAACATACACGCATACACAGGCACACAGACACAGAACAGGCATTATATATATATATATATATATATATATTATATATATATATATATATATAAATAATGGTAATTTGCTTAAAGCATTGTTAAGTATGTTTATAATATATTAATGATTTGAAGATAATTACAATGCGTATAAAAATATTTTTGTCTTATCGATTTCAAAGTAGAAACTTCATCTTCAGAGGTGTATATCAGAAATGTACGTGCTTAAGTTTTTTTTGTGTGTTTTAAATTTTTTTCTTATTCTTTTTACTTTTTCTTTTTTTTCCTCTTCTTTATATATATATATATATATATTATATAATATATATATATATATATATATATATATATATAGAGAGAGAGAGAGAGAGAGAGATAAGTAGAGTAACTGAGGAGAGAAAAGAGCTATTCAAACCATTCCCGAACAGCCTCGCCTGGGGTCACTGATTCCTCGTCCTACGAAAATAATCGTTGCGGTAACTGCGCCTGAATAGGATATAAATAGGAGGCGTTGATCGTGTAATGGTTATCGTCGTAGGAAATGAACATTATGATCCGAGCTGAAATCCTGGACAATGCCGTTTGCATATAATGGTATAAATCCAACGATTCTCCCTTCAACTATCGATAAATAGTAGGGCAAACCTTGATATGGCAACTCCTCTGGGAGAAGGAAAACGCAGAATTCAAACCTGTTAAACTCAGCTTAAAAATTGACCTTGTGTCGCATCCTGGTCTTTGAACACAAGAACAGTTTCTTATAAGTTGTGACCATGGGAGCGACTACATTTTCCGCATCGGATATTTTGCATGCGAGACATATTGATAAACCAATGTTTTTTTGGACAGTTACCGTAGTTAGATTTTGAATCAAAATTCGTTGAAATTCAACCCCTGAGGGGGTTCAATGATTGATACTCGGTAACATCAAGTTGACCCAACGGCTTCTCCCATTGGGAAGCGTGAGAGCGGAAGGAAAGTTTAATAATTATCAGTTTCATCAAAAGACATAATGAAGTAGACATCGTCTTTTGCTTCATCCCGACCGTGGTTAAGAAGTCTTGTTGAAAATAAAAAGATGTGATCACTCAAAATGTATGCCTTATGTCGTCTTTGTGAATAATGCCGAATCAAATTCTACAGACCAGGATTTTTTAAGCAAGAACAAATAAAGTCAGACCAGCATCTTTAGAAATTGTTACATAATCATTAGAGACCTAATGATTATGACAATAGTGTAGAAATCATTATGGCGATCAGTACAGCTGATGGCCTTGAGAGTGAGTGACAGCGTTTGACCTCACTCTGACCTTGCGTTCTGGGGATGATCGTGAGAATCGGAAGCCGATAGAAGCCCCTTCCGGTTTAAGGAGTAAGCAACTCAGTCAGTGACAGTTAGAACTTAGAAGCGAAGCTAGCAAGATGTAAGGATCCGCGCGCATTGTCTGGTCTGGGGGTTTATGGAATAAAGTAACATCATCGTAAATCGAAGTCTTGTTGTTATTACTAAAAGCTAACAATAGCACAGGACTTCTGATAAGCAGTGATCCCCAACAGAGACCAGACACGGAACCCTCAATAGAAGACCAGACGAGACCTTAGAAGATATACCAGACCGGCCAGAAGAATAGACGACAGAGTAAGACGTAAGAAGGTATATAACATAGATATTTAGAGCCGGTAAAGAAGGTATGCAACATATATCTATTTGGTACCGTCAAAGAAAAGGCACTACGTAATGTTCCAGATTAAAAATTGAAGGGGTTTATATTATTGACCACCCGATCCCCCGACTTCCACTAACAGGAAGGCGTGAGAATAGAAATTAGGTTTAGTTAGCAGATTTCGGCCGTTAGCTGAAAGAAGCAGACGTAGGGGTCCTTTGCTCTTAACATGCCGACATCTGACCGCGCCGTTAGAAGCCGTTTTGCGATGTGGGGGTT
>CM042167.1:55649094-55651594 GCA_023376005.1 Doryteuthis pealeii
CCGGAGTGGTAGTACCTGTTTGAGTCCCATCTATGTGTTAAATAGAGCAAAACGAGTATAAAAATTTGTTGGCATACATCGACCAATCAGATATCGACTGGTATCCTTTCATTCGTCATCTCCAAAATTCTAATTTGTTCGTTGGTTGGATTTTACGGCATATCAACCCTTGAGCTATTTTATACCGACGACCTTTTGTTTTCTTCATTTTTGTTGGGTATTCAATTTTTTCAAACTCAATTTTTTTTCAATCTTTTTTCTGTAAACTTACGTGTTGACCTATTTAACCCATAGGTGGGACCTCAAAATGGGACCTCCCACTCAAAGTGGACCACTTCGGGTCAAAGTGGACCTAGGAGTTAACGGCATAACAACCCGTCTGGGGTTATGTCATGCCTAACCGTTAGGAAGTTATACATATTGTGTATTTATATTTATACTTTTTAGTAATTGGTTTTAAAAATGTGTTAGCATTATTGGGGATTATGTTGAATGGTATTGATTTGTTTCATGTCTATATTCTATGGTATAATTTTATTTCCCTCAAAAAAGAGAGAATATTCTCCATGTTGACATTTTCAAACAGATCTTTCATATTATTTGCATTAAAATAAGGGTTTCTGATGTGAGCATAAAACCTGCATTCCATGAATACGTGTTTAACTGTCAAAGGTGTTTGACATGTTCCACATTGTGGTTGTTGTTCTTGTTTGAGTATATAGGAGTGCAATAGTCTTGTATGATTAATGCGTAATCGGGACACAATGACTTGTTCCTTTCTAGATTTCCTTAAAGTTGGACTTCAGCCTTCCAAAGTGGGTTTGATTAGGAAGAGTTTATTGTGGATGTTGGTATTCCAGTGTTGTTGCCATTTTGTATCTTAATTTTATGTTTCACATCAGTATATAGCATCTTGAAATTGTCGGGGATCAAATCTAAGTGGACCTAGGAGTAATCGTGACAAAGGTGTACTCCACACTCCCCAAAGCTCCAGATCGGGACTTCACCATGAACAAAGAAATAAAACTGCTGGGTCTGTTTGTGTCCGTGGGTAGATCTGTTGTTGGGCTGAATAGCATTCTCACTGTTCTTTGAGGAGCTCGGAGCTACTTGGGAATCTCTTGAGGATATCCCGTCTTGTGTCGTTGCTTGGTTTTTTATAACAAACACAAGACGTTCTTGTTTTTTCTGAGCTCATCTATTTTATCTCAAGTAAAAATGCCTTGGAAAACAGACACCCATCTTGCGTCTGTTATCTTCAGTCATTCAAACCAAACTGCTAAATCTCTCTTTCGTTCACTCTGCTTCTCGTCGACAGGTAGCCTTTTATTCGTCATGACAAAAATTCTAGTAACTTTCCATTATTATCTACATCTAACTTTTTTGGAATTTCTTTTTACACCTTATTTTTAAAAAGCAATTAGAAATTCAAAGATGTCCTTCTTAAATTTTTCTTGATTTTGTTACGAAAATAATAACCCAGATTTTAAACAAATAAAAAGGAAAGAAACATTTTTTTTATTAATTAACATAAATAATTAGACTGTTCAATGTTTACTTTTCTTGGTAAATTTACCAAAAATAAAGTACGAGCAGATACAGATAATTTAATGTAATTTTCTTTTTCTTTTTAATTTTACTTTCATCTGTGCAAATTCATTTCACTGTTTAAACCGTCTTTAACTTGGTAGAAAAAAAACAACTTCTTAGTCCAAAATTCCTAAGAATTTTCAGAAAATTGCAAGATTTCATATTTCGATATGTTGACAACCTTCAAATGAAAATATTTCTAGTGGTTATTTCCTATAAGTCTAACATAAACAAAGGGAAACCACTCTTGACTGATGAATTATTTATTTATTTATTGATCTACTAGGAAAAAAGAAGACGGGGTTAGGGTTTAGGGTTAGGGTTAAGGTTTAGGGTTAGGGTTAGTTTAATGAAAATAAATAAATAATTCATCAGGCAAGAGTAGTTCCCCTTGGTTTATGTTAGACTTATAGAAAATAACCTTTCTAGTTCTTTGATTGTTTTAAAGAGAAAAATCATAAATAGATATGGGCACTTTGGATCAAGGGAGGTAATATCTTTTTTTCCATATTTATTCCATATTTTTTCATCTCATTGACAAATATATAGTGTATAACTTTATAAAAGAACGATGACTTTTCATGTGCAAATCTGTTGGAGAATCGGTGTTTGTATGTTTGTAACCGAAACTACGTCACTGCTTATGTCACAATACCCTCCGGAATTGCGTAAGTTTATCAATGATCATCAAATTTGGTAAATTTTGGAATTGTGGGCCAGACAAGTTTCTAATCCGAATCCAAAATTCACGCCTATAACATTTTACAAAAGTGTACTGTATGAGTAGGGGGGAGAGGGGTCATAATGCATGCACAGGTGAAACGTCAGTGGGTCGTAATCGGGTAGAGGTGAGAGGTAGGGTGGCCCGTGCAAAGATATACAAATGCAAAACGGACGTGTGAGGCTGGTG
>CM042167.1:55654094-55661594 GCA_023376005.1 Doryteuthis pealeii
AGGCTGCAAGTGAGAGCACTTTACAGTGCCTTTGTGTCCCTTAGTGAAGAATCTTAGGTTGTTCCTTGATGTTAGGTAGAACTCTTTCGTTGTTCCTTGGTGTTCCTTAGTGTTGGGTAGAATCCTTTGATTGTTCCTTGGTGTTCCTTAGTGTTGGGTAGAATCCTTTGATTGTTCCTTGGTGTTCCTTAGTGTTGGGTAGAATCCTTTGATTGTTCCTTGGTGTTCCTTAGTTGGGTAGAATCCTTTGATTGTTCCTTGGTGTTCCTAGTGTTGTGTTGGGTAGAATCCTTTGATTGTTCCTTGGTGTTCCTTAGTGTTGGGTAGAATCCTTTGATTGTTCCTTGGTGTTCCTTAGTGTTGGGTAGAATCCTTTGATTGTTCCTTGGTGTTCCTTAGTGTTGGGTAGAATCCTTTGATTGTTCCTTGGTGTTCCTTAGTGTTGTGTAGAATCCTTTGATTGTTCCTTGGTATTCCTTAGTGTTGGGTAGACTCCTTTGATTGTTACTTGGTGTTCCTTAGTGTTGGGTAGAATCCTTTGATTGTTCCTTGGTGTTCCTTAGTGTTGGGTAGACTCCTTTGATTGTTCCCTAGTGTTCCTTAGTGTTGAGTAGAATCCTTTGATTGTTCCTTGGTGTTCCTGGGTGTTGGTAGAATCCTTTGATTGTTCCCTAGTGTTCCTTAGTGTTGAGTAGAATCCTTTGATTGTTGTTCCTTGGTGTTCCTTAGTGTTGGGTAGAATCCTTGATTGTTCCTTGGTGTTCCTTAGTGTTGGGTAGAATCCTTTGATTGTTCCTTGGTGTTCCTTAGTGTTGGGTAGAATCCTTTGATTGTTCCTTGGTGTTCCTTAGTGTTGGGTAGAATCTTTGATTGTTCCTTGGTGTTCCTTAGTGTTGGGTAGAATCCTTTGATTGTTCCTTGGTGTTCCTTAGTGTTGGGTAGAATCCTTTGATTGTTCCTTGGTGTTCCTTAGTGTTGGGTAGAATCCTTTGATTGTTCCTTGGTGTTCCTTAGTGTTGGGTAGAATCCTTTGATTGTTCCTTGGTGTTCCTTAGTGTTGGGTAGAATCCTTTGATTGTTCCTTGGTGTTCCTTAGTGTTGGGTAGAATCCTTTGATTGTTCCTTGGTGTTTCCTTAGTGTTGGGTAGAATCCTTTGATTGTTCCTTGGTGTTCCTTAGTGTTGGGTAGAATCCTTTGATTGTTCCTTAGTGTTGGTATCCTTTGATTGTTCCTTGGCCTTAGTGTTGGGTAGACTCCTTTGATTGTTACTTGTGTTTCCTTAGTGTTGGGTAGAATCCTTTGATTGTTCCTTGGTGTTCCTTAGTGTTGGGTAGACTCCTTTGATTGTTCCCTAGTGTTCCTTAGTGTTGAGTAGAATCCTTTGATTGTTCCTTGGTGTTCCTGGGTGTTGGATAGAATCCTTTGATTGTTCCCTAGTGTTCCTTAGTGTTGAGTAGAATCCTTTGATTGTTCCTTGGTGTTCCTTAGTGTTGGGTAGAATCCTTTGATTGTTCCTTGGTGTTCCTTAGTGTTGGGTAGAATCCTTTGGTTGAGCAGAGTCCTTGGTGGCAGATCCGTTTCTTACTGGCGAATATCAGCAACCGAGAGGCTTTTAAGATCGGCGATTAAATAGTTAACTAATCACGTATTCAAACGTGTTGATTGGCTGATTGAATCCATATGCCTACGCAGAGTCTATAAGTTTAAGTGGTGGACTTCAGCACACCTTATATACCGAAATAATCCAACACCTTTGGGATGTTTTTAATTAGTAACAAGAATATGCGCTCTCGGAGCGTAAATTTTAATCTAATAAAATATATTAAATTAGAAAGACTAATGAAATTAGATAAGAATGCATACAAAACACACTTATTTTAATTATATTTTAATTGGTTAATATAAGTTTAAGTGGTGGTCTTCAGCACACCTTATATACCGAAATAATACAACACCTTTAGGTTGTTTTTAATTAGTAACAAGAATATGCACCCTCGGGCGTAAATTTTAATGTAATGAAATATATCAAATTAGAAAGACTAATGAAATTAAATAAGAATGCATACAAAATACACTTATTTTAATTATATTTTAATTGGTTAATACAAAATCATTAATAGGGTTGATTTTAATACGTCGTTGAATAAAACAATGAAATTAGACATCAATAACACAAAGTAATTATTTATTAAATCCTGTTTTGTTAAAACCAGTATGGAAATTAACCACACCATATATCATATCAACATTTATTTCTTAGGGATATATAAGACATATTACAGGGATTTTAAAGGCACTAATAACATGTCTTTACAAGCAAATCTAACTTAGATTTTCAGAGAGACGTCGATAATAAATAAGATTTATTCTATGTATTACTGATTTTGATTATAAATCACATAGTCGTTAAGGTATTGTGATGTTAACAGTGAAGTTTAGGTTATAGTCAGACCGATAGACACCAAATCTCCATTATAATAAGATTACAAAAAATGCACCATCCGGACACATGTATTTGAGTCTTGATATAGTTAAATATTATATTGAATTAAAAAGATTAATGAAATGAAATACGAACACAAAAATGATTACACTTATTTTTATTTCATTCTAATTGATTTTAATATAAAAGTTTACATAGGAGTGATTTTAATACATTTGATAATAACACAATAACATTATAAATCAATAATACCAAGTAATTATTAATTAAACACGGTTTTATTAAAACCGGTATGCAAATTATTCACACCCTATACTATGTAAACATTTATTTCTTAATGATATACAACACACATCGCAGGATTTTACACAGATTAATAACATGTGCTCTTCAGGTACTGGACTATTAGAGTTAACGGTGTGATCCCAGGGGGCCCTTAATTTAAAGTGACAGGGCTGGGTTTATGGCCCAGTGCCTGAGGCGCCCCATTGAGGTGGAATACCGAAGAGATGCACGCATTTTTTGCACCCGCCATCCCATGAGCTACTGTTCCTGGGTGGTACTACATTAATAGGGCCTTATACCTGACCTGAATACGTAAATAACACATTAATAAAAGGGGCTGTTTTGTGGCAAATCTATCTCAGCAAACTAAGACATTGTTAATAAACAAGATGCTAATTAATTTGGAATAATGATTATTTAATAACCAGTGAGTCTACAACGCAAGTAACTAAAGGGATTTTGATGTTGGTGGTTACGTAGTTTCGGTTACAGACAGACACACACCGAATGTCCATTATAATACGATTAGAAAGCTGTGAGCTGTGAGGAAATCTGATCACGCGCAAGAAACAAACCATTCAGTAAACAATAATGTATTCATCATCGGATTTTTGTTCACGTGTATTTACGACATAAAAATAAATCGTGACATGTTGAGGGCATCGACAGGCTAACGGCATAAACAATAATGTTTTTATTTTAGATAATTTCGACAAGTATAGGATTAAAAAAAAAAAGCAAACATGTAAATCAAACATGACTAAAGTGTGGCAGTGAATATAAATAGAAGACAGTGCATTGGTTATCAGATTTTACGGCATGGCAACACGTGTTGGGTTATTCTATGCCAAAGTTTCAATGATTCTTTTTCGCAATATTTTTTCATTCCACTTCATTTTCGTAATTTTTCTTGTGTTTTATCGTCACAACTCACTGCCATTGTAATCTCTACAACAACAATAACATTTAAATATTTTGAAAATAGCATTAGAAGATAATCCCCCTTCAAAGCCGTAGTTGTATCTGTACTACTGTATGGCTGCACCCTTACGAAGCGCCAAGAGAAAAGCTAGATAGAAGTTGCACAACAGGACTAAAGTGTGGCGGTGAATATAAATAGAAAACAGTGCATAGATTATCAGCTGGTTGGGTTTAACGGCACATCAACACTTGTAGGGTTATTCTTTGCCGAAGTCCATGACCGGAATAAAAACTTTATAAGATCAACACAGAGTCGCGGAGAAAGGGAGAAAACAGGAGTAAGAGAGAGAATACGAGGAAAGTGTATGGTGTACTGGTTAGAGTCGTTGGAAATGGACTCGTCGACTCGAGTACAAATCCTTGACAAGTATGTTTGCATTTCACATAGCACTAATACCCTTGGGACAGGTATGAATCCATATATTCTCTCAACAGCTATTGGTGAAATAGTAGGGCAGACTCGGCTCTTCACATGTACAGGTAACCAGTCTAGGATAAGGAAAACTCAGAATTTGAAAAACCATAGATCAGTCGTTGATTGGGTTTGTGGCATTCATTGTGCACAAATTCTTTCGTATTGACTGTGCCAAAAAGTGCGGAATGGTCCAACACAAACCTTCACCACTATAAACAAACCATTGTGTAGGTTGTTCACTGAATGAAAGTCCAGAGAGAGAGATAGAGATAGAGAGATAGATAGATAGATAGATAGATAGAGAGAGAGAGAGAGAGAGAGCATTTATGTTCATTTATTTTATGCCGATGACGTTTTGTTTTGGTATTATTAGTGTTATTCGGACTATTGTCCCCATCTTCATTGTCTTCAACGTTTCGGCCGATATACCCTCCGACCTTCTTCAGGTATTTTTTGTCTGACTCAGGAACCTTCTCGGACTCGGGAACCTTCTTTTCGAACTCGGGAACTTTCTTGTCGTATTCGGGAGCCATCACGGAACTTTGAACCTAACCCTTTATTTATTCCACGGGGGTATCCTGTTCTCATTCCGCTAACCATAGATGGGGTTGGAGTTGTGCTAATTAATTATTTTTCTAACTGCTTTCACTCAAGTTCGAAAAGAAGGTTCCCAAGTCAGACAAAAAATACCTGAAGAAGGCCGGAGGGTATATCGGCCGAAACGTTGTACAAATAACAATGAAGATGGGGACAATAGTCCGAATAACACTAATAGTACTAATCTTCAAGCCTCTTCTCAAACATTCAGAAAAACGTTTTGTTTTATTCATTCTTGATGGGTATTGAATTTTTTAACTCAATTTTTTAAAACTCATTTTTTTCACTAAAACTCAGTATTTTAAATACATTTAAAAATCATTTTTCTATTTAACCCATTGATGTGACCCTAAACATTACTACTACCCCGGTTCAGAGTGAACCTGGGAGTAATAGCGATGAAGGGGTCCTCCACATTCCCCAAAGCTCCAGAATTAGAACTTTCCCACCAGACGTAGTTTAACGTTATACCCAGGACGGTAAGACCCTCAGCTACAGCCTTCTAGCAAATACATGATAAAAATGATCATAAGGGTGATTGAGCTTGACGTGACCAGCTGATTAATCATTGGGGCCTCTCCGACCGTCAGTCTAGTCTGTAGAGATGAAATCACAAAACCTGGGTATCACAATAAACTGCATCTAATGGTGAAGTTTCAATGTTGGAGCTCTAGTGAGTGTGGAGTACCCCTTTATCACCATTACTTTCAGGTAAACTCTGACCCGGACCGGTACTATCTGTTAGGGTTCCATGTACGGGTTACAATTTTACTGACTCTACTCTATTTAGTGACCTTGTGTCACATCTTTCTTGTAAACTAAAGATTTAACAGGAAAATCAGGAATGTAAATTATCAAACGACCTTTAATGCTATTTGGTTTCATCTCACATTGGCCAATTTCTAACAACTATACTTCACTTAAAAATGTCTTTTTTGTAAGTTAAACCAAGAACGTAAATTATCAATTGATTTTGTCTTTTCTTTTCGGGCCAACTTGTCTCCAGACTTTTATTTTGTAAAACCGGAAGTGTCCACGAGTCATACGATGGAAATTAAATGCCATTACTTTTTGGGATTTAGATGAACGAAGATGAAAATTGTGGTAGAATCGCATTAAAAGAAATAATGAACTATAAAGTTGAATAAATATGTTTCTAGTTTTGACGAAAGTTTTCAAAATAAAGTTCACTGTCTTTTCACTGGTGAAGGTTAAGCGTGTAATGCCAAAGGCCATGATTTATGAGCAAAATGGATGGAAACTGGTGGTACTAAAATGTTTTTATTTATTCTATGTGTAAGTGTCTCATTCGTGACATCAAGCAGGAACTGTAAATTTAAAAGATTAAAAAATCAGATACACAAAACAATCTAATCTAACAAAAAATGAATAATACGAAGGAGACTTACGGTCTAAATCATCGTTAATATTATCATACCAGTCACTCTGTAATACGAGGGTCAGTCAAAAAGTAATGCCATTTTGTTTAGGACAGGTATAATTACCAACACAGGAACATATATTATACATCAAAATAAAGCTGGTCCTCTGTGGATCGCATCCCTACTTCTCCACATAGGTGAATCAAAAAGTAATGCATTTTGTTTAGGAGAGGTATAATTACCAACACAGGAACATTTATCATACATCAAAATGAAGCTGGTTCCCTGTGGATCACATCCCTACTTCTCCACATAGGTGAGTCGAAAAGTAATGCTATTTTGTTTAGGACAGGTATAATTACCAACACAGGAACATGTATCATACATCAAAATGAAGCTGATCCTCTGTGGATCACATCCCTACTTCTCTACATAGGTGAGTCGAAAAGTAATGCCATTTTCTTAATGACAGGTATAATTATCAACGCAGGAACATGTATCATACTTCAAAATGAAGCTGGTTCTCTGTGGATCACATCCCTACTTCTCCACATAGGTGAGTCGAAAAGTAATGCTATTTTGTTTAGGACAGGTATAATTACCAACACAGGAACATGTATCATACATCAAAATGAAGCTGATCCTCTGTGGATCACATCCCTACTTCTCTACATAGGTGAGTCGAAAAGTAATGCCATTTTCTTAATGACAGGTATAATTATCAACGCAGGAACATGTATCATACTTCAAAATGAAGCTGGTTCTCTGTGGATCACATCCCTACTTCTCCACATAGGTGAGTCGAAAAGTAATGCTATTTTGTTTAGGACAGGTATAATTACCAACACAGGAACATGTATCATACATCAAAATGAAGCTGATCCTCTGTGGATCACATCCCTACTTCTCTACATAGGTGAGTCGAAAAGTAATGCCATTTTCTTAATGACAGGTATAATTATCAACGCAGGAACATGTATCATACTTCAAAATGAAGCTGGTTCTCTGTGGATCACATCTATACTTCTCTACATTGTCACAGTTTTTTCTCAAGAACAATGTTCCCCCTTCGAATGAGAGCATGTATCACTGATTCATAAATTACTGTTGACTGTTATTAGAGCCACGTTTTCACTACAGATTTCACTTCCGCGTCACTGGAATAATGCTTGCCTCTCAAACCCTCTTTCATAGGGCCGAAGAGAGGCAAACGTTATTCCAGTGACGAGGAAGTGAAATCTGTAGTGAACAGGTGTCTCAAAGGACAGTAAACCGAATTTTACGGGTCAGGGATACATGCTCTCATTCGAAGGTGGAACATTGCTATTGCGAGAAACGGTGACTATGTGGAGAAGTAGGGATGTGATCCACAGAGGACCAGCTTCATTTTGATGTA
>CM042167.1:55666594-55698565 GCA_023376005.1 Doryteuthis pealeii
TACCGACTTTAGGCCGCCCCGACGACTTTACTTTTTAATTTATTTTAATGTTATTTTAATTGATTTCTATATAAAATTATACATATGATTGCTTTAAATACGTTTGAGAATAACATGATAGTATTAAAAACACTGTTTTGTTAAAATCATTATGCAAATTATTTCTATCATATACAATGAAAATCTTTATTTCTTAGAGATATATAACACATATTTTATGATTTTAAATGCATTAATAAAATTGGCAATTTTGCGGCAAATCTAAATCAGCTAGATTTTAATAGAGATCATTGTTGATAAATAAGATGTTAATTAAGATTAAATAATAACTAATTCATAATCGTTGAGAATAGAACTTAAATATCAAAGGAAATTGGCTACTGCAATAAAATTTCGGTCTTCACTTAGAAGGAAACATATTGAAACTGATAGCATAATACTATTCTATATATTGGTTTGTTGTTTGGGTTTGACGGCATGTCAACCCTTTTTCTCTGAATGTTTGAGATGAGGCTTGAAGATTAGTATTATCTGCGTTATTCGAACTATTGTCCCCGTCTTCATTGTTACTTGTACAACGTTTCGGCCGATATGCCCTCCGGCCTTCTTCAGGTATTTCTTGTCGGACTCTGGAACCTTCTCAGACTCGGGAACCTTCTTTTCGAACTCGGGAGCTTTCTTGTCGTATTCGGGAGCCATCACGGAACTTTGAACCTAACCCTTTATTTAGTCCACGGGGGTATCCTGTTCTCATTCCGCTAACCATAGCTGGGGTAGGAGTTGTGCTAATTAATTATTTTTCTAACTGCTTTCACTCAGGATTGTACTCGGGTTCCAGAGATAACTGTCACTAAGAACTGTCTTAACCTAACTACCATATCCACTCGGCCATGTGTCCAATTGGACAATTGAGTGTGAAAAATACCTGAAGAAGGCCGGAGTGCATATCGGCCGAAACGTTGTACAAGTAACAATGAAGATGGTGACAATAGTCCGAATAACGCAGATAATACATGTCAACCCTTGTTGGGTTATTTTATGCCGAACACGTTTTGTTTTATTTTTCTTGAAAGGTATTCAAAACCTAATTTTAAACTATTTCTTATTTAACCCATAGATGTGACCCTAACAGGTACTACTCTCTTGGTCTGAGTGGACCTGGAAGTAATGGTTATGAAGTAGTCCTCCACACTGCCCAGAGCTCTAAAACTGGAACGTCATCACTATATGCAGTTTAACGTCATACTCAGTGTTGTGGGTGACTCACCTATAACACGAACATAGACTTACCCAAAGGGTATATTTAACAGGGCAAAGCTACTCAAGTGAGAAGTAGCAGATACATATTCTTCGTGTACGCTGTAAAAAGGAAACCCTGCTCATTTGTACATTGATATATTGCTGAATATATCTGTTCACTACATTTTATCTCCGTGTTGAGTTATTATTCATTGACCCTTAAACAGGTCATAACACTCAAGATGCTAAGACCAACTTTGTCTGCTTTTAGTACATATAGGATAAAAAGGGTTGGGACTTAAGATAAGGGCAATAGGGTTGGGACAATCATATAGGTAATAGGGCTTGACGTGACCAGCCGGTCGATCGGAGGGGGCCTTTATAATTGCCCGTCTAGCCTAAATAAGGGCCAACATGGAGTGTTGCATGTTATGGATTGTTCAGCCACCGTACTTAAGTATCACAGGTCGCTACTTACGACCAACAGGTGGCTTCATTGTGGAGATGTTACCCTTACTTTAGGGGTGCAGTCGGTGTATTCTACAGCCTCAACCGACAGTGTGGATTCAATATATTCATCAAACCATTTGGTACATTGATTCTCAAGGCATTATAATCCTGTCAATTCTTACTTGGTTACGCCGAGGACTTTTCAGCATCCCGTCCTATATAATTTTTGTTATAATCGTCTTCTTCTTCTTTCTTCTTCTTCTTCTTCTTCTTCTTCTTCTTCTTCTTTTTAAACATCTTCTTCTTCTTCTTCTTTCTTCTTTCTTCTTCTTCTTCGTTTTAACATCTTCTCTTCTTCTTCTTCTTCTTCTTCTTCTTCTCTTCTTCTCTCTTCTTCTTCTTCTCATCTTCTTCTTCTTCTTCGTTTTAAACATCTTTCTCTTCTTCTTCTTCTTCTTCTTCTTCTTTTCGTTTAAACTCTTCTTCTTCTTCCTTCGTTAAACATCTTCTCTTTCTTCTTCTCTTCTTCTTCTTCTTCTTCTTCTTCTTCTTCTTCTTCTTCTTCGTTTTAAACATTTCTTCTTCTTCCTTCGTTTTAAACACTTTCTTCTTCTTCTTCATTTTAAACATCTCTTCTTCTTCTTTTTCTTCTCATTTTAAACATCTTCTTCTTCTTCTTCTTCTTCTTCTCTTTTTCTTCTTCATTTTAAACATCTTCTTCTTCTTCTTCTTCTTCTTCTTCTTCTTCGTTTTAAACATCTTCTTCTTCTTCCTTCGTTTAAACATCTTTCTTCTTCTTCTTCTTCTTCTTCATTTTAAACATCTTCTTCTTTCTTCTTCTTCTTCTTCTTCTTCTTCTTCTTCTTCTTCATTTTAAACATCTTCTTCTTCTTCTTCTTTCTTCTTCTTCTTCTTCATTTTAACTCTCTTCTTCTTCTTCTTCCTTTGTTTTAAACGTTTCTTCTTCTTCTTCTTCTTCTTCTTCTTCTTCTTCTTCACAAACCCTTTCACACACACACACACACACACACACACACACACACACACACACACAGAGTTCTTTTCTTTGAATGTACTTACTGCTCTGCACATGCGTATCTCAGCACTCAGCTCCCCCCGCCCCTCAGTAAAATTTCCTGTGCAGTGTATTTAGCCGACATCATTTGCTCCTTGTTTGTCAAAGTGACAGGCGAACAACAAAGCCAATATCCTGCGTGTAAGCGCCATGCCAAATCGTGATGTGTTGGCCAATTCAACCAATCGCTGTTTTTGTCTCATTTCAAGAAAAGGGCGGGAAAGCCGGCCCCCGTCACTCGACCGCCACAGAGAGAGATACAGGAATCTCATCAGCACTACGTACAACTCGGCCCTCTTGAGAAATCGGCTCCGTTTGGACGCCGGACATGAATTGATCACGTGGATTTGACACGTGACAAACGACAGATTGAACGTTCCAACTAACCACTCACACCACCCCACCTTGTTAGGACGTGGGGACCGCAATTTCGAAAAGAAAAAGGGGAAATTGCGACTTGGTGAAGATACTGTAAAAAAAAAAAGAAACAGAATTATAAACAAAAGTTTTTCAAAAGAGAGTACTACTTTTGGCAAGAATTAAGGAATTAGCTAATTTATAAGACACTGCTAAAGAAGCAAGGACGAACTCATAAGTGATGTTCTCCTGTGGACACTTACACGTGGACACAACAACGTAGGCCGAACAGCAAAAAAACGTACATTTATAGTGGCGCGTGGTGTAATGCTTAGAGTCGTAGGAAATGGACTCGTCGGCCCATGTTCAAATCCTGATCGAGGCTATTTGAATGCCACATTGCAGTAATACCCTTGGGAAAAGTATGCATGCAAGCACTCTCCCTCCAGGTATTGCTAAATATTAGGAAGACTGGGCTCTTAACTGTGGCTAAATGACCAGTCTAGGAGAAGGACAAATCCGAATTGAAACCTGTTAAACCCCACTTAAGAATTTGCCCGTGTCACAATTTGCTCGTGTAGAGGGGTTCGTAAATATATATATATATATATATATATATACATGAAAATTTGATCTCACTGAAATTACATTTATAAGACAATTCAAGGACGAATTCATAAGTGACGTTCTCCAGTGGACTCCTACGTATGAACACACCAATGTAGGTCGACTAGCCAAAACGTATATCAATCATATGGAAATCTGATTTCACTGAAAGGTAAAAGTGAAAATTCTTCTAAGATGTAGCCGTGTCAGGGCTACTGTATGGCTGCACCATTTGAACTATAACGAAACGCCCCGAGAAAAAGCCAAATGGGAGCTACTTCTTTCTTTCTTTCATTCGTTCACCCTTTCTTCTACACTTTTATATGTACGTCTTTATTTCTTTTACCTTTTTTCCCCTCATTTGTTTCTTTTGTTCTTTCTTTTTATCTTTTAATCCTTGCTTTTTTTTCTTTTAAGCTTTTTTCTTTCTTTCTTTCTTAATTTTCTCTTCTGTTCTTTCTTTTTCTTTCTTTCTTTTCTTTTACGTTTTCGCTCTCCTTTCTTCCTTTCTTATTTTATCTTTTTTAAAGCTTTTTTTTCTTACTTTTTTCTTTCCTGTTTACTTTTTCTTAAACTTTTCTCTCCTGTTCTTTCTTTCTTTCTTTCTTTCTTTCTTTCTTTCTTTCTTGTTTCTTTCTACTAATATTTTCTTTCTTTCTTCTTCATTTTTCTCATTTTGGCTTTTTCATATTCATCCTTTATTTGTTCTTCTTTCTTTTTTATTCTTTTCATTTTTCCCCATACGTGCAGCTGTTCTCTTCTTTCTTTTACGATTTTGTCTCCATTCATTCATTCATTCTTTCTTTCTTTCTTTCTTTCTTTCTTTCTTAATATTTTCTCTTCTGTTCTTCTTTTTTTTTCCTTTTACGTATTTGCTTTCCTTTCTTCCTTTCTTTATTTTAATCTTTTTTTAAAGCTTTCTTTCTTACGTTTTCCCTTTTTAAACTTTTCACTCCTGTTCTTTTTTTCTTCTTTCTTTCTTTCTTCTAATATTTTCTTTCTTTCTTCTTCATTTTTCTCATTTTTCTTAATCATCCTTTATTTGTTCTTCTCTCTTTTCTTATTCTTTTCATTTTCCCTTTACTTGCAGCTGTTCTCTTCTTTCTTTTACGATTTTGTCTGCATTCATTCATTCTTTCTTTCTTTCTTCCTTTAGATTTTTTCATTTTTCCTTCCATTCTTTCTTTCTTTTTCATTTACATTATTACTTTTTTATTCATTCATTCATTCATTTATTCTTTTAAACCTTTCTCTTTTCCTTCTTTCTTTCTTTCTTCTTTCCTCTTTTATTTTCTCTCTTCTTTAAGCTTTCCTCTCGTTTTTTCATTTCTTTTCCTCAATTATTTCTCTTTCCTTTTTCATTCATTCATTCATTCATTCATTCTTCCTTCCTCCCACCCAAACCACCTCCACCTCTTCCTATTATTTCACTTTCATTCTTACCGACACTTACGTGACATTTCTGGCACCATTTTCCTAATAACCATTTACTAATTAACGCCGAGTATATTAATTAATTTAGACTTGATTACAATTTTCTTAAGCCCGCGCTTAATCGGGCAAATCAGCCTATTTGGAGTCACATGACAACGGCGAGCGTCCTATCACGTGCTTTCGCAATTTCTCCTGATCAATGAAAGGCCATCATCATCATCATCATCATCGTCATCATCATCATCATCGTCATCATCACACTACCAACATCATCATCAATGTTATCCACGTTATCATTATCATTATATATACTAGACAAAAACACCTTCCGGGTGTAAAAGTAAATTTTTGAAAGATATTACCTCAAGGGGGGGGTTAGATAAATAAAATAAAATGTTTAATATTGAAAAAAAACAAAACTTACTTACTTGAAAAGCATCATATTCACTCCACTCCACTGAGCTTTTTATTTTGTTTTACGACAGTAAGGACTCCCTAAACGTTTCTAGGAATTTATGATTTAATTATTCAGACTCTTATCTTTATAGCAAAATTTAAAAATTCGGATTTCATAAGATAAAATAAGGCATGGGGGTCAAAGTTGAAAAAAACAATTTCCTCAAATATAATCTAGGAAAAAAACTATTTCAAACATAAATTCATATAAAATGTTAATAAGTATCGAAATCTTTGAGAAAATACTCATTGATAAACTTAATTGATTCTTCAAATGAATGTGCCGTAAGCAGTGACGTAGTTTTCGCTACAGACAAAATAGCCCGAATCTCTATTATTAATAAGAGTATATGTGTATATGTGCGTGAATGAGTGTACGTGCGTATGTGTGTGTGTATGTGAGCAATTTATCAAAGCGGGTTCAATACTTCATAAAAAAGTAGATGTTTTTTGCTGGTTGGTTGAATTTTACGGCATGTCAACCCCCTTGGGTTATTTTATGCTGAGTGTACGTGCGTATGTGTGTGTGTGTATGTGAGCAATTTATCAAAGCGTGCTCAATACTTCATAAAAAAGTAGATTTTTTTGCTGGTTGGTTGAATTTTACGGCATGTCAACCCCCTTGGGTTATTTTATGCTGAAGACGTGTGTTTTGTTCTTGTTGGGTGGATGAACAGCCTATGATATGCAGCACTCACCTCTGGCACTAGAGAAGCCATATGAAAAAAAATAAGTTGCCACAATAGCAGTAGGGTTGGGACAATCATATAGGTGCTAGGGCTTGACGGTACCAGCCGACTGATCCCTCCGATCAGTCGGCTGGTACCGTCAAGCCCTAGCACCTATATGATTGTCCCAACCCTACTGCTATTGTGGCAACTTATTTTTTTTCATATGTCTTAGAGGGCAGTAGCTAAGGTTCTTAGTGTCCTGGTATGATATTAAACTGCACCTAATGGTGAAGTTCTAATTTTGGAACACTGGGGAGTGTAGAGTACCCCTTAATCACAATTACCCCCAGGTCCACTCTGACACAGAGTGGTAGTACCTATTAGCTCCCCTATCTATGTGTATTGGAATCCTTCCGTCTGTTAAAGACGATAGCGTAGTGTCCAATTTTTCTTTTTATCAATCCACGGGGGTATCCAGCTCTGTAAAGCGGAATGAGAATAGGATGCCCCCATGGATTGAATAAAAGGTTTGGTTCAAAGTTCGGTGATAGCTCCCAATTACGACAAGAACGTTCCCGAGTTCGAAAAGCCTTCCAAGGCCGTCAAGAAATACACGAAGAAGACCGGAGGGCACCTCGACCGAAACGATATACAGATAACAATAAAGATGAGGGAAATAGTCTGAATAATCCAAATAATGTAAAGATTATTATACTTTTTACATATTGAGCTATTTGTAATAGCACTAAAGTAAACATATCACACGTTGTAATAATTACATTATCATACTGTGGTATATCCAGCTAGTATGATTTATTGAATTAATTTTAGCTGGTGTATTATATTTGGCAATCTATGGAAATAACAGTATAGCAAATCAACTTAATACACAACGTCGTGATAACGCTTGTTATGTAGTCGTGTACAAATTTTTAGATTATAATTATTTCCAAATGCCAATCATCTCTGAGATTGATTATGATAATAAGTTATAATCAAACAATGGCCGCAAGATGGTCATTGATGTCGGAGAATTAGTAAAATTCGGTATTTCACGCTGGGATTATTTTACTATACACCGTACGCCAATATTATCGGCTGAGCACCTATTTTACTATTTACCGTACCCCCAATATTATCGGCTGAGCACTATTTTACTATACTATTATCGGCTGAGCACTATTTTACTATACACCGTACGCCCAATATTATCGGCTGAGCACTATTTTACTATTACACCGTACGCCCAATATTATTGGCTGAGCACTATTTTACTATTTGCCGTACGCCCAATATTATCGGAGCACTATTTTACTATATACCGTACCCCAATATATCGACTGAGCACTATTACTATTACCATACCCAATATTATCGGCTGAGCACTATTTTACTATTTACCGTACCCCAATATTATCGCTGAGCACTATTTTACTATTTACCGTACCCCCAATATTATCGGCTGAGCACTATTTTACTATTTACCGTACGCCCAATATTATCGGCTGAGCACTATTACTATACCGTACGCCCAATATTATCGCTGAGCACTATTTTACTATTTACCGTACGCCCAATATTATCGGCTGAGCACTATTTTACTATTTACCGTACCCCCAATATTATCGGCTGAGCACTATTTTACTATTTACCATACCCCAATATTATCGGCTGAGCACTATTTTTACTATACTACCGTACGCCCAATATTATCGGCTGAGCACTGTTTACTATACACCGTAAACCCTAATTATTATCGACTGAGCACTATTTTATATATAATAAGTAAGGCGTCCCAATTGTGGTAATGGTTATTAAGTTAGTCTTGTTGACCCCTGAATAGCGGGTTCGATCCTTGCTGGTGCCCCATACTTGTGACCTTTTGAGTCAATCCTGTCAGGATCAGGTAAATAAGGAAAGTCTCTCATTGGGGTGTAATGGTTAGCAGCTTAGTCTCTCGGATCCATTACTACAAAATAATGTGTTCGATCTTCGCTGTGTGCCACTTACTTGCGACCTTGTGTCACATCCTGCCTATTGCTAAATAGATAGCATCCAAACGTGGCGTAATGGTTAGCAAGTTCGATAACTACAGGATAATGTGGTCGATCTCGCTGTATGCCACATACTTGCGACCTTGTGCTGCATCCTACTCGTGACGAATGGGCTTAGTAAATAAGGAACGCGTTCAATCGTGTAATGGTTATTAGGGTAGTCTCGTTGATCCATTGCTACAGAGGAGCGGGTTCAATCCCCTCTGAATGTGCAATACTTGCCACTTGTGTCACATCCTACTCGTGTGAACGGAGTTTAGCGAATAAGGAAGGCGTTTACATCGGTGTAATGGTTAAGTTAGTTTCACAGAACCCTTATTACTGAATGCGAGTTCGATTCTCTACGACCTTGTGTCACATCCTACTCGTGGGTGAACGGGCTTAGCGAATAAGAAGGCGTTACATCGTGTAATGGTTAAGTTAGTTTCACAGAACACCTTATTACTGAATTGCGAGTTCGATTCTCACTATCGACCTTGTGTCACATCCTACTCGTGTGAACGGCTTAGCGAATAAGAAGGCGTTACATCGTGTAATGGTTAAGTTAGTTTCACAGAACCCTTACTACTGAATTGCGAGTTCGATTCTCACTACCGACATTGTGTCACATCCTACTCGTGGTGAACGGTCTTAGCGAATAAGGAAGGCGTTACATCGTGTAATGGTTAAGTTAGTTTCACAGAACCCTTACTACTGAATTGCGAGTTCGATTCTCACTACCGACATTGTGTCACATCCTACTCGTGGTGAACGGGCTTAGCGAATAAGGAAGGTGTTACATTGTGTAATGTTTATAAAGTTAGTTTTTCAGAAGCCTACTACTGAATAGCGGGTTCGATACTCACTTCGACCTTGTGTTTACATCCTACCCATGGCATTGGGTAAATACCTACCCTAGACTTTTTTGACATACCATTCACTCTTAATTATACTGATTCATAATAGCTAATTATCATCCTGATAAAAATTGACTTCCATTATTGTAGAGGCAAGACCAATGCAAAATTATATTAATCATAGCGATACTATAATCATTTTTATATAGGACGAACGACAAGAAAATAAAGAGCGGCTTTTCGAGCGATTAAATGCAAACCGTTAATTAAATATTTTAAATTAATATAATTAGCGGCTTCCGCGTTCAGAAATAGAATTTTGAAATATGCATCTCAGCAACCAATCAGGTGACGGAATTGGCGTTTGTTTCGAAAAATGCAATTTTGTAAGTTAGAATTTGTTTGTTTTTTTCTTAATTTAAAAATATTCCCACCGTCACATTTTTTTTTCGTTATCAATAGAAATCTATCAAGGCCGTGTGATGGTTATTGTTAGAGCGTGTGATAGATTTGGTTTGGTTTTGGTTTGTTTTGTTTTACGGCATATCAACCTCAGTGGGTCATTTAATGCCAATAAAGTTTTGAAATAAATCAATTCTTAATGGATAATACAATTTTTTTATTAATACATTTTTCTATTTAACCCATAGATGGGACCCTAACAGGTACTACCACTCCGGGTCAGAGTGGACCAGGGAGCATGGTGATGAAGGGGTGCTCCACATTCCCCAAACCTCCAAAACTGGAACCTCACCATCAGATATAGTTTAACGTCATTCCCAGGACATGTAGACCCGCAGCCACCGCCTTCTAGCACCCATAAGGGCAATCATATAGGTGCTAGGGCTTGACGTGACCAGCCGATTGATCGGAGGGGGCCTCTCCGACCGCCCGTCTAGCCCAAGATAGGGCCAAAGTGGAGTATTGCATGTCATGAACTGCTCATCCACCTGAGCTCTATCCTTAAGCATCACGGGTCGCCACCCACGACCAACAGGCGGCCCCATTGGGGGAGTCTTACCCCTCTGTAGAGGTGCAGTCGGTGCATTCTAACACCCCAGCCGACAGGGTGGGCGTGTGATAGAGGCAGAGAGAATGTTATATATATATATAAACACACACACATATATATATACATACTTATATAAGTCGTTCACAGACACCGTGTTTCAATGTTTCACATCTGATCAGTGTGGCTAGACACAACAACTAATTCCGACCAAGAGCGAAACCCGACTGACTTTACATCTACCCGATCCGGTAAACTGTAGGCCATCGCCAGCTGCCATTAAGTAACGGTGTTTTAACTGTTTTAAATACATAAATCTGTGTATATACATTACGATCACCGGAGAGATCAAATCTGTGCACAGATGATCATTGCGTTATGCTAGCGGTCATTTAGGAGTTTATAAAAAGTCGCTCCTAATAGAAGAGAGAGAGAGAGAAGAGAGGAGAGAGAGAGAGAGAGAGAGAGAGAGAGAGAGAGATAATGAACACAGGGGCCGGTTTAGCTCAGTCGGTAGAGTGTTCGGCTAGAAACCACAAGGTTCCTAGTTCGATATCGGCTCCCGCCAACTCAGCGTATGAGTAGAACAGGGATCTGTGCGGTAAAGTAGGAGGCTGATGGTAGGTGTGGCGCTCCACCTCAGATTAAAATAATCTCCTTGGTGTTGCGCTATTGAAAAGGGGATAGACTCCCTAGCTGTCTGGTTGATATCGACATTAGGCCGCCCCGACGACTTTACTTATATATATATATTCATGGGCAAACCCAAAGAAAAAGTCTTCAAAATATTTATTAATTATTTATTATAATTTAGATTTGGTGTTTATAAAAGTAACTACGTCACTGCTTACGTCACAATATCCCAAGGCATTGCATAGGTTTATCAATGAGTACATATATTCGAAATCATTGATACATAAATAAATCTTATTATTAATGATGTCTAAAAGAAAATCTCTGTTACATTTGCCTCAAAACAGCCCATGTTATTAGTGTGTTTAAAATCCTGTAATGTGTCTTATATATAAAAGATAAAGTCCTACATTATATATGGTGTAGTGATTTTGCATACTGATTTTAACAAAACCAGGTTTAATAAATAATTACCCGGTGTTATTGATCAATAATATTATTGTTTTATTCTCCGACGTATTAAAATAAATTCTATGAATGATTTTATATAGAAACCAATTAAAGTATAGTTAAGATGTGTTATATTTTTTCTTTTTTGTTAGATATGAATTTATAGTAAATTCTATCAAATGTTAGACATATTAACCAATATATTAATCACATTTCTGTTCAAAAGTCTTGTAGTATTTTATGCTGCTTGGGCGCCTTTAATCGGTTGTAACGATAATAATGCTCCGAAACTATGCGTTAACTCAAGGTTATCATCTAATCATGACTTCATTCAAAGGTAATTAAGAAAAACCTAAAACAAGGCCCGGGGTTACAATGTTCTAAATATTTGGTTTATACATACCACAATAAAGTTCAGTAAAACCATCCGAAATATCAAAATTATTCACGTCAAGTCTTATCTCATGAATACAGATAAATAAAACCAGATATTTAGTATTATTTGGATTATTCGGTCTTCATCTTTATTGTTATCTGTACAACGCTTCGACCGATGTGTCCTCCGGCCTTCATTCAGGTATTTCTTGTCAAACTCGGTAGTCTTCCCGAACTCTGGAACCTTCTTTTCGAACTCGGGTAACTTTTTGTCGTAATCGGGAGCCATCACGGTACTTTGAACCAAACCCTTTATTCCATCCACGGGGATATCCTGTTCTCATTTCGCTAACCATAGCTGGGATACAGGTGGTAAGCTGTGTTAATTATTATTCTATGTTACTGTCGCCCCTGGTCAGGATTGAACCGGCAGCCTAGGGATTAGTCTTCACCACGCCTTTATTCACTATGCTATGTGTCCAGTTTGCGAAGAGCAAAGATGATGACAATAGTCCAAATAATCCAAATAATACTGATTATCAAAAAATCAGAGAAAACCAGATATGTTGGATAAATATGCAAGAATTTTAGTGTAGGAATCTGCAGACACAATTGATAATTTAAGTAGTAAATCTGGAATGAGAATTTTACTAAGCGAAATCTACTTCTTACGCAAACAATATGGAAATTGTTAGAAAGACATATCTTACAGTCTAGAGAATACAATGAAGCCGTATATGCCCGATTACATCGAGAATTTCTTTCCGACACAAAAGAACCTCTGGCTTGATGTTTATCTCTTCTTCTACACACACACACACACACACACACACACACACCACACAGAGACACACACAGAGAAGAAAGACAAAAACGTTGTAAGGAAACATAACCGTTTCTTTAACGGATATGCGCTCAAGTGGGTAACGGATCTTGAATTACATTTCGGCCGATGGTTGCGCCAAAAGCGAAACATTTAAGCGCTGAATAAAAAGGCTGATTTGAAGAAGACTCTAACGTTTACGCTTTGTTTGATTTTAAAATGTCTATTTACATTTGGCCGGTGCAGCCAACAAGAAAATTTAATATATATATATATAATACCAAAATGATATTTACAGTGAATACATATTCCCAAACAATGAAATTCTCCTTATGTTTCTCATTACGAGACGGATATACGCTGAGTGGGCGAGGACCGGTATCGAACTAGGAACCTTGTAGCGTTCGGCTAGAAACCACAAGGTTCCTAGTTCGATACCGGTCCTCGCCCACTCAGCGTATGAGTAGCACAGGGATCTGTGCGGTAAAGTAAGGAGCTGATGGTAGGTGTGGCGCTCCACCTCAGATGCTAAAACAATCTCCTTGGTCTAGCGCTATTGAAAAGGAGATAGACTCCCTCGCTGATTAGCTGATACCGACTTTAGGCCGCCCCGACGACTTTTTACTTTTATATATATATATATTATATATATATATTATATATAGGCCACTCCACAAACTTTATATATATATATATATATATATATATATATATATATATATATTGGAGAATATGTGCTTAATTGAAGTCGTACCTCATTTTGAAAGTTAATTAATAAATAATTAATTTATAGGCGGGCATACCTATTTAAATGTAAGGCTAAACAAATCGAGAAAAATCAATCTCTGTATGTACATTTCGACCTATTAGGCCTCATCAGCAGAGATATAGATAGGAAGACCGCCTTGTGCATGATTCGAAACCCGACTGTCAACCTGCATCTTAATCCCTACACCAACCGGACTTTCTTAGATTTTTCGTTTTGTTTAGAAGTAGGTTTCTATTCCTCTTATAGTCACTTCTACACGACAGTATGAGAAGTAAATACACAAGCGATGTGTTTATGATATGGCTTTTTTATATATAAAATTGTCGGCAAAAATATCATGAACACATCGCTTGTGTATTTACTTCTCATATATATATATATATATATATATATATATATATATATATATATATATTACTAGACAAAATGTGACCCATCAGGTCACCCATTGATCCCTGGATAGATCACTGAGATTTGAGAAAAGTGATTTTGCAAAGAGAATTAATTTTAAAAAAATACGATCGAAACTTTAAAATCTTGGTGTAAGAATTCTAAATATGTGAACGTTTGACCTAATTTAAAGTACGGGTTACTGCTTATGAAATTTAACATACAAATATATTTCAAATTTTCCCATCTCTCTCTCTTTACTCTCCCAAAGAAACTAACCTATACAAAGAGGATTAATCAAGATATACACAGAGAGGGAAAAGTGATAGGCAGAATGTAAAGTAAGAGACGGGCCAGTTTTGGATTGAATTGCAAATTACACTAATTAAAACCAATTAAAATAGATTTTTTCAAAAATATCTCATTCCTAAAAGTAAGGAATAATTTAGTAAGACTTTCGTGTCATTAAACTAAACAATAAACAGCCTTTAGGAGACAAAGATTGGTTCGCTCAGCTTTAGTATAATAATAATAATAATAATAATAATAATAATAATAATAATAATAATAATAATAATGGCAATTTGAGATAAAGACGGATCACCTTATACTGGCCAAGAGACCAGACATAGTATTGATTAACAAAGAAAAAAGAGAACTTGTCAACTGGTTGACTTTACAGTTCTAGTAGATCACAGGGTGAAGATGAAGGAAAATGAAAAGATGAACAAATACCTGGAACTTGCCAGAGAATTGAAAAAGGTAAGGAATATGAGGGTCAGAGTAATACCAATTGTAGATGGTGCACTTGGAATGGTCCCAAATAAATTTTAAAAAGAGTAGAGGAATTGAAAATCAGAGGAAGAATTGAGACCATCCAGACCACTGCATTGCTGCAATCGGCTAGAATACTCAGAAGAGTCCTGAACCTGTGGAGACTTGTTCTCACTCGGACTCCAGTGAAATACCATCAGCAGACACTGTTCTCATAATAACAATGATAACAATGATAATAATAATAATATAATAATAATAATATAATATATATAATATATATATATGTGTGTGTGTGTGTGTGTGTGTGGTGTGTTGTGTGTGAGTGGCAAATAACTAACTCATTTAATTGTGTAGTGGTGTGTATTGTGAAGAAATTCCAATATCGAAAGAATAGAAAACCTGAAAATTAAAGTTTTTTTTCTTTTTTTAAAACCTTTTTTCATCATTCCATTATTTTTCTAATTCTTTTTTCCTTTTTTTCTAACGATCGTCTTTTAATTCGCCAACGCACACAACACGATATAAATGGCGTTAATTTTAAACGATCTAAAGCCTCCCTTCATAAGAAATAGAACTTCCGGAAGTGCGTCCTGCCGCCATTACCGTGAAACCGGATATTGCCAATGGAAAATTGGCGCATGCGTCTTGCGTGTTTTTTTCTTTCTTTCTTCCATTGCTGTTCGCTATCTCTTCATCGTTCAGTACTCTACCGAATGTTGCGCCAAAATTTCGCGACTCTCCATTCGTCCATCTTTTTTATTTATTTATTTTTTTGTTCTTTCATTTCTTTACTGCTTTCTTTTTTCTTCTCATCTCTTTCTATTCAACGTTTTGCATCGAAAAAGAAGATCGAGTCGGGCCGAACCTCGTTTTCATGCCAATATTCCTTTCTACTTCCGTTGGCAAATGGGAACTTCTCCTCTCACACTCACGGAGCTTTTGCGCGCATAATACCAGGCAGCGAAAAAAAGAAAGCCCCCCCCCAAAAAAATAAAATAAAATAAATAAAACCCCCAAAAAACAATTGCCTCTTGAAGTTAATATCGCAGTTCAACTTTTAAAAGATTTTTGTCATTCTTTCTTTCCATGGCAAACTAGGAACATCTTTTCAGTTTTTTTCTCTTTTAGCAGAACTTAGAAATTCGTTTAATCTAATCCTAATTCCAACCCCAGGAATTCTGGTTTACAAGACAAACCCCTGGGGGAAGGGATATGGGTAACTTGTATACATGTGTTACAGTACACTGTTAATTATCTAAAATTCGTTTTTTATCCCCACCCGGTCGGTGGAGCGTAGAATAAACAGACAATATCCCCTGCAGAGGAGTAAGACCCTATTAAAATGGGTGTCCTAAGGTAGTTAATTACCCAATGTTAGGGTGTGGCACAAGGCCCAGAATATTGGGTATCCAGCAAGAGTCTAATTCCCAATTCAGTATTAATAGCCTGTAAGACTAGGTTGCGAACCATTACATCATGATGGTATAACATTAAACTGCATCTAATATAGGAGGCTCCATCTTGGCAGTGTGGTGTACGCCTTCATTGCTATGACTTCTAGGTCAAATATGAGCCCCTCAAAAGGGGTTTCATAGTAGAGGTATTTACCCAGCCCGTTCGTCACAGGGAGGATATGATGCAAGGGCGTAACCATGCGTATCCGGTGAGGATTAAACTCGCTATTCAGTAGTAATGGATTTGCAAAACTTTACACCACGATGGGATATCCTTAATCAGTAATGCCATTTTATTTAGGACAAGTATAATTACCAACACAGGAACATGTATCATACATCAAATGAAGCTGCTTCTATGTGGATCGCATCCCTACTTTTCCACATAGGTGAGTCAAAAAGTAATGCCATTTTGTTTAGGAGAGGTATAATTACAAACACAGGAACATTTATCATACATCAAAATGAAGCTGGTCCTCTGTGGATCACATCCCTTCTTCTCCACATTTTCTCTCAATAGCAATGTTCCACTTTCCAATGAGAGCATGTATCCCTATGCCGTAAAATTATGTTGACTGTTCTTTGAGCCACTTCTTCACTACAGACTTCACTTCCTTGTCACTGGAATAATCTTCGACTTTCAAACCCTCTTTCATGGGGCCAAAGAGATGAACGCCTGAAGGTGCTAACTCTAGGGAGTATGGAGGAGTCGGTAAAGTTGTTTAGCTGAATGAGGCAATTTCTCCATTTTCCTGATGCTTGTGTGTGGTCGAGAATTGTCATGCAGAAGGAGGACATTGTCGATTGGAAGGTTAGGTCTTACTCGTCGGATTCTTGCTCTGAGACTCGTTAGGGACTCAATGCACACCTTAGTTTTATTTAAAAAAAACTCACATGAAATAAAGAAAATGGTATTATTTTTTGACTCACCCTCGTATATATATATAAAGCAATCTACAGACGCGCGTTTCGGGGTTTACCACTCATCAGTGCAGCTATACTTATTTTTCAGCAGATACCTCTGGTCGGGTTCGAGACCCGAACGAACTTTCGCTCGTCAAGTCTCTTGCCGGTGGGTCCACAAGCAGCTGCCAAGAATAGAAGACAGAATAATCGCTATATTTCCTAAACCGGAAATAAACTCACCAAACAAGTGAGACTAGCTTTGCGCCGAAGCGGTGAATTTTTGCAATTAGTCCCTTCTAAACAGAGTGCTCAACCATATATATATATATATATATATATATATATATATATATATATATATATATATATATATATATATATATATATATACGTGTGTGTGTGTGTGTGTGTGTGTTTGTTCGTGCGTGCGTATGTGTGTGATATCCTGTTTTAATGTCTTCAGAATAAGAATTTAGAAATCTTTATTGAGAAGCGTACCGTATGTAACATGTATTTTAAGACGAGTCGCACTACTGAAAAAAAATCCAGGTAATTTTATATTGAAATTACTTTAAACATATTCACTAAAGAAGATCATACGCGTAAACCTGTTCCTTAGAAATAAAGAAACGTTGATCTTTTTTTGTTCTTTTCTGTAAATTGATCTTTTCAATAAAATATTGAAATCTTGGTATAATGTTATCACTGATATCAATGCAATTAACACTGAACCACAACCGTGATACATTACGGAATAATCAAATGAAGAAAATGAACTCTTGAAATTCTATGTATTCAATATGAATATGAAGCGAGTATTGAAGGAAAAATGAAAAAAATCTTAATCATCTGTGAATCTGAATATTTATCCAAATACAAGTGCATATTTTGATAAACGTTATTTTCCTCGTGAAATTAGGCGTTTAGCAGCAACTGACTCAGGGAAAAGTTATTAAATATTTTGGGCTAAAGTGTTGCACTATTTTGATTCGATTAAAAACAAATTTCTATAAGATTAGCATTCACAAACGGATGCTTGAATTTCCAACCTAAGCAATTTTAAAGAAAATCTAATATATATATACATACATACACACACACACAACACACACACACACACACACACACACACACATATATATATATATATATATATTCTATTATTATTATTATTATTATTATTATTATACTAAAGCTGAGATTTTCAACTTTTGATCCCTAAAGGCTTTTTTGCTTGTGAGTTAAATGACACGAAAGTTATACTAAATTATAGCTTAGTTTTAGGACTACTATATGTTTGAAAAAAAATCCACTTCAATTGGTTCTAATTAATCGTAATTTGCAATTAAGTCAAAAACTGACCCGTCTCCGTCTTACATTCTGCATAACTCTCTTTTCCTCTCTATATGCCAATGAAGGGGAGATGGATAGTGATTAACAGAGACACAAGTCACTACACGTAATAATCAGCAGCCAGAGCATACCCTTCCCTTTCTATCTACAGAGAATAACTTTTGTTTTATTTTAATAAAACAAAAGAAAAGTTCTTTTTACGCTCAACTAAAATTGTATATCTTGCTTTAAAATAGATTTTTAAAATTACTTTAATTACTCATTTTTTAAATTTATAGAGTCAAATCAAATATTTGTTAGTAAAAATTTAGGAAGATGCTATTTAGCTGGTTTCGGTAAAATATAAAAACCTACTTGCTTAGGGACTGTCAAATTTCCGCCAAATCCTTATTTCACAAAATACACCCCCCCCCGATTGAAAGAAAGTTACTAAAAATCAGTGAATAACCCGGTTTTAATGAAATTTTCAGTATTGAGTTATTAATGAATGAATTTTATAATGCATCAGTTATTTTATTTAAAAACTTACTGATTTCTTTCAGGTCACTTAAAATTAGTAATTAAAGTAATTAAAAAATCGAGTTGGCGAGGGCCAATATCGAACCAGGAACCGTGGGGCTCCCAGTCGAACACTATACCATAGACTGCAGTAAATAAATGAGAACAAATTTGAATATATAAAAATTTGGAATACATGTCTGATTTAACATGATTATTATACTTATTCTAAAAATATTTCATGTTGGGTAAAAAAAGTAGTTACATATTTAGATATGGAATTTTATTCAAATGAGCAAGCGTTGACTACCCCTACCGTTTAAGCGAAAGTTTTTTTCAGTCTTTTAACTGAAACAAACTAAAAGAATACATTGCTAAATAACGTGCAAAAATCTCATTCAAATTGGATAATTTCTTGATTTTTGGTAATTTATCTATCTTAAATCTAAAACGGTATAATTTTTTCATTACTAAATTAGTGAATCAATCAACTTATTTGGTAAGTAGATAAATTGTCTTTGTTTCCCTTTTCCGAAAAATTAAAATAAATTAAGCTGCAAAATAATTCAAATCGGCTTATTTTGTTATAAAATTGTTTGTAGGTTAAACATGCAAATCGTCGTCAAAATTAAAACAAAACTTGTTCCATGACAGTTTAACTACAGTGTATAAATGAACTTTTTTGTGAATTGGATTACGGTTTAGGGGTTTTGGGATTAAGGTTGTTTTTAATTGCATATTGCTTAAAAAACAAACAACAAAAAACCCCAAATTACTATACATTTAATTAACCATTGAAATTAATTATTGAATCCAACGGTAGACACATTAGTCTCAGTTGTTTGTGTTAGTATTGCAATGTATAATTTCAATTAAACATGTTCTTAAAAATATTTTTCAACATCAAATGTATAGTAATGTGTTTGTTTTTTAAGCAATACATAATTAAAAACAACCTTAATCCCCAAACCCCTAAACCCAATTCGCAAAAAAGTTCATTCATACACTGTAGTTGAACTGTTTTAATTTTGACGACGATTGGCAAGTTTTACCAATTTGCGATGTTTTGAGATTAAAAACTGAATGAATTAAATGAGCAAAAAAAAAAAAAAAAAATAAATAAATAAAACAAACCAATACCTTTTTATGTAACTAAGTTTTTGTCGGTAAAGTTAATATATACTTCTTATGAAACATTTATTATGTTTGCTACAGTTTTTAATACAAAGCAAATCAAGAGTTTATTAGAAAATAAGCTGATTAAAATTAAATTCTCAGCTACCAAAGACAATTTATTTACTAAAAGAATAGGTAAATGAAATTATTAGTGAGACCATACAGGTCTTACTAATAATTTCATACCTATTCTTTTAGTAAATAAATTATTTTCGTTTACTTCAATTGCCATTTACATTTAATTCTACTTAAATTTATTTACATTTAAAAAATTATCTGGCCATATTTCGTCTTTATTAAATTGTACTGCCAAAATGTTCGTGCATATAGCTGATTTAAGGCGTTTTTCCCGAAAAGTTAAAGCCAAACTCGGTTGTATTTGTTTAAAAATTCGTGGCAGTTGTTTTGAATTAAGATAAAATGAAAATACCGAATAAAAATACATTTTTAAAGGAAGGTGTATATACATTTGCTTGTCGATAAAAACGTCTTCAAACCACTAACATATTTTAAAGAGTGGGAGGGTAAAATATTTACATTTACATGTCGAGAAAAGACTTGGGGGTGCAAAATATTGGTTTCAATCGCATTAACTTTTCGAGAAAAAACGCCTTCAAACAGTTAGGAAGTTCATACGTAGCACGGGCTAAATTTTCAGCAGGCACCGATTAGGGTTTTTTTTTTAGAGCAGGAGGCCAAGACACATTTATGCGATATGCATAATGGGCATCAATAGAAAATGAAAATAAAAACATAAAAATATTACATATCTAATTTTTTTAATACACTTTTCTTTTCTTCTTCTTCTTCTTTTTTTTCCTTCCAGTAATTTTTATAGTCTGCTGTAAATAAATGAGAGCAATCGTTAGTAAAAAAATAAAAATATTGAATACATAAAAATTCGGAATACATGTCTTATTTAACATGATTAACTTTTTTATATAGTTTATATAAATAATTTAAAATATTTCATAATGTGCTGAAAAACGTGCTTATATGCTGGACACTACTGGAGAATCAAGGAGAAACTCATAACATTTTTGTATGGAAACCAGCACACAGGCCAGGCACGCCAGTGTGGACCGTCGAGCAAAGATGTACATTGACAAAATCTGCGCAGATGTTGGATGCTGTGCAGAGGACGTCCTGAGAGCAATGATTGATAGGGTAGGGTTGTCTAGGGCTTGTCATGGATATCCATGATTAAAATCCTATTTACCTTTAAGTACAAATTAACTAACCAAGTGACGCTTCTCTTGTTCTTCCTTTGGTCAAATGAAAATGTTTACCTCAGTTTAAATAACTTATTTGGACAGTTTGGGAAAACTTTAAATTAGCGAAATAATATCATTTCCAACAATCTAACCCGAGCACAATGGGTGACCCAACGGGTTACGTATTTTCTAGTATATATATATATATATATATATATATGTGTGTGTGTGTGTTTGTGTGTGTGTGTTTAAAAGGAATGACTTACCGGTAAAAATATTGGGTTGGTCTCAATATTTGGTTGGTATAAGTGTTACTCGGATAAGTCAGCGTTATATCAAATATAAAGTGCTCAATACGTAAGTAGAGCAGATTTATTATTATAGTGTGTACGGAAATAACCTACTCAAGTTTCACCATAAAGATCTTCAGGGTTTATACCACTGAATTTTTCAAGATATTGATTAATTACAGCTAACTGTGGGAAAAAGGAACTCTCGCAGTTAGCTGTAATTAATCAATATCTTAATCAATTCAGAGGATTAAACCCTGAGTATCCTTATGGTGAAACTTGAGTAGGTTATTTCTGTACACATTATATATATATATATATATATATATATATATATAATATATATATATGGGCCGGTTTAGCTCAGTCGGTAGAACGTGGGACTAGGAACCACAAGGTTCTGGGTTCGATACCGGCCCTCGCCAACTCCGCGTATGAGTAGCATGGGGATCTGTGCGGTAGAGGAGCTGATTGTAGGTCTGGCGCTACACCTCAGACGCCGAAAACAATCTCCTTGGTCTAGCGCTAGTGAAAAGGGGATATACTCCCTCGTTGTTTGGCTGATACCGACTCTAAGCCGCCTGGCGACCTTTATATATATATATATATATATATATATATGGGAGAAAAATGAAGAAATTAATCCGCCAATATGTAGGGAAATGTAGAACGAGCGAGCAATGTTACAATGGATGGAAATTTATTAGTTGTAGTGTCGAACTTCGAACGTTTCGGTTTATAAAGAAACCTTCTGAGGTGCCATTTAGTTATGAGATATTAATTTTCACTTTCGCATGTACCAATCAGGTCATTACCATTCAATTATGAACGCTAATCAACGAACGGTTACGACCTTTTCTACACATTTTCAAAACTCAACACTTTCAAAATATCCACCATCATTTTAACTACATTAATATTTTTTCTCCTTGACTAAATCGTCCTGAAGAAGGTTTCTTTATAACATCGACACTACGACTAATAAATGCCCATCCATTGTAACATCCTCTGTGTGTTCTACATTTTCTTCACACACACACACAGACACACACACACACACACACACATATATATATATATTTATTTATGGGTACTACTATGTGAACATAGTGTAAGTAGTTAATCCAATAGGGCTCAATATATTGTGAATATAGAGCATTAATAGTTGTAAGAGAATGCTTCTTGTGTCTACAGGAAAAATTAGAAATAATTAGATTCCCAAATAAAAATGACTTAATTAATAAAAAGGATGAGTTCCTAGGAAAATGTATGCATAGATTACGCAATGCATTAGAATACCAATAGGATATAATTAATCAATAAGGGCATAATACAGTAAAATAAGATATAGCAGTGACAAACAAAAACTACTAGAAGAAATAAAGAAAGAAATTAAAACAACTTAGCCATACTGCAAACTAACTGACCCCACAAAGGTCAATATAGTAAGTTGAAGATAGCGGTAAGGGGTAATAAAAGTATAATGTTACAGCGCGCTACTACCCACGTAGGTCAAAATAGGAGGAATTGAACCCCCACTACAAACAAGCAGCCTACTTAGATTATCTTCAGGAAGAAAGAGAAGGATATCAGTCTAGCCATATAAAGTAACGGAAAAAAAATTACACTCAATCCCCATGATGAAGGTGTTGGAATAACACCGAAACCGCGGTCGGGAAACAACTTCTTTTACAACTATATATATATATATATATATATATATATATATATATCAGTCATCCACAAACACGTGTTTCGAAGTTTACTTCTCATCAGTGCGGATCGACATTTTAACAGCTACCTCTAACCAGGATGGAAACCCGACAGAATTTTCGTCTGCCAAGTTCCTTACCCATGCGGCCATCACTGGCTGTCAGTCTGGGTTGAACAATTAATTGATAGATACTTTACTTGGGTATGTTTTTACAATCACCAAAGAACTCAAATCTGTAAACAGCGACAAGCGAGTAACAGCTTACGCCAAACGGTGAAATTTCAATTAATGTCCCCCCACAGTGCTCTACCATGGGAGATTGCAATGAAGGGGTACATCGTTCTCCCCTGAAGGGGTACATCGTTCTCCCCAGATCTCAAAAATTGGTATCCTTACCATGAACTGCGTATTCTAAAGACCGTCGACATGGCATCATGGATAAAATTAATCTTATTATAATGGAGATTGTGTGTTTTACTGCCTGTAACCGAAACTATATTACTACTCACAATTCCCTTAATTATTTACGTCAAATTCTCCATGATTTCATTCTTTTAAACCTTCAGTTATTAATAAAAATTGTTTTACATTATTAATACTGTTGACCATATCTACGTACTAATAACATGTAATTGTATTTATATATACAACAAAAATAGGGTTTACAGTTTGAACGAGAAGGCTAATTTGCATATTGATATTTTTAAAATTTTATTTTAATAAATATGTGCTTGGTATATTGATTTCTAATTGTTTGGTTTTATCTTAAGAAATATAAACTAAAATCTCGTGGATAAATCTTAAAAGAAATTTATTTACAAGAAGAAATAACTGTAATATTATCCTTTACTTCCAATTTTAAGTAAATAGTTAAATTAGGAAAATTTACCAATGAAAGAGGGAGTAATGGAAAATGATGGAATAGTTAGTTTCAAAGTTGTTCTATTTTTCGATTATACCCCCTCTGTTGCAGATCTTTTTATCTGCATTCTTAGTCAGTTTCATTAGCCTTTCTAATTTAATATGATATTTATTATATCAAAACTTAAATACTTGCACCCGGAGGGTGCATATATTTGCTAGTTCTTATAAAGACAATAGAATTCGTATTATGAATTATAAAAACAACATCGAGTTTATGTTCATTTTAGCGTAGAGTTTTCATGTTAAGGTTTGATTTGATTAGATTTACTGGATTTTACGGCATGCAAATCCTTGTTGGGTTATTTTGTTCTATTGATGCTTAATGGGCATTCACAATTTTAAAACCCTTTTTTCAACTCATTTTTCTTATGTTATAATATGATAAGTTCCTCCCTTCCACCGTGGATTGGGAACGATAGAAAAACATTAAGTAGACACCAGAGGCAGCTGACAATAAGCTGAATGTTTAAATGCTTAATAAATTTTCTGTTACATGTTAATATATATGAGTCAAAGTAATCATTGGAATAACACCACAATATACCAGTAAAACAGATACTACAATACTTATTTAACAGATACCATTACAGTCATTACCACTCCGTCTCAGAGTGGACACTACGCCATCGTCCTTAGTGGACGGAAAGATGCCAAAAATAATTGTTTAAAATTGAATATATTATATATTGTATGAATAACATTTTATTATAGAAGTGTTATAGAGAAAGAAGAGACATTATCTATTGGTTAGCGTTTTAGTGACGTAAGCAAATGCTTAAGATGACGAAATTGAACTTTATATTATATATAATATATATATTATAATATGAGAGAGAGAGAGAGAGAGAGAGATAGAGAGAGAGAGGAGAGAGAGAGAGAGAGAGATGGATTTTTATATGTGTGTAACAAATTGGCAAAGGAAATACTTTTTTTCCTTTCTTTATTAGTCGAGCAAAGAAATTCGTTTAATCTAATCAAAAATGCCCACCCCAGGAATCCTGCTGATGCGCTGGTCTGCAATTCAGAGCCCGGGGCCAGGGATACAGGTGATCTTTCATGTATGAGTTTTACCTGTGTTGCTAATTACCTAAAACTCATCTTCAAATATGTCCCCCATATAAAAAAAAATCTAGAAATCTAAATCGTTTTTCTATCTGACTTGAATTTAAAAGAAGATGACGAAATCTGCAGGGGAGGGGGTTCGCTTCTTCAAAGCACAAACTGTAACAAGTTTTATATTTTCATCTATACATACTAGTACATATAACAAAAATAGTTATGGAGCACAGTCGGCTGGGGTTTTAGGATACACCAACTGCACCTCTGCAGAGGGGTACGATACCCCGCACCCGATGAAGCCACCTGTTGGCCGTGAGTGGCGACCCAAGATACTTAATCACGGAATTAGAAGAAAATCTGACAAAACGTCACCCATTGTGTCACCCATTCAGCTCTGCGAAGATAAATGAGATTAGGGAAAAGGGAGTTAGCAAAGCGAATAAAATTTAAAAACAAAATAAATACGGGCCGTGATGAACCTCAAACCATTTTGTTAGCTTTCTAAGAAAGGGAAATGTTTGACTTTCATTTAAGCTATGGGTTGCTGGTTGTGAAATTTAACATAGAAATGCATTTCAAATTCTGACGGCTCTCTCTATTTCTCCTCTCCAGAGAAACTAACATTATATAATGAGGAGGTAGTCAAGAGATACATAGAGGGGAAGAAAGAGATAGACACAGAGTAAAGTAAGAGATTGGTCGATTTTTGACTTAATTGCAAATTACAATTAATTAGAATCAATTACAACAGATTTTTTTTCAAACATAATTCTATCCTAAAAGTAAGGAATAATTTTGTGTAATTTTTGTATCATTAAACTAAACAGTAAAAAAGCCTTTAGGAAGCAAAAGCTGATTAACTCAGCTTTAGTATAATAATAAATGTTTTGCATAAAATAATATAACAAGTGTTGACAGGATTAGAACTCAGATCACTGTTACCATATGCTATGACGTATTTTCGGAACCCTGTGTCCAGCAGCTTGGGGATTGAGTCTATAACATGCAACATATCACTTTGGCCCTTACTTATGCTAGACGGGCGGTTGGTCGAGTCAAGCCCGAGCACCTATATGATTGTCCCAACCCATAGTCATGGACACCTGGCAAAGGTATGCATTCAACGATTCTCCCTCCAGCTATGTGTAATTAGTTGTGCAGACTGGGCTCTTTGACCTTTGTTAGGCAACCAGTCTTAGAGAAGGAAAAATATGAATTCAAACCTGTTAAACATCGCTTAAGAAACTGAGCCTCTATAAGAGAAATCTTCCTTGTATATTTGACAATAAACAGATCAATAATAATAATTAGTGATAATCCTAAGACACCAAATAAATGTTTACTTAGGAAATCATTCTTTCTTTCTTTCTTTTTTATTCCTTTCTGTTATAGGTGATATAACCTATGTACATAAATGGAATGCGCCGACGACTACTATAAGTAGCAGAGACAATTGTGGCTTGGGATACAAGCAACGCAAGTTGCGACTAAGCTTACTCGCGTAGGCTTGCAGGTCCAGTGTGCTTCGGCCACTGGACCGGTTGCGTTTAGTTAATAGCGTCGATCCCAGGTGCCCCCCTTGAGGGGGAATGCCAACGGGATCGACGCAATTTTTCTACTTACCACCCATGAGTCGGCTTGTGGGTGGTGCCCACATAAAACGGCCTTGTGCCATATCGTGTAAAAGTGGGAAACATGTAAATACCACAAGCAACGCGAGTCAGTTCGCAACTGTATGGTCAGACGCAACCCCACTTTCTTTTCTGTAATTTATACTCATTTTTGTTCAATACATTTGTATCCATTTTCACCAGTCGTTTGTCTTATTTCTGACCCTTAAAAACCCCACAACACTTTATTTTCTATAGTTTTGGCTGTGGCTGGTGAACCGAGATGCTTAAGGATGAAACCCTGGTAGCTAGAAGAGTCCATGACATGCAACACTCCACTTTGACCCTTACTTGGGCTAGACAGTTAGTCAGAAAGGTTTCCTCCGATCAATCGGTTGGTCACGTCTAGCCTTAGCACCTACATGATTGTCCCGAATGTATTTCATGTATGTGCTAGACAGATGTTGCTGATAATCAGTGTCCTGGGTAAACTGCATTTAGTGGTGACTTTCCAATCCCGGAGTTCTGGAAAATGTGGAGTAACCCTCCATTGCTATAACTCCCAGGTCCTATAAAACTATAAATAAATTCCCGGAATAAATCATATGAGTACAAGGGATGGGGAGAGTTATCTACCCTAACGATTCTGGACACGATATACCCAAGGCAGAGAAGAAACACAATCACATTGTATATAATTGAACTCTTACCCAAACTCATCCTACTGTATTCCTGGTCGGTGAGAATGAATAAAACAAATATTGTTATAAGTTAAACCTATTTTACAGTTTTTGTTATCTTTTGTTATTCCTACATCTTGGGATATAACACAGATCAATAGTAAGTATTATCTGCGTTATTCGGACTATTGTACTCATCTTCAATTTTCTTTTTAATTCATCATAGCTGATGATGCTATGCTTTCAAGATAATTGTTACGACGAAGGGTATCCTTTAAGCTGTCCATTTCCTTCTGATATACTTCATCACTGCTGACAGTTTTTGTCCGATGTTGTAAGCAACAGACGATTCCTTTCTTTACATTCTATGGATGGGGGGAATTGAAGTTGAGATACTGTCCGGTGAAGGTAGGCTTACGATACACGGATGAACTGAGTCCTTGCTCTGTACGAGTTATTAACTCATCTAGGAAGGACAATTTGTTGTCTTGTTCTTTCTCCATCGTGAACTGTATAGATGGATGGATTGAGTTCACATGATCCAGTAGTATTTGAACATCTTCCTTATGGGTCCAGAGAATGAATGTGTTATCTACGTATCTCAGCCACGTTGGTGGATTTAGTGGTGTAGATTCCTAATACCATCTCTTCAAAGTATTTCCATGTATATGGTTGATATGAAGATGAGGACAATAGTCCGGAATAAAGCAGATAATCTAATCACAAGCCTCATCTCAAACATTCAGAAAATAGATCAATAGTAACTGTCAGTTTCACGTATACTATTATATAGTATATATATATATATATATATATATATATATATATTTGATAAATTATCCCTCGTCAGTCTAAAAAAAACACACAATGTTTTTAGATAATTTCATGCTAGAAGCCCCCAACTCATGCAACGTAGATATATGCTCTGTCAGAAGAAATACAACTCTGATTCAAAAGGTTAAACCACCGCTTAATGAAATCGACCTTGTGTTTATATATATACTATATATATATATATATTATATTATATAATATATATGTGTGTGTGTGTGTGTGAGTGTGTGTGTGTGTGTGTGTGTGTTCAATTCAGATCGTTAGTCTTTTAATTTGATATAAATTACATTACATTAAAACTTAAATTCTGCACCTGATGGGCGCATATTTTTGCTCGTTGTAATAAAAGACGTACAAGCTTTCTTAAAAGATTTATCCATACTAGTTTAAAAGCCAACCTAGCTTGAATATCAATAAAGCTATCTCCTTCGAAGGGATCATGTTTATGGCTTCGGCTCAAACAGTAACACTAATGCATTGTGGACACATTAAATTTATTACTGTTTTAACGTAAAATGTTTACCAAGATACTGTTAAATTTGTGAATGTACTTAACCCGTTCACTGTTTAAGGTAATTAGAGATGTTGTGCTCACACGTTTTCAACAGATTTTATCCTTTATATTTAATGCAGTTTTGAGAGCCACATATGAGCCTCAAACGTGTTACTAGAAACTGTTAAGCCTTCCACAGTTCAAGGTATATTCGAGGTGTATGCACACACGTTTTCACAAGATTTCATCCTTTATTTTAAAAGTGTTTAAGGGATATATATATGACCCTCAGACGTGTTATAAGAAAACACTTAACCCTTTATCTTACCTCACACATTTTCACAAGTTTGTATGTTTTATTTTACATATTTTGAGAGCCATCTGTAAACTCTCAAACGTGTCATGGGAAACTCTTATTCCTTTTAATGTTCAAAGCAAAATAGATGTATGTTCTCATATGTTTTCAGACCTTTATCCTTTAATTCAAATGCGGTTCAAATGTGTCATATAATGTGTCATATAAGTTATGATAGTAAAAACATGAAGTCCATTAGTGATTGATAACTTACGGTTTCTCGCCTATTCGATTTTCAAATCAATTTTTTTGAAAATTGCAATTATTTGCACAGCATCCAGATTCGACCAAAGTTGATAAATGTAGTGTTACTTGTCAGCCCATTCTGGTGAGTCCATGTCACCTTTCCCCCTGGAGAATGTCACTTATGAATTCGTTTGGATTCTCCCAGAAGTATCCAGCAAATAAAGGAATATTTATACGGTTGAGGAATCGTATATATATATATATATATATATATATATAATATATATATATATATATATATATGTGGTGTGTGTGTGTGTGTGTTGTGTGTGTGTGTGCTGTGTGTGTTGGTGTTCATTTTTAGAATCGTTATTCTTTTTAATTTGTTATATACATTAAAACTTTAAATCTTGCACCTGATGGGCGCATATTTTTGCTTGTTGTAATAAAAAGACGTACAAGGTTTTGTTAAAGATTTATTCCATACTAGTTTAAAAGCCAACCTATCGAGTATCAATAAGCTATCTCATTTCGAAGGGATCATGTTTATGGCTTCGGCTCTACAGTAACACTAGATGCATGTGGGACACATTAAATTTTATTACTGTTTAACGTAAAATGTTGTTTACCAAACACACTGTTAAAATTTGGAATGTACTTAACCCGTTCACTGTTTAAGGTAAATTAGAGATGTCTGCTCACACGTTTTCACAAGATTTTAATCCTTTATATTTAATGCAGTTTGAGAGCCACATATGAGCCTCAAACGTAGTCACTGGAACTGTTACGCCTTTCACTATTTCAAGGTAAATTAGAGATGTCTGCTCACACGTTTCACAAGATTTTATTCTTTATCTTTAATGCAGATTGAGAGCCATATATGGCCTCAAACGTGTCACTAGAAACTGTTAAGCCTTCCAGTGCTGGAGGATATTCGACGGTGTCTGCTCACACGTTTTACAAGATTTGTCCCTTTATCATTAATTCAGATTGAGGGCCATATATGACTCTCAGACTGTTATAGGAAACACATAACCTTTTAAAAATAGGACTGAAGATAAAATATGTTAAAATTTTATCTCCTAAACAAGGCATATATCCACTTATTTATTTATTTATTAATACTCGGTTATTCGTATCTTCTTTATATGTACGTTTGCGTTCTCAATTTGGTTGAATCCTAGCAAAGTAGCTCTTGATATCACAACACACACACACACACACACACACACATCAAACATCAACCACCACACACACATAACACACACACACACACACACACCACACATATATATATATTATTATATATATATATATATATAGGGTGAGTTAAAAAGTAATTACCAACACAGGAAACATGTATCAAATATAAAAATGAAGCTGGTCCTGATAACATCCCACCTTCTCGACATTGTCAACCATTTCTCTCAATAAGCAATGTTCCACCTTCGAATGAGAGCATGAATTCATGCACCGTAAAATTCACTTTACTGTCCTTTGAGCCACGTCTTCACTACAGATTTCACTTCCTCGTCACTGGGAATAATATTTACCTCTTTCATGGGACCGAAGAGATGATAATCTGGTGAGTATGGAAATGCAGTCAAGTTTTCACCCAACTGAGGCGAATTTATCCCTAGTTCTGATGCTTGTGTTGGGTCCAAGCATTGTCATGCGAAAGGGGTATTGTTGATTTGCAAGTTGGGTCTCACTCATCGGATTCTTGTTCTGAGACTCATTAGAGTCTCAATGTAGATCTTAGATTTATTAAAAAAACTCAATTAAGAAAATGGGTTACTTTGTGACTCACCCTCGTATGTAGATATATATATTTATACTAAGCCGTGACCTGCGTGCGACTTACGCGCAATAGATTGTGGAACGTTACATCATCATTTTTTTTTCTCCATTTTGCGCGCAGGTCACATGCAGATCACGCACAAATCGCACGCAAAAATTGAAAAGAATAACGTAGCGTTCAACCGTTATTAAACAACCAATAACAGAAAATATTACAGAAACACGCACCAACTATGTATAATATATATGTGTATATGTATATATATATATGTATATCATATAATGATTGATCAAAGCCTGAAGAAGATACCGAATATCTGAAACACGTGTTGCGTATGTGAAATAAAAAGAATAAAACATTTTTTGAGAACGATACATTTTGCGGACCTTCTTTTTTTTATAAAATATTACATTTTCTCCCGTTGGAACCAGAACAACATTTATAATATAATATATTAAGAATATATATATATATATGTATGTGTGGTGTGTGCGTGTGTGTGTGTGTGGTTTATTGGTTATAACGCTTGAAGAAGATATCAGAGATCTGGAACACTTGTAGCTAATGTAAAATATTAATTAAATTTAAAAAAACTTGATCGATTTTGCAGCCTTCTTTTTATAACAATATTTAATTCTCTCTCGTTGGAACCATAACAATTCGTATATATTATACTTATAATATATATATGTGGCGTGTGTTGTGTGTGGGTGTGTGTGGTGTGTGGGATTAGAGACACTTTGTGGGTATTTTCAATTTTTGGAAAACATGTTCCTAACATGTTTCTAATCCCATTTCCCGTCCCATAAATCCTGTTATGTGCCGTGTTGCAAGTCAGCACCCCGGGGGTAGGGACACAGGGGTCTGACTACCCTTTCATGCATGAATTCTACAGATTATCTCTAATCATCTAAAACTCGAGATTTCCAATGTTTCCTATATTTTAAAGAAGAAGAAGAAGAAGAGAAGAAGAGAGAAAGAAGAAGCAAGAAGAAGAAGAAGAAGAGAAGATATATTCTC
>CM042167.1:55698665-55753665 GCA_023376005.1 Doryteuthis pealeii
AATAATCATATTAAATTAGAAAAGCTAATGACAACTGACTAAGACATTGCAGATCAAACAGGATCTGCAACAGACGGGAGGTATAAATCGAAAAACTGAAACACACATTATGAAACGTAACTATTCCATCATTTTTCCAATTACTCCCCTCTTCATTGGTAAAATTTTCCTAATTTAACTATTTACTTAAAATTGGAAAGTAAAGGATAATATTACAGTTATTTGCTTCTTGGTAACATAAATTTCTTTAAGATTTATCACGGAGATTTTGGTTTTATATTTCTTTAAGATAAAAACCAAAACAATTAGCACATCAATAATACAAGCACATATTTTATTAAATAAAAATTTTAAATATCATATGCAATTAGCTTCTCGTTCAAACTGTAAACCGCTATTTGTTGTATATATAAATACAATTGATGTATTAGTACGTTAGATTATGGTCACGTATAATCATGTAAACATTTTTATTAATAACTGAAGTTTAAAAGAATGAAATCAGGAGAATTTACGTTAAATAATTAAGGGAATTGTGAGTAGTAATATAGTTTTCGGTTACAGACAGTTAAAACCACACAATCTCCATTATAATAAGGATTAATTTTATTCCATGATTGGCCATGTCGACGGTCTTTAGAATAGCAGGTTCTGTAAGCGATTCCAATTTCTTGCGATCAGGGGAGAACGATGTACCCCTTCAGGGTAGAGAAACGATGTACCCCTTCATTGCATCTCCATGTTTTAGAGCACATTGGGGGGACATTAATTGAAATTCACCGTTGGCGTTACTGTTACTCGCTTGTCGCTGTTTACAGAATTGAGTTCTCTGGTGCATTGTAAAAACATACCCAAGTAAAGTATCTATCAATTAATTGTTCAACCCAGACTGACAGCCGGTGATGGCCGCATGGGTTAAGGAACTGGCAGACGAAAATTCTGTCGGGTTTCCATCCTGGTTAGAGGTAGACTTGTTAAAATGTCGATCCGCACTGATGAGAAGTAATTTCGAAAACACGTATTTGTGGGATGACTGATATATAGTATATATATATATATATATAACTATTATAATTATAGTTGTAAATGAAGTTGTTTCCCGACCGCGGTTTCGGTTGTTATTCCAACACTTCTCTATGGGATTGAGTGTAATTTTTTTCCGTTACTTTATTGGCTAGACTGATATCCTTCTCTTTCTCCTGAAGTAATTCTAAGTAGCTGCTAGTTTGTAGTGTCTAGGGGTTTCAATTCCTTTCCTATTTTGAACCTTTTGGGTAGTAGCGCGCTGTAGCATTATACTTTTATTTACCCTTACCGCTATCTTCAACTTACTCTATTACCTTGTTGGGGTCAGTACGTTTTGAGTATCCTAAGTTGTTTAATTTCTTTCTTTATTTTCTAGTGTTTTTTCTTTGTCATGCTATATTCTTAATTTATGTATTATGCCCTTTTGATTTAATTTATATCTATCGTATTCTAATGCAGTTGCGTAATCTACATACATTTCTTAGGAACTCATCCTTTTTATTATAATAAGTCATTTTTATTTGGGAGCATTCCTTACAACTATTAATGCTCTATATTCACAATATATTGAGCCCTATTTGATTAACTACTTACGCTAGGTTCACATAGTAGTACCCATAAGTAAATATATATATATATGTGTGTGTGTGTGTGTGTGTGTCTGTGTCTGTGTCTGTGTGTGTGTGTGTCTGTGTGTCTGTGTGTGTGTGAAGAAAATGTAGAACAACAGAGGATGTTACAATGGATGGGCATTTATTGGTCGTAGTGTCGATGTTATAAAGAAACCTTCTTCGATTTAGTCAAAGAGAAAAAACATTAATGTAGTTAAAATGATGGTGGATGTTTGAAGTGTTGAGTTTTGAAATGTGTAGAAAAGGTCGTAACCGTTGTTGATTAGCGTTTCATAATTGAATTGTAACGACGTGATTGAATGCGAAAGCGAAAATTAATATCTCATTACTAAATGGCACCTAGAAAGTTTCTTTATAAACCGAAACTTCGAGAAGTTCGACACTACAACTAATAAATTTCCATTCCATTGTAACATTGCTCGCTCGTTCTACATTTTCCCCACATATTGGCGGATTAATTTCTTCATTTTTCTCCCATATATATTATATTATATATATATATATATATATAAAGGTCGTCGGGGCGCTTAGAGTCGGTATCAGCCAAACAGCGAGGGAGTATATCCCCTTTTCACTAGCGCTAGACCAAGGAGATTGTTTGGCGTCTGAGGTGTAGCGCCAGACCACAATCAGCTCCTCACTTTACCGCACAGATCCCCGTGCTACTCATACGCCTGAGTTGGCGAGGCCCGTATCGAACTTTGTGGTTCCTAGTCCCACGTTCTACTGACCTGAGCTAAACCGGCCCTATTTATATATATATATATATAGTGTGTATACAGAAATAACCTACTCAAGTTTCACCATATGGATACTCAGGGTTAAATCATCAGAATTAATTAAGATATTGATAAAAATTACAGCTAACTGCGAGTGCTCCTGTTCCCACAGCTGTAATTAATCATATCTTGAAAATTCGTTTGGCTATAAACCCTGAAGATCTTATGGTGAAACTTGAGTAGGTTATTTCCGTACACACACTAATTGATAATAAATCCGCTTCTACTTACGTATTGAGCACTTTATATTTGATATAACGCTGACTTATCCGAGTAACACTTATACCAACCAAATTTGAGACCAACCCAATATTTTTACCGGTAAGTCATTCCTTTTACAACACACACACACACACACATATATATATAATATATTATATATAAGTTAAAAAAGGAAATGAATTCCGACAATATTGAGTAAGAAAGGGGAATGAAAACATCCACACAATGCTGTTAAAGAAGAAAACAATTTATGATATATCATAGCTGATACTGATCATATTTCGATTTTACAAAAATCATCATCAGAGCTCATTCACTCCCGTAGTGTTTGGGTCGGAGAGGAAAGTCAAATTGAGTTTTTACAAAACAAAAAAACCTTAATATACAAAAAAACGAAAGACGTTACAATATTCACTACGAATGCCCACGTTTTTTAAGCACATTATGAAATATTTTAAATTATTTATATAAACTATTAAAAAAAAGTTAATCATGTTAAATCAGACATGTATTTCCGAATTATTATGTATTCATTTTTTTTATTTTTTTACTAAGGATTGTTCTCATTTATTTACAGCAGACTATAAAAATTACTGGAAAGAAAAAAAAGAAGAAAGAAAAAAGAAAAGTGTATTAAAAAAATTAGATATGTAATATTTTTATGTTTTATTTTTTATTTTCTATTGATGCCATTATGCATATTGCATAATGCGTCTTGGCGTCCTGCTCTAAAAACACCCTAAGCGGTGCCTGCTGAAAATCTGACCCGTGCTACGTATGAACTCCCTAGCTGTTTTGAAGGCGTTTTTTCCCGAAAAGTTAATGCGATTTGAAACCAATATTTGCCCCCCCCAGTCTTTTCTCGACATGTAAGTAAATATTTTACCCTCCCCCTCTTTAAAATATGTTAGCGATTTGAAGGCGTTTTTATCGACAAGCAAATGTATATACACCCTCCTTTAAAATTTTTTTTATTCGGTATTTTCATTTTATTTTAATTCAAAACAAGTGCCACGAATTTTTTAAACAAATACAACCGAGTCTTGGCTGTAAACTTTTCGGAAAAACGCCTTAAATCAGCTATATGCACGAACATTTTGGCAGTACAATTTAATAAAGACGAAATATGGCCAGATATTTTTTAAATGTAAATAAATTATAAGTAGAATTAAATGTAAAATGGCAATTAAAGTAAACGAAAATAATTTATTTATCTAAAAGAATATGTTATGAAATTATTAGTGAGACCTATATGGTTTACTAATAATTTCATTTACCTATTCTTTTAGTAAATAAAATTGTCTTTGGTAGCTGAGAATTTAATTTAATTTCAACTTATTTTCTAATAAACTCTTGATTTGCTTCGTATTAAAAACTGTAGAAAAACATAATAAATGTTTCATAAGAGTATATATTAACATTACCGACAAAAACTTAGTTACATAAAAAGGTATTTGGTTTGTTTTATTTATTTATTCTTTTGTTTTTTTTTTTGCTCATTTAATTCATTCAGTTTTTAATCTCAAAACATCGCGAATTGTTAAACTTTGCAAATCGTCGTCAAAATTAAACAGTTCAACTACAGTGTATGAATGACTTTTGCGAATTGGGTTTAGGGTTTGGGGATTAAGGTTGTTTTTAATTATGTATTTGCTTAAAAAACAAACACCTACTTACTTTTAATTGTTGAAAAATATTTTTAAGAACATGTTTAATATTGGAAATTATACATTGCAATACTAACACAAACACTGAGACTAAATGTGTCTACCGTTGGATTCAATAATTAATTTCAATGGTTAATTAAATGTATAGTAATTTGTGTTTTTTGTTGTTTGTTTTTTAAGCAATATGCAATTAAAACAACCTTAATCCCCAAACCCCTAAACCGTAATCCAATTCACAAAAAAGTTCATTTATACACTGTAGTTAAACTGTCATGGAACAAGTTTTGTTTAATTTTGACGACGATTTGCAGTTTAACCTACAAACAATTTTATAAAAAAATAAGCCGATTTGAATTACGCAGCTTAATTTATTTTAATTTTTCGGAAAAGGGAAACAAAGATAATTTATCTACTTACAAAAAATAAGTTGATAGATTCACTATTTAGTAATGAAAAAAAATTATACCGTTTTTAGATTTAAGATAGATAACATTACCAAAAATCAAGAAATTATCCAATTTGAATGAGATTTTTTAGCACGTTATTCAGCAATGTATTCTTATAGTTTGTTTCAGTTAAAAGCCTGAAAAAAACTTTCGCTTAAACGGTAGGGGTAGTCAACGCTTGCCTCATTTGAATAAAATTCCATATCTAAAATATGTAACTACTTTTTTTACCCAACATGAAATATTTTAGAATAAGTTTAATAATCATGTTAAATCAGACATGTATTGCAAATTTTATATTCAAATTTGTTCTCATTTATTTACTGCAGTCTATGGTATAGTATTCGGCTGGAAGCCCACGGTTCCTGGTTCGATATTGGCCCTCGCCAACTCGATTTTTAATTACTTTAATTACTAATTTTAAGTGACCTGAAGTTTGAAATAAAATAAACTGATGCATTATAAAATCCATTCATTTATAACTCAACACTGAACATTTCATTAAACTGGATTATTCACTGATTTTAATAACTTTCTTTCAATCGGGGGGGTGTATTTTGTAAAATAAGGATTTTGCGGAAATTTGCAGTCCTAAAGCAAGTGGGTTTTTTTATATTTTACCGAACCAGCTAAATAGCATTTGCCTAAAGTTTTACTGACAAATATTTTATGTGCTTACCCCTTTTGACTCTAGTAAATTTAAAAAATGAGTAATTAAGTAATTTTAAAAATCTATTTTAAAGCATGATATAGAATTTTAGTTTGAGCGTAAAAAGACATTTGTTTTTGTTTTGTATTAAAACAAACAAAAAGTTATTCTCTGTAGATAGAAAGGGAAGGGTATGCTCTGGCTGCTGATTATTACGTGTAGTGACTTGTGTCTCTGTTTAATAACTATCCATCTCCCTTCATTGGCATATAGAGAGGAAAAGAGAGTTATGCGAATGTAAGACGGAGACGGGTCAGTTTTTGACTTAATTGCAAATTACGATTAATTAGAAACCAATTGAAGTGGAATTTTTTTCAAACATATAGTAGTCCTAAAACTAAGCTATAATTTAGTATAACTTTTCGTGTCATTTAACTCACAACAAAAAAGCCTTTAGGGATCAAAAGTTGAAAATCTCAGCTTTAGTAATAATAATATAATAATAATAATTAATAATAATAATTAATAATAATAATAGAATATATATATATATGGTGTGTGTGTGTGTGTGTGTGTGTGTGTATGTATGTATATATATATATATTAGGTTTTCTTTAAAATTTGCTTAGGTTGGAAATTCAAGCATCCGTTTGTGAATGCTAATCTATAGAAATTTGTATTAATAGAATCAAAATGGTGCAACACTTTAGCCCGAAATATTTAATAACTTTTCCCTGAGTCAGTTTGTTGCTAAACGCCTAATTTCACGAGGAAAATAACGTTTATTAAAATATGCACTTGTATTTGGATAAATATCAGATTCACAGATGATTAAGATATTTTTCATATTTCCTTCAATACTCGCTTCATATTCATATTGAATACATAGAATTTCAAGAGTTCATTTCTTCATTTGATTATTCCGTAATGTATCACGGCTGTGGTTCAGTGTTAATTGCATTGATATCAGTGATAACATTATACCAAGATTAATATTTTATTGAAAAGATCATTCTACAGAAAAGAACAAAAAAAAGATCAACGTTTCTTTATTTCTTTACGCGTATGATCTTCTTTAGTGAATATGTTTAAGTAATTACCTGGATTTTTTTCAGTAGTGCGGTTCGTCTTAAATGAATGTTACATACGGTCCGCTTCTCATAAGATTTTCTAAATTCTTATTTGAAGACATTAAAACGGGTATCACACACATACGCACGCACGAACAAACACACACACCACACACACACACGTAATATATATATTATATATATATATATATATATTATATATATATATAATATATATATATATATATATATATATATATATATATAATATATGTATGTATAATATATATATATATATATATATATGGTTGAGCACTTTGTTTTAGAAGGGACTAATTGCAAAAATTCACCGCTTCGGCGCAAAGCTAGTCTCACTTGTTGGTGAGTTTATTTCCGGTTAGGAAATATAGCGATTATTCTGCCTTCTATTCTTGGCAGCTGCTTGTGGACCCACCGGTAAGAGACTTGACGAGCGAAAGTTCGTTCGGGTCTCGAACCCGACCAGAGGTAGCTGCTGAAAAAATAAGTATAGCTGCACTGATGAGGGTAAACCCTGAAACGCGCGTCTTGTTAGATTCTTATATATATATACGAGGGTGAGTTCAAAAAAATATACCATTTTCTTTATTTTCATGTGAGTTTTTTTTTTTAAATAAAACTAAGATGTGTGCATTGAGTCCCTAACGAGTCTCAGAGTAAGAATCCGACGAGTAAGACCCACCTTCCAATCGACAATGTCCCTTCTGCATGACAATTCTCGACCACACAAGCATCGGGAAATCGAGAAAATTGCCTCATGAGCTAAACAACATTACCGACTCCTCCAATCCCCCAGATTTTAGCACCTTCAGGCTTTCATCTCTTTGGCTCCATGAAAGAGGTTTTGAAAGTCGAAGATTATTCCGTGACAAGGAAGTGAAGTCTGTTTAGTGAAGAAGTGGCTCAAAGAACAGTCAACATAATTTTACGGTATAGGGATACATGCTCACATTAGAAAGTGGAACATTGCTATTTGAGAGAAAATGTGGAGAAGAAGGGATGTGATCCACAGAGAGGACCAGCTTCATTTTGATGTATGATAAATGTTTCCCTGTTTTTTGTAATTATACCTCTCCTAAACAAAATGGCATTAATTCTTTTGACTCACCTATGTGGAAAAGTAGGGTGCGATCCACATAGAAGCAGCTTCATTTGATGTATGATACATGTTCCTGTGTTGGTATTATACTTGTCCTAAATAAAATAGCATTACTGATTAAGGATATCCATCGTGGTGTAAAGTTTTGCAATCCCATTACTACTGAATAGCGAGTTTAATCCTCACCGGAGACACATGGTTACGCCCTTGCATCATATCTCCCTGTGACGAATGGGCTGGGTAAATACCTCTCCTATGAAACCCTTTTTGAGGGGCTCATATTTGACCTAAAAGTCATAGCAATGAAGGCGTACACCACACTGCCAGATGGAGTCTCCTATATTAGATGCAGTTTAATGTTATACCATCATGATGTAATGGTTCGCAAGCTAGTCTTGCAGGCCATTAATACTGAATTGGGAATTAGGACTCTGCTGGATTACCCAATACTCTGGGCCTTGTGCCACACCCTAACATTGGGTAATTAATACCTTAGGACACCCTTTTATGGGTCTTACTCCTCTGCAGGGGATATTGTCTGTTTTTCTACGCTCCATCGACGGGTGGGATAAAAACGAATTTAGATAATTAACAGTGTTACTGTAACACATTGTATACAAGTTACCATATCCTTCCCCCAGGGGTTTGTCTTGTAAACCAGAATTCCTGGGGTTGGAATTAGGATTAGATTAAACGAATTTCTAAGTTCTGCTAAAAGAGAAAAAATGAAAGATCTGCCTCGTTTGCCATGGAAAAGAAGAATGACAAAAATCTTTTAAAAGTTGAACTGCGATATTAACTTCAAAGCAATTGTTTTTGGGGGTTTTATTTTTTTTTGGGGGGGAGGGGCTTCTTTTTTTTCGATGCCTGGTATTATGCGCGCAAAAGCTCCGTGAGTGTGAGAGGAGAAGTTCCATTTGCCAACGGAAAGTAGAAAGGAATATTGGCATGAAAACGAGGTTCGGCCCGACTCGATCTTCTTTTTCGATGCAAACGTTGAATAGAAAGAGATGAGAAGAAGAAAAAAAGAAAGCAGTAAAGAAATGAAAGAACAAAAAAAAAAATAATAAAAAAGATGACGAATGGAGAGTCGCGAAATTTTGGCGCACATTCGGTAGAGTACTGAACGATGAAGAGATAGCGAACAGCAATTGGAAGAAAGAAAGAAAAAAACACGCAAGACGCATGCGCCAATTTTCCATTGGCAATATCCGGTTCACGGTAATGGGGCAGGACGCCACTTCCGGAAGTTCTATTTCTTATGAAGGGAGGCTTTAGTCGTTTCAAATTAACGCCATTTATATCGTGTTGTGTGCGTTGGCGATTAAAAGACGATCGTTAGAAAAAAAAAAAAAAAAGAATTAGAAAATAATGGAATGATGAAAAAAAGGTTTAGAAAAGAACAAAAAAACTTTAATTTTCAGGTTTTCTATTCTTTCGATATTGGAATTTCTCACAATACACCACTACACAATTAATGAATTGTTATTTGCCACTTATATAAATATATATATATATATATATATATATATATATTATTATTATTATTATTATTATTATTATCATATCATTGTTATTATGAGAGCAGTGCTTGCTGATGGTATTTCACTGGAGTCCGAGTGGAGAACAAGTCTCACAGGTCCAGGACTCTTCTGAGTTTCTAGCCGATTGCAACAATGCAGTGGTCTGGATGGTCTCATTCTTTCCTCTGATTTTCAGTTCCTCCACTTTTTTGTAAACTTATTTGGGACCATTCAAGTGCACCAACTACAATTGGTATTACTCTGACCCTCATATTCCTTACCTTTTCAATTCTCTGGCAAGTTCCAGGTATTTGTTCATCTTTTCATTTTCCTTCATTCTTCACCCTGTGATCTACTAGACTGTAAAGTCAACCAGTTGACAAGTTCTCTTTTTCTTTGTTATCAATACTATGTCTGGTCTCTTGGCCAGTTATAGGTGATCCGTCTTTATCTCAAATTGCCATTATTATTATTATTATTATTATACTAAAGCTGAGCGAACCAATCTTTGTCTCCTAAGGCTGTTTATTGTAGTTTAATGAACGAAAAGTCTTACTAAATTATTCCTTACTTTTAGGAATGAGATATTTTTGAAAAAATCTATTTTAATGGTTTTTAATTAGTGGTAATTTGCAATTCAATCCAAAACTGGGCCCGTCTCTTACTTTACATTCTGCCTATCACTTTTCCCCTCTCTGTGTATTCTTGATTACATCCTCTTTTGTATAGGTTAGTTTCTTTGGGAGAGTAAAGAGAGAGAGAGGGAAAATTTGAAAATATATTTGTATGTTAAATTTCATAAGCAGTAACCCGTACTTTAAATTAGGTCAAACGTTCACATATTTAGAATTCTTACACCAAGATTTAAAGTTTTGCCCGATCGAATTTTTTAAAAAATTAATTCTCTTTGCAAAATCACTTTTCTCAAATCTCATGATTCTATCCAGTGATCAATGGGTTGACCCGACGTCTAGTATTATATATATTATTATATATATATATATATATATTATATATATATATATGAGAAGTAATACACAAGCGATGTGTTCATGATATGCTTTTTTTGCGAAATTTTATATATATAAAAAGCCATATCATAAACACATCGCTTGTGTATTTAGTTCTCATACTGTCGTGTAGAAGTGACTATAAGAGGAATAGAAAACCTACTTCTAACAAAACGAAAAAATCTAGAAAGTCCGGTTGTGTAGGATTAAGATGCAGGGTTGACAGTCGGGTTTCGAATCATGCACAAGGCGGTCTTCCTATCTATATCTCTGCTGGATGAGGCCTAATAGGTCGAAATGTACATACAGAGATTGATTTTTCTCGATTTGTTTAGCCTTTCATTAAATAGTTATGCCCGCCTATTAATTAATTATTAATTAATTAACTTTCAAAATGAGGTACGACTTCAATAAGTACATATTCTCCCAATATATATATTATATATTATATATATATATATATAATATATATATATATTATAAGTTTGGATGGCCTATATATATATATATATATATAAAGTAAAAAAGTCGAGGGGCGGCTAAAGTCGGTATCAGCTAATCAGCGAGGGAGTCTATCTCCTTTTCACTAGCGCTAGACCAAGGAGATTGTTTTAGCATCTGAGGTGGAGCGCCACACCTACCATCAGCTCCTTCTTTACGCACAGATCCCTGTGCTACTCATTACGTTGAGTGGGCGAGGGACGGTATCGAACTAGGAACCTTTGGTTTCTAGCCGAAGCGCGCAAGGTTCTAGTTCGATACCGGTCCTTGCTCACTCAGCGTATATCCGTCTCGTAATGAGAAACATAAGGAGAATTTTCATTGTTTGGAATGTATTCACTGTAAAATCATTTGGTATATATATATATATTAAATTTTCTTGTTGCTGCACCGGCAAATGTAAAAGACATTTTAAAATCAAACAAAGCGTAAACGTTAGAGTCTTCTTCAAATCAGCCTGTTATTCAGCGCTTAAATTGTTTCGTTTTGGCGCAACCATCGGCCGAAATGTAATCAGATCCGTTACCCACTTGAGCGCATATCGCTTAAAGAAACGGTTATGTTTCCTTATCAACGTTTTGTCTTTCTCTCTTGTGTGTGTCTCTGGTGTTGCCGTGTGTGTGTGTGTGTGTGTGTGTGTGTGTTAGAAGAAGAGATAACATCAAGCAGAGGTTCTTTTGTGTCGGAAAGAAATTTCGATGTAATCGGGCATATACGGCTTCATTGTATTCCTAGAACTGTAAGAATATGTCTTTTCTAACAATTTCCATATTGTTTGCGTAAGAAGTAGATTTCGTTAGTTAAATTCATTCCAGAATTACTACTTAAATTATCAATTGTGTCTGCCAGATATGTCTGGATAATATGCAAGAATTTTAGTGTAGGAATCTGCAGACACAATTGATAATTTAAGTAGTAAATCTGGAATGAGAATTTTTACTAGCGAAATCTACTTCTACGCAAACAATATGGAAATTGTTAGAAAGACATATCTTACAGTCTAGAGAATACAATGAAGCCGTATATGCCCGATTACATCGAGAATTTCTTTCCGACCAAAAGAACCTCTGGCTTGTTTTATCTCTTCTTCTACACACACACACACACACACACACACACACGCACACACAGAGACACACCAGAGAAGAAAGACAAAAACGTTGTAAGGAAACATAACCGTTTCTTTTAACGGATATGCGCTCAAGTGGGTAACGGATCTTGAATTACATTTCGGCCGATGGTTGCGCCAAAAGCGAAACATTTAAGCGCTGAATAAAAAGGCTGATTTGAAGAAGACTCTAACGTTTACGCTTTGTTTGATTTTAAAATGTCTATTTACATTTGGCCGGTGCAGCCAACAAGAAAATTTAATATATATATATATACCAAAATGATATTTACAGTGAATACATATTCCCAAACAATGAAATTCTCCTTATGTTTCTCATTACGAGACGGATATACGCTGAGTGAGCAAGGACCGGTATCGAACTAGGAACCTTGCAGCGTTCGGCTAGAAACCACAAGGTTCCTAGTTCGATACCGGTCCTCGCCCACTCAACGTATGAGTAGCACAGGGATCTGTGCGGTAAAGTAAGGAGCTGATGGTAGGTGTGGCGCTCCACCTCAGATGCTAAAACAATCTCCTTGGTCTAGCGCTAGTGAAAAGGAGATAGACTCCCTCGCTGATTAGCTGATACCGACTTTAGGCCGCCCCGTCGACTTTTTTACTTTATATATATATATATATATATAATATAATATAATATATATATATATATATATATATATATATATATATATATATATTGGGAGAATATGTACTTAATTGAAGTCGTACCTCATTTTGAAAGTTAATTAATTAATAATTAATTAATAGGCGGGCACCTATTTAAATGAAAGGCTAAACAAATCGAGAAAAATCAATCTCTGTATGTACATTTCGACCTATTAGGCCTCATCAGCAGAGATATAGATAGGAAGACCGCCTTGTGCATGATTCGAAACCCGACTGTCAACCTGCATCTTAATCCCTACACCAACCGGACTTTCTTAGATTTTTCGTTTTGTTTAGAAGTAGGTTTCTATTCCTCTTATAGTCACTTCTACACGACAGTATGAGAACTAAATACACAAGCGATGTGTTTATGATATGGCTTTTTATATATATAAAATTGTCGGCAAAAAAAGGCATATCATGAACACATCGCTTGTGTATTTACTTCTCATATATATATATATATATATAATATATATATATTATATATTTATTATATATATATATATATACTAGACGTCGGGTCACCCATTGATCACTGGATAGATCACTGAGATTTGAGAAAAGTGATTTTGCAAAGAGAATTAATTTTTAAAAAATTCGATCGGGCAAACTTTAAAATCTTGGTGTAAGAATTCTAAATATGTGAACGTTTGACCTAATTTAAAGTACGGGTTACTGCTTATGAAATTTAACATACAAATATATTTCAAATTTTCCCATCTCTCTCTCTTTACTCTCCCAAAGAAACTAACCTATACAAAGAGGATGTAATCAAGATATACACAGAGAGGGGAAAAGTGATAGGCAGAATGTAAAGTAAGAGACGGGCCAGTTTTGGATTGAATTGCAAATTACCACTAATTAAAACCAATTAAAATAGATTTTTTCAAAAATATCTCATTCCTAAAAGTAAGGAATAATTTAGTAAGACTTTCGTGTCATTAAACTAAACAATAAACAGCCTTTAGGAGACAAAGATTGGTTCGCTCAGCTTTAGTATAATAATAATAATAATAATAATGGCAATTTGAGATAAAGACGGATCACCTTATACTGGCCAAGAGACCAGACATAGTATTGATTAACAAAGAAAAAAGAGAACTTGTCAACTGGTTGACTTTACAGTTCTAGTAGATCACAGGGTGAAGATGAAGGAAAATGAAAAGATGAACAAATACCTGGAACTTGCCAGAGAATTGAAAAAGGTAAGGAATATGAGGGTCAGAGTAATACCAATTGTAGTTGGTGCACTTGGAATGGTCCCAAATAAGTTTACAAAAAAGTGGAGGAACTGAAAATCAGAGGAAGAATTGAGACCATCCAGACCACTGCATTGTTGCAATCGGCTAGAACACTCAGAAGAGTCCTGGACCTGTGGAGACTTGTTCTCACTCGGACTCCAGTGAAATACCATCAGCAGACACTGCTCTCATAATAACAATGATAACAATGATAATAATAATAATAATAATAATAATAATATATATATATATATATATATATATATATATATATATATAAGTGGCAAATAACTAACTCATTTAATTGTGTAGTGGTGTATTGTGAAGAAATTCCAATATCGAAAGAATAGAAAACCTGAAAATTAAAGTTTTTTTGTTCTTTTCTTTAAAACCTTTTTTCATCATTCCATTATTTTTCTAATTCTTTTTTTCTTTTTTTTCTAACGATCGTCTTTTAATTCGCCAACGCACACAACACGATATAAATGGCGTTAATTTGAAACGATCTAAAGCCTCCCTTCATAAGAAATAGAACTTCCGGAAGTGCGTCCTGCCTCCATTACCGTGAAACCGGATATTGCCAATGGAAAATTGGCGCATGCGTCTTGCGTGTTTTTTTCTTTCTTTCTTCCATTGCTGTTCGCTATCTCTTCATCGTTCAGTACTCTACCGAATGTTGCGCCAAAATTTTCGCGACTCTCCATTCGTCCATCTTTTTTATTTATTTTTTTTTTTTTTGTTCTTTCATTTCTTTACTGCTTTCTTTTTTCTTCTTCTCATCTCTTTCTATTCAACGTTTTGCATCGAAAAAGAAGATCGAGTCGGGCCGAACCTCGTTTTCATGCCAATATTCCTTTCTACTTCCGTTGGCAAATGGGAACTTCTCCTCTCACACTCACGGAGCTTTTGCGCGCATAATACCAGGCATCGAAAAAAAGAAAGCCCCTCCCCCCAAAAAAAAATAAAACCCCAAAAACAATTGCCTCTTGAAGTTAATATCGCAGTTCAACTTTTAAAAGATTTTTGTCATTCTTTCTTTCCATGGCAAACGAGGCAGATCTTTTCATTTTTTCTCTTTTAGCAGAACTTAGAAATTCGTTTAATCTAATCCTAATTCCAACCCCAGGAATTCTGGTTTACAAGACAAACCCCTGGGGGAAGGGATATGGGTAACTTGTATACATGTGTTACAGTACACTGTTAATTATCTAAAATTCGTTTTTTATCCCCACCCGGTCGATGGAGCGTAGAATAAACAGACAATATCCCCTGCAGAGGAGTAAGACCCTATTAAAATGGGTGTCCTAAGGTAGTTAATTACCCAATGTTAGGGTGTGGCACAAGGCCCAGAGTATTGGGTATCCAGCAAGAGTCTAATTCCCAATTCAGTATTAATGGCCTGCAAGACTAGCTTGCGAACCATTACATCATGATGGTATAACATTAAACTGCATCTAATATAGGAGACTCCATCTTGGCAGTGTGGTGTACGCCTTCATTGCTATGACTTTTAGGTCAAATATGAGCCCCTCAAAAAGGGTTTCATAGGAGAGGTATTTACCCAGCCCATTCGTCACAGGGAGGATATGATGCAAGGGCGTAACCATGTGTCTCCGGTGAGGATTAAACTCGCTATTCAGTAGTAATGGATTTGCAAAACTTTACACCACGATGGGATATCCTTAATCAGTAATGCTATTTTATTTAGGACAAGTATAATTACCAACACAGGAACATGTATCATACATCAAATGAAGCTGCTTCTATGTGGATCGCATCCCTACTTTTCCACATAGGTGAGTCAAAAAGTAATGCCATTTTGTTTAGGAGAGGTATAATTACAAACACAGGAACATTTATCATACATCAAAATGAAGCTGGTCCTCTGTGGATCACATCCCTTCTTCTCCACATTTTCTCTCAATAGCAATGTTCCACTTTCTAATGTGAGCATGTATCCCTATACCGTAAAATTATGTTGACTGTTCTTTGAGCCACTTCTTCACTACAGACTTCACTTCCTTGTCACTGGAATAATCTTCGACTTTCAAAACCTCTTTCATGGAGCCAAAGAGATGAAAGCCTGAAGGTGCTAAATCTGGGGAGTATGGAGGAGTCGGTAATGTTGTTTAGCTCAATGAGGCAATTTTCTCGATTTTCCCGATGCTTGTGTGTGGTCGAGAATTGTCATGCAGAAGGAGGACATTGTCGATTGGAAGGTTGGGTCTTACTCGTCGGATTCTTACTCTGAGACTCGTTAGGGACTCAATGCACATCTTAGTTTTATTTAAAAAAAAAAACTCACATGAAATAAAGAAAATGGTATTATTTTTTGACTCACCCTCGTATATATATATAAAGCAATCTACAGACGCGCGTTTCAGGGTTTACCCCTCATCAGTGCAGCTATACTTATTTTTCAGCAGCTACCTCTGGTCGGGTTCGAGACCCGAACGAACTTTCGCTCGTCAAGTCTCTTACCGGTGGGTCCACAAGCAGCTGCCAAGAATAGAAGGCAGAATAATCGCTATATTTCCTAAACCGGAAATAAACTCACCAAACAAGTGAGACTAGCTTTGCGCCGAAGCGGTGAATTTTTGCAATTAGTCCCTTCTAAACAAAGTGCTCAACCATATATATATATATATATATATATATATATATATACATATATATATATATATACATATATATATATATATATAATATATATATATATATATATATATATATATATATATATATATATATATATATATACGTGTGTGTGTGTGTGTGTGTGTGTGTTTGTTCGTGCGTGCGTATGTGTGTGATACCCTGTTTTAATGTCTTCAGAATAAGAATTTAGAAATCTTTATTGAGAAGCGGACCGTATGTAACATTCATTTTAAGACGAACCGCACTACTGAAAAAAAAATCCAGGTAATTACTTTAAACATATTCACTAAAGAAGATCATACGCGTAAAGAAATAAAGAAACGTTGATCTTTTTTTTTGTTCTTTTCTGTAAATTGATCTTTTCAATAAAATATTGAAATCTTGGTATAATGTTATCACTGATATCAATGCAATTAACACTGAACCACAGCCGTGATACATTACGGAATAATCAAATGAAGAAAATGAACTCTTGAAATTCTATGTATTCAATATGAATATGAAGCGAGTATTGAAGGAAATATGAAAAATATCTTAATCATCTGTGAATCTGAATATTTATCCAAATACAAGTGCATATTTTAATAAACGTTATTTTCCTCGTGAAATTAGGCGTTTAGCAACAACTGACTCAGGGAAAAGTTATTAAATATTTCGGGCTAAAGTGTTGCACCATTTTGATTCTATTAAATACAAATTTCTATAAGATTAGCATTCACAAACGGATGCTTGAATTTCCAACCTAAGCAATTTTAAAGAAAACCTAATATATATATATATACATACATACACACACACACACACACACACACACACACATATATATATATATTCTATTATTATTATTATTATTATTATTATTATTATTATTATTATTATTATTATACTAAAGCTGAGATTTTCAACTTTTGATCCCTAAAGGCTTTTTTGCTTGTGAGTTAAATGACACGAAAGTTATACTAAATTATAGCTTAGTTTTAGGACTACTATATGTTTGAAAAAAAATTCCACTTCAATTGGTTCTAATTAATCGTAATTTGCAATTAAGTCAAAAACTGACCCGTCTCCGTCTTACATTCTGCATAACTCTCTTTTCCTCTCTATATGCCAATGAAGGGGAGATGGATAGTTATTAACAGAGACACAAGTCACTACACGTAATAATCAGCAGCCAGAGCATACCCTTCCCTTTCTATCTACAGAGAATAACTTTTGTTTTGTTTTAATAAAACAAAACAAATGTTCTTTTTACGCTCAACTAAAATTCTATATCATGCTTTAAAATAGATTTTTAAAATTACTTTAATTACTCATTTTTTAAATTTATAGAGTCAAAGGGGTAAGCACATAAAATATTTGTCAGTAAAACATTTAGGCAAATGCTATTTAGCTGGTTTCGGTAAAATATAAAAACCCACTTGCTTAGGGACTGTCAAATTTCCGCAAAATCCTTATTTTACAAAATACACCCCCCCCCGATTGAAAGAAAGTTATTAAAAATCAGTGAATAATCCAGTTTTAATGAAATGTTCAGTGTTGAGTTATAAATGAATGGATTTTATAATGCATCAGTTATTTTATTTCAAAACTTCAGGTCACTTAAAATTAGTAATTAAAGTAATTAAAAAATCGAGTTGGCGAGGGCCAATATCGAACCAGGAACCGTGGGGCTTCCAGCCGAATACTATACCATAGACTGCAGTAAATAAATGAGAACAAATTTGAATATATAAAAATTTGCAATACATGTCTGATTTAACATGATTATTAAACTTATTCTAAAAATATTTCATGTTGGGTAAAAAAAAGTAGTTACATATTTAGATATGGAATTTTATTCAAATGAGCAAGCGTTGACTACCCCTACCGTTTAAGCGAAAGTTTTTTTCAGGCTTTTAACTGAAACAAACTATAAGAATACATTGCTGAATAACGTGCTAAAAATCTCATTCAAATTGGATAATTTCTTGATTTTTGGTAATTTATCTATCTTAAATCTAAAACGGTATAATTTTTTCATTACTAAATTAGTGAATCTATCAACTTATTTGGTAAGTAGATAAATTATCTTTGTTTCCCTTTTCCGAAAAATTAAAATAAATTAAGCTGCGAAATAATTCAAATCGGCTTATTTTTTTATAAAATTGTTTGTAGGTTAAACATGCAAATCGTCGTCAAAATTAAAACAAAACTTGTTCCATGACAGTTTAACTACAGTGTATAAATGAACTTTTTTGTGAATTGGATTACGGTTTAGGGGTTTGGGGATTAAGGTTGTTTTTAATTGCATATTGCTTAAAAAACAAACAACAAAAAACACAAATTACTATACATTTAATTAACCATTGAAATTAATTATTGAATCCAACGGTAGACACATTAGTCTCAGTTGTTTGTGTTAGTATTGCAATGTATAATTTCAATTAAACATGTTCTTAAAAAATATTTTTCAACATTAAAAGTATAGTAATGTGTTTGTTTTTTAAGCAATACATAATTAAAAACAACCTTAATCCCCAAACCCCTAAACCCAATTCGCAAAAAGTTCATTCATACACTGTAGTTGAACTGTTTTAATTTTGACGACGATTTGCAAGTTTAACCAATTCGCGATGTTTTGAGATTAAAAACTGAATGAATTAAATGAGCAAAAAACAAAAAACAAAAGAATAAATAAATAAAACAAACCAATACCTTTTTATGTAACTAAGTTTTTGTCGGTAATGTTAATATATACTTCTTATGAAACATTTATTATGTTTTTCTACAGTTTTTAATACGAAGCAAATCAAGAGTTTATTAGAAAATAAGTTGATTAAAATTAAATTCTCAGCTACCAAAGACAATTTATTTACTAAAAGAATAGGTAAATGAAATTATTAGTAAGACCATATAGGTCTCACTAATAATTTCATACATATTCTTTTAGTAAATAAATTATTTTCGTTTACTTTAATTGCCATTTACATTTAATTCTACTTAAATTTATTTACATTTAAAAAATTATCTGGCCATATTTCGTCTTTATTAAATTGTACTGCCAAAATGTTCGTGCATATAGCTGATTTAAGGCGTTTTTCCCGAAAAGTTACAGCCAAACTCGGTTGTATTTGTTTAAAAATTCGTGGCACTTGTTTTGAATTAAAATAAAATGAAAATACCGAATAAAAAAATATTTTTAAAGGAGGGTGTATATACATTTGCTTGTCGATAAAAACGCCTTCAAATCGCTAACATATTTTAAAGAGGGGAGGGTAAAATATTTACATTTACATGTCGAGAAAAGACTGGGGGGGGCAAAATATTGGTTTCAATCGCATTAACTTTTCGGGAAAAAACGCCTTCAAACAGCTAGGGAGTTCATACGTAGCACGGGTCAGATTTTCAGCAGGCACCGCTTAGGGTGTTTTTTAGAGCAGGACGCCAAGACGCATTTATGCAATATGCATAATGGGCATCAATAGAAAATAAAAATAAAAACATAAAAATATTACATATCTAATTTTTTTAATACACTTTTCTTTTTTCTTTCTTCTTTTTTTTCTTTCCAGTAATTTTTTATAGTCTGCTGTAAATAAATGAGAACAATCCTTAGTAAAAAAATAAAAAAAATGAATACATAATAATTCGGAATACATGTCTGATTTAACATGATTAACTTTTTTTTAATAGTTTATATAAATAATTTAAAATATTTCATAATGTGCTAAAAAACGTGGGCATTTCGTAGTGAATATTGTAACGTCTTTCGTTTTTTGTAGTATTAAGGTTTTTTTGTTTTGTAAACTCATTTTGACTTTCCTCTCCGACCCAAACAACTACGGGAGTGAATGAGCTCTGATGATGATTTTTGTAAAATCGAAATATTGATCAGTATCAGCTATGATTATATCATAAATTGTTTTCTTCTTTAACAGCATTGTGTGATGTTTTCATTCCACCTTTTCTTACTCATATTGTCGGATTCATTTCCTTTCTTTTAACTTATATATATATATATATATATATATATGTGTGTGTGTGTGTGTGTGTGTAAAAGGAATGACTTACCGGTAAAAATATTGGGTTGGTCTCAATATTTGGTTGGTATAAGTGTTACTCGGATAAGTCAGCGTTATATCAAATATAAAGTGCTCAATACGTAAGTAGAGCGGATTTATTATCATAGTGTGTACGGAAATAACCTACTCAAGTTTCACCATAAAGATCTTCAGGGTTTATACCACTGAATTTTTCAAGATATTGATTAATTACAGCTGTGGGAAACAGGAACTCGCAGTTAGCTGTAATTTATCAATATCTTAATTAATTCTGATGATTTAACCCTGAGTATCCATATGGTGAAACTTGAGTAGGTTATTTCTGTATACACACTATATATATATATATAAATATGGGCCGGTTTAGCTCAGTCAGTAGAACGTGGGACTAGGAACCACAAAGTTCGATACCGGCCCTCGCCAACTCAGCGTATGAGTAGCACGGGGATCTGTGCGGTAAAGTGAGGAGCTGATTGTAGGTCTGGCGCTACACCTCAGACGCCAAAAACAATCTCCTTGGTCTAGCGCTAGTGAAAAGGGGATATACTCCCTCGCTGTTTGGCTGATACCGACTCTAAGCCGCCCCGACGACCTTTATATATATATATATATATATATATATATATATATGGGAGAAAAATGAAGAAATTAATCCGCCAATATGTGGGGAAATGTAGAACGAGCGAGCAATGTTACAATGGATGGAAATTTATTAGTTGTAGTGTCGAACTTCGAACGTTTCGGTTTATAAAGAAACTTTCTGAGGTGCCATTTAGTAATGAGATATTAATTTTCGCTTTCGCATGTACCAATCACGTCGTTACCATTCAATTATGAACGCTAATCAACGAACGGTTACGACCTTTTCTACACATTTTCAAAACTCAACACTTTCAAAACATCCACCATCATTTTAACTACATTAATGTTTTTTCTCTTTGACTAAATCGAAGAAGGTTTCTTTATAACATCGACACTACGACCAATAAATGCCCATCCATTGTAACATCCTCTGTGTGTTCTACATTTTCTTCACACACACACAGACACACAGACACACACACACACAGACACAGACACAGACACACACACACACACACACACATATATATATATATTTACTTATGGGTACTACTATGTGAACATAGCGTAAGTAGTTAATCAAATAGGGCTCAATATATTGTGAATATAGAGCATTAATAGTTGTAAGAGAATGCTTCCCAAATAAAAATGACTTAATTAATAAAAAGGATGAGTTCCTAGGAAAATGTATGCATAGATTACGCAATGCATTAGAATACCAATAGGATATAATTAATCAATAAGGGCATAATACAGTAAATTAAGATATAGCAGTGACAAAGAAAAACTACTAGAAGAAATAAAGAAAGAAATTAAAACAACTTAGCGATACTCCAAACTAACTGACCCCACAAAGGTCAATAGAGTAAGTTGAAGATAGCGGTAAGGGGTAATAAAAGTATAATGCTACAGCGCGCTACTACCCAAATAGGTCAAAATAGGAGGAATTGAACCCCCACTACAAACTAGCAGCCTACTTAGATTATCTTCAGGAAGAAAGAGAAGGATATCAGTCTAGCCATATAAAGTAACGGGAAAAAATTACACTCAATCCCCATGATGAAGGTGTTGGAATAACACCGAAACCGCGGTCGGGAAACAACTTCTTTTACAACTATATATATATATAGTTATATATATATATATATATATATATATCAGTCATCCACAAATACGTGTTTCGAAATTTACTTCTCATCAGTGCGGATCGACATTTTAACAGCTACCTCTAACCAGGATGGAAACCCGACAGAATTTTCGTCTGCCAAGTTCCTTACCCATGCGGCCATCACCGGCTGTCAGTCTGGGTTGAACAATTAATTGATAGATACTTTACTTGGGTATGTTTTTACAATCACCAGAGAACTCAAATCTGTAAACAGCGACAAGCGAGTAACAGTAACGCCAAACGGTGAAATTTCAATTAATGTCCCCCCACAGTGCTCTAACATGGGAGATGGCAATGAAGGGGTACATCGTTCTCCCCTGAAGGGGTACATCGTTCTCCCCTGATCGCAAGAATTGGAATCCTTACCATGAACTGCGTATTCTAAAGACCGTCGACATGGCATCATGGATAAAATTAATCTTATTATAATGGAGATTGTGTGTTTTACTGTCTGTAACCGAAACTATATTACTACTCACAATTCCCTTAATTATTTACGTAAAATTCTCCATGATTTCATTCTTTTAAACCTTCAGTTATTAATAAAAATTGTTTTACATTATTAATACTGTTGACCATATCTACGTACTAATAACATGCAATTGTATTTATATATACAACAAAATAGCGGTTTACAGTTTGAACGAGAAGGCTAATTTGCATATTGATATTTAAAATTTTATTTTAATAAATATGTGCTTGGTATTATTGATTTCTAATTGTTTGGTTTTATCTTAAGAAATATAAACTAAAATCTCGTGGATAAATCTTAAAAGAAATTTATTTACAAGAAGAAATAACTGTAATATTATCCTTTACTTCCAATTTTAAGTAAATAGTTAAATTAGGAAAATTTACCAATGAAAGAGGGGAGTAATGGAAAATGATGGAATAGTTAGTTTCAAAGTTGTTCTATTTTTCGATTATACCCCCTCTGTTGCAGATCTTTTTATCTGCATTCTTAGTCAGTTTCATTAGCTTTTCTAATTTAATATGATATTTTATTATATCAAAACTTAAATACTTGCACCAGGAGGGTGCATATATTTGATAGTTCTTATAAAGACAATAGAATTCGTATTATGAATTATAAAAACAACATTGAGTTTATGTTCATTTTAGCGTAAAGTTTTCATGTTAAGGTTTGATTTGATTAGATTTACTGGATTTTACGGCATGCAAATCCTTGTTGGGTTATTTTGTTCTATTGATGCTTAATGGGTATTCACAATTTTTAAACACATTTTTAACTCATTTTTCTTATGTTATAATATGATAAGTTACCTCTCTTCCACCGTGAATTGGGAACGCTAGAAAAACATTAAGTAGACACCAGAGGCAGACGACAATAAGCTGAATGTTTAAATGCTTAATAAATTTTCTGTTACATGTTAATATATATGAGTCAAAGTTATCATTGGAATAACACCACAATATACCGGTAAAACAGATACTACAATACTTATTTAACAGATACCATTACAGTCATTACCACTCCGTCTCAGAGTGGACACTACGCCATCGTCCTTAGTGGACGGAAAGATGCCAAAAATAATTGTTTAAAATTGAATATATTATATATTGTATGAATACTGAAACATGGTAAGTTTTATATAGAAGTGTATAGAGGAAAGAAGAGACATATCTATTGGTTAGCGTTTTAGTGACGTAAGCAAATGCTTAAGATGACGAAATTGAACTTATATATATATATATATATATATATATATATATATATATATATATGAGAGAGAGAGAGAGAGAGAGAGAGAGAGAGAGAGAGAGAGAGAGAGAGAGAGAGATGGATTTTTTATATGTGTGTAACAAATTGGCAAAGGAAATACTTTTTTCCTTTCTTTATTAGTCGAGCAAAGAAATTCGTTTAATCTAATCAAAAATGCCCACCCCAGGAATCCTGCTGATGCGCTGGTCTGCAATTCAGAGCCCGGGGCCAGGGATACAGGTGATCTTTCATGTATGAGTTTTACCTGTGTTGCTAATTACCTAAAACTCATCTTCAAATATGTCCCCCATATAAAAAAAAATCTACAAATCTAAATCGTTTTTCTATCTGACTTGAATTTAAAAGAAGATGACGAAATCTGCAGGGGAGGGGGTTCGCTTCTTCAAAGCACAAACTGTAACAAGTTTTATATTTTCATCTATACATACTAGTACATATAACAAAAATAATTATGGAGCACTGTCGGCTGGGGTTTTAGGATACACCAACTGCACCTCTGCAGAGGGGTACGATCCCCTGCCCCGATGGAGCCACCTGTTGGCCGTGAGTGGCGACCCAAGATACTTAATCACGGAATTAGAAGAAAATCTGACAAAATGTGACCCATTGTGTCACCCATTCAGCTCTGCGAAGATAAATGAGATCGGGGAAAAAGGGAGTTAGCAAAGTGAATAAAATTTAAAAACAATAATAAATACGGCCGGTGAAACCTCAAAACCATTTTGTTAGCTTTCTAAGAAAGGAAATGTTTGACTTCATTTAAGCTATGGGTTGCTGGTTGTTAAATTTAACATAGAAATACATTTCAAATTCTGACAGCTCTCTCTATTTCTCCTCTCCAGAGAAACTAACATTATATAACGAGGAGGTAGTCAAGAGATACATAGAGGGGAAGAAAGAGATAGACACAAAGTAAAGTAAAAGATTGGTCGGTTTTTGACTTAATTGCAAATTACGACTAATTAGAATCAATTACAACAGATTTTTTTCAAACATAATTCAATCCTAAAAGTAAGGGATAATTTAGTATAATTTTCGTGTCATTAAACTAAACAGTAAAAAAGCCTTTAGGAAGCAAAAATTGATTAACTCAGCTTTAGTATAATAATAAATGTTTTGCATAAAATAATCTAAGAAGTGTTGACAGGATTAGAACTCAGATCACTGTTACCATATGCTATGACGTATTTTCGGAACCCTGTGTCCAGCAGCTTGGGGATTGAGCAGTCTATGACATGCAACATCTCACTTTGGCCCTTACTTATGCTAGACGGGCGGTTGGTCGCGTCAAGCCCTAGCACCTATATGATTGTCCCAACCCATAGTCATGGACACCTGGCAAAGGTATGCATTAAACGATTCTCCCTCCAGCTATGTGTAATTAGTTGGGCTGACTGGGCTCTTTGACCTTTGTTTGGCAACCAGTCTTAGAGAAGGAAAAATATGAATTCAAACCTGTTAAACATCGCTTAAGAAACTGAGCTTCTATAAGAGAAAACTTCCTTGTATATTTTACAATAAACAGATCAATAATAATGATTAGTGATAATCCTAAGACACCAAATAAATGTTTACTTAGGAAATCATTCTTTCTTTCTTTCTTTTTTATTCCTTTTTGTTATAGGTGATATAACCTATATACATAAATGAAATGCCCAGACCACTACTATATAATACTTTGCCGGGGTACAGGGTTCGGTTTATGTATGGGAACTACAGTCGTTTTGTTGGATTATACAATACTATAGGGCCCTGATGGAAAGCCGTTTTTGTCCCTGTTCCAACTCGGCTGAAATATGATACCCAAAAGCTGTCAACGGGGTCAAATAAAACAAACAGGAACGCCTTCTGATAATTATACACAAGATATATACATTTATTGTTTTTTTTATATACAATCCTTTATATTCTTGTATAATGTCAGAAGAGCGAGGTGATTTTCTTTTGATAATTGACTGGTGATCTACAGCTAATGGATAACTTAACTTGTTTGTTACCGAGTGGCAGGACGTCAGAGAACAGTATGGACGGTGACAAGGGACCAGGCGTGTAGCGATTCGTATCGGTTGCGGCGTGTCAGACACTGGCGGACGTCCTCCGCTTCTCTCTCTCCCTTTCGGTCTCCTCTGTTTGGTCTCTATCTGGTCTGTTATTTATGGGATCCAGACCTCCCCACCCCTATGTCTCTGATTTGCCAGCCACTCGATAACATTGTCTACGTGTCTAAATGGCCTTGTGCCAACCTAGCTTGTATCTTTCCGTTTGGGTTTTTCCAACCCCAACGAGTCAAGGCCAACCATTGTTTTATTTATCTAAGTTTTTGAAATTGTTGACGAACTTTTCAAAAACTGGAATCTTATTTATTAAATTATCATTTTATTTTGGCAAAATTTAAAATTCCCATGATATATGTCAAATTCCATAATTTAAGGAATTTCTTTGTCTACGTGAAAATTATTTGCTTAGATAAATTTATATTTTTAATATAAACAATTATTATTATTATTATTATTATTATTATTATTATTATTATTATTATTATTATTTTTACTTTTAATTTTAACAAACTACCATAATTAATAATTAGGGTGGTTTTAATTAATTAGTAAATAATTAACAGATAAGTAACAGGGACAATTGTGGCTTGGGACACAAGCAACGCGAGTCAGTTCGCAACTGTATGGTCAGACGCAACTCCACTTTCTTTTCTGTCATTTCTACTCATTTTTGTTCAATACATTTGTATCCATTTTCACCAGTCGTTTGACCTAGTTTTGACCCTTAAAAACCCCACAACACTTTCTTTTCCATAGTTTTGGCTGTGGCTGGTGAACCGAGATGCTTAAGGATGAAACCCTGGTAGCTTGAAGAATCCATGACATGCAACACTCCACTTTGACCCTTACTTGGGCTAGACAGCCAGTCGGAAAGGTTCCCTCCGATCAATCGGTTGGTCACGTCTAGCCTTAGCGCCTACATGATTGTCCCGAATGTATTTCATGTATGTGCTAGAAAGACGTGGCTGGGAATCAGTGTCCTGGGTAAACTGAATTTAGTGGTGACTTTCCAATCCCGGAGTTCTGGAAAATGTGGAGTAACCCTCCATTGCTATAACTCCCAGGTCCTATAAAACTATAAATAAATACCCAGAATAAATCATATGAGCACAATGGGGGGGGGAGTTATCTACCCTAACGATTCTGGACACGATATACCCAAGGCAGAGAAGAAACACAATCACATTGTATATAATTGAACTCTTATCCAAACTCATCCTACTGTATTCCTGGTCGGCGAGAATAAATAAAACAAATATTGTTATAAGTTAAACCTATTTTACAGTTTTTGTTATCTTTTGTTATTCCTACATCTTGGGATATAACACAGATCAATAGTAAGTATTATCTGCGTTATTCGGACTATTGTACTCATCTTCAATTTTCTTTTTAATTCATCATAGCTGATGCTATGCTTTCAAGATAATTGTTACGACAAAGGGTATCCTTTAAGCTGTCCATTTCCTTCTGATATACTTCATCACTACTGACGGTTTTTGTCCGATGTTGTAAGCAACAGACGATTCCTTTCTTTATATTCTATGGATGGTGGGAATTGAAATTGAGATACTGTCCGGTGAAGGTAGGCTTACGATACACGGATTAACTGAATCCTTGCTCTGTGCGAGTTATTAACTCATCTAGGAAGGACAATTTGTTGTCTTGTTCCTTCTCCATCGTGAACTGTATAGATGGATGGATTGAGTTCACATGATCCATTAGTATTTAAACATCTTCCTTATGGGTCCAGAGAATGAATGTGTTATCTACGTATCTCAGCCACGTTGGTGGGTTTAGTGGTGTAGATCCAAAGACCATCTCTTCAAAGTATTCCATGTATATGTTGTATATGAAGATGAGGACAATAGTCCGAATAAAGCAGATAATACTAATCACCAAGCCTCATCTCAAACATTCAGAAAAATAGATCAATAGTAACTGTCAGTTTCACGTATATATATATATATATATATATATATATATATATATATGTGTGTGTGTGTGTGTGTGTGTGTGTGTGAATCATAAATTATCCCTCGTCAGTCTAAAAAAAACACACAATGTTTTAGATAATCTTCATGCTAGAAGCCCCCAACTCATGCAACTGTAGATATATGCTCTGTAGAAGAAATGCAACTCTGAATTCAAACCTGTTAAACTCCGCTTATGAAATCGACCTTGTGTCACATCCTGCTCGTGCGGAGGGTTTGGTATATATATATATATATATATATATATATATATATATGTGTGTGTTGTGTGTTTGTGTGTATGTGTGTGTGTGTGTGTGTGTGTGTGTGTGGTTGTGTGTGTGTGTTCATTTTTAGAATCGTAAGTCTTTCTAATTTGATATAATATTACATTACATTAAAACTTAAATTCTTGCACCTGATGGGCGCATATTTTTGCTCGTTGTAATAAAAGACGTACAAGCTTTGTTAAAGATTTATTCCATACTAGTTTAAAAGCCAACCTATTGAGTATCAATAAAGCTATCTCCTTCGAAGGGATCCTGTTTATGGCTTCGGCTCTACAGTAGCACTAGATGCATTGTGGACACATTAAATTTTATTACTGTTTAACGTAAAATGTTTACCAAGATACTGTTAAAATTTGGGAATGTACTTAACCCGTTCACTGTTTAAGGTAAATTAGAGATGTCTGCTCACACGTTTTCACAAGATTTTATCCTTTATATTTAATGCAGTTTGAGAGCCACATATGAGCCTCAAACGTGTCACTAGAAACTGTTAAGCCTTCCACAGTTCAAGGTATATTCGAGGTGTATGCACACACGTTTTCACAAGATTTCATCCTTTATTTTAAAAGTAGTTTAAGGGATATATATATGACCCTCAGACGTGTTATAAGAAACACTTAACCCTTTATCTTGCCTCACACATTTTCACAAGTTTGTATGTTTTATTTTACATATTTTTGAGAGCCATCTGTAACTCTCAAACGTGTCATAGAAAACTCTTATTCCTTTTAATGTTCAAAGCAAAATAGATGTATGTTCTCATATGTTTTCAGACCTTATCCTTTAATTCAAATGCGGTTCAAATGTGTCATATAATGTGTCATATAAGTTATGATAGTAAAAACATGAAGTCCATAGTGATTGATAACTTACGGTTTCTCGCCTATTCGATTTTCAAATCAACTTTGTTTGAAAATTGCAATTATTCTGCACAGCATCCAGAATTCGACCAAAGTTGATAAATGTAGGTTTTTACTTGTCAGCCCATTCTGGTGAGTCCATGTCACCTTTCCTCTGGAGAATGTCACTTATGAATTCGTTTTGGATTCTCCAGAAGTATCCAGCAAATAAAGGAATATTTATACGTTTTTATTTATATTGTTTGTGTATGTGTGTGTGTGTGTGTGTGTGTGTGTGTGTATGTTCATTTTTAGAATCGTTATTCTTTTTAATTTGTTATATTACATTACATTAAAACTTAAATTCTTGCACCTGATGGGCGCATGTAATAAAAGACGTACAAGCTTTGTTAAAGATTTATTCCATACTAGTTTAAAAGCCAACCTGTCGAGTATCAATAAAGCTATCTCATTCGAAAGGATCATGTTTATGGCTTCGGCTCTACAGTAACACTAGATGCATTGTGGACACATTAAATTTTATTACTGTTTAACGTAAAATGTTGTTTACCAAGACACTGTTAAAATTTGGAAATGTACTTAACCCGTTCACTGTTTAAGGTAAATTAGAGATGTCTGCTCACACGTTTTCACAAGATTTTATCCTTTATATTTAATGCAGTTTGAGAGCCACATATGAACTTCAAACGTGTCACCGGAAACTGTTACGCCTTTCACTGTTCAAGGTAAATTAGAAATGTCTGCTCACACGTTTTCACAAGATTTTATTCTTTGTCTTTAATGCAGTTTGAGAGCCACATATGAGCCACAAACGTATCACTGGAAACTGTTACGCCTTTCACCGTTCAAGGTAAATTAGAGATATATGCTCACACGTTTTCACAAGATTTTATTCTTTATCTTTTATGCAGTTTGAGAGCCACATATGAGCCTCAAACGTATCACTGGAAACTGTTAAGCCTTCCAGTGCTGGAGGTATATTCGAGGTGTCTGCTCACACGTTTTCACAAGATTTGTCCCTTTATCATTAATGCAGATTGAGGGCCATATATGACTCTCAGACGTGTTATAGGAAACACTTAATCTTTTAAAAATAGGACTGAAGATAAAATATATTGAAATAGATTTATCTCCTAAACAAGGCATATATCCACTTATTTATTTATTTATAATACTCGGTATATCGGTATATTCTTTATATGCACGTTTGCGTTCTCAATTTTGGTTGAATCCTAGCAAAGTAGCTCTTGATATCACACACACACACACACACACATCACACATCACACACACACAATATATATATATATATATATATATATATATATATATATATATATAGGGTGAGTTAAAAAGTAATTACCAACACAGGAACATGTATCATAATATAAAAATGAAGCTGGTCCTGATAACATCCCCACTTCTCGACATTGTCACCATTTCTCTCAATAAGCAATGTTCCACCTTCGAATGAGAGCATGAAATTCATGCACCGTAAAATTCACTTTACTGTTCTTTGAGCCACGTCTTCACTACAGATTTCACTTCCTCGTCACTGGAATAATATTTACCTCTTTCATGGGACCGAAGAGATGATAATCTGGTGAGTATGGAAGATGCAGTCAAGTTTTCAACCCAACTGAGGCGAATTTATCCCTAGTTCTGATACTTATGTGTGGTCAAACATTGTCATGCAGAAGGGGGATATTGTTGATTTGCAAGTTGGGTCTCACTCATCGGATTCTTGTTCTAAGACTCATTAGAGTCTCAATGTAGATCTTAGATTTATTAAAAAAACTCAATTAAGAAAATGGGTTACTTTGTGACTCACCCTCGTATGTATATATATATATATTTATTACTAAGCCGTGACCTGCGTGCGACTTACGCGCAAAGATTGTGGAACGTTACATCATCATTTTTTTCTCCATTTTTGCGCGCAGGTCACATGCAGGTCACGCGCAAATCGCACGCAAATATTGAAAAGAATAACGTAGCGTTCAACCGTTATTAAACAACCATAACAGAAAAATTACAGAAACACGCACAACCTATGTATATATATATGTGTATATGTGTGTATATATATATGTATATCAATATATGTATTGATCAAAGCCTGAAGAAGATACCAGAATATCTGAAACACGTGTTGCGTATGTGAAATAAAAAGAATAAAACATTTTTTCTGAGAACGATACATTTTGCGGACCTTCTTTTTTTTATAAAATATTACATTTTCTCCCGTTGTAACCAGAACAACATTTTATATATATATATATATATATATATATATATATATATATATATGTGTGTGTGTGTGTGTGTGTGTGTGTGTGTGTGTGTTTGTGGTTAATTAACGCTTGAAGAAGATATCAGAAGATCTGGAACACTTGTAGCTAATGTAAAATATTAATTAAATTAAAAAAAACTTGATCCATTTTGCAGCCCTTCTTTTTTATACAATATTTAATTTTCTCTCGTTGGACCCATAACAATCTCGTATATATATATATATATATATATATATATATATATATATATATATATGTGTGTGTGTGTGTGTGTGTGTGTGTGTATTGGAAGACACTTTGTGGGTATTTTCAATTTTTGAAAAACATGTTCCTAACATGTTTTCTAATCCCATTTCCCGTCCCATAAATCCTGTTTATGTGCCGTGTTGCAAGTCAGACCCCCCGGGGGTAGGGGACACAGGGGGTCTGACTACCCTTTCATGCATGAATTTCTACAGATATTCTTAATCATCTAAAACTCGAGATTTTCAATGTTTCCTATATTTAAAAGAAGAAGAAGAAGAAGAAGAAGAAGAAGAAGAAGAAGAAGAAGAAGAAGAAGAAGATTCCCATAAATGGTTTTCGTAGCTGACGTAAATTGGTAGCAATCTAATTAAATCTCTGATCGTGAAAGCTTTGATGCGGACAATATTTTCAAGGCAATGATTTAAAATGCGTCCTAGGGACTCATAAATATGAAACCGCCCGAATATTCTAACCAATATATTTTGAGTCCAATCCATTTAATAAACATATCAAACTCAATCAAAATTATCACCCGCCTCCCACTCTCTGCTTTAAAGGACCAAACTGCATCATTTATACCTCAACCGCTAAATCCTTTTTCAGCTTGGCCTGAAGATCTCATAGGTAAGAAATTGTCAAAAACCAGGAGCCGTTGAATCCATGTCCACATAACCTTAACTTCTATTTCTCCCCCTCTCTCTCTCTTTCTCTTTCTCTCTCTTTATCTATCTATCTATGTGTGTGGAGAAAGGTAGACAAACACGGGATGTTATGGAAACTGGATTTCAGTCTATTAGACCTTCTTCAGGACTTGGATATAGTTCTTGCTTCAATGATGGACAATCTCAAAATGGTGAAATAGGAGGTCGTCAGTAGGGGGAGAGGTGGTTGGGGGTGGGTAGTGGATTTTCTTCTCTCTAGATGGGGAGTGTCAGAATGGTGAATGGTGATGGTAACGCAGGTGTTAGTCCAGAATGTTGAATTGAGGATTGGTCAAGATAAATGTATATATTTTTCCCATATATATATATATATATATATATATATATATATATATATATATATAGGTGTGTCAAAAAGTATTTATATTTATACTTATATATACAAGGTGTACCAAAACTGTATCAACATTTTTTGTACTTTTTGACACATCTTGTATTGTGAAAAGATAACGTTCCATTCATTTTCAATTTTTTCAGAATACAAGGTGTGTTAAAAAAGTACCAAGTTTAAAGGTGTAGTTATGAATCCAACTATTCTCCATCCAGCTATGGCTAAATAGTAGGGCAGATGGGCTCTTTATCTTTCCTTAGGCAACCAGTCTAGAAAAAAATACTCTGAATTCAAACATGTTAAACTCTGCTTAAGAATTAACCTTGTGTCGCTGTTGCATATGGCCAAATACGAGTTGTAGTAGTCGTCGTTAGTTCAGAAACAACATACGCAAGTCGTCTAGTCACAAAGGGGTTGTTTATTCCTTTCTAGGCTCGTGGGTTCTTTTACAGAAAGAACAAGAGAGAGATTGTTGCTTGCTTGATTTTACGGCATATCAACAATGATGGGTCATTTAATGTCGGTAGTTTTGAAATATTCATAGCGATAGTTTGGAATAAATTTTTTTAAACTCAATTTTTTGTAAACAAATTTTCCATTTAACCGATAAATGGGACCCTAACAGGTACTACCACTCCGGGTCAGAGTGGAGGTGGGAGCAATGGTGATGAAGGGGTGCTCCACATTCTCTAGATCTCCACAACTGGAATCTCACCAGCAGATAGAGTTTAACGTCATTCCCAGGACATGAAGACCCTCAGACACCGCTTTCTAGCACTCATATGGGATCGGAGGGGGCCTCTCAGACCCCCCGTCTAGCTCAAGTAAGGGACAAGTGAAGTCTTGCATGTCATGACTTCTCAGCCACCTAGGTTCCATCCTTTAGCATCACGGCTCCCCACTCACGGCTCCCCACTCACTCACAGCTCCCCACTCACGGCTAACAGGTGGTCATATACAGATATAAGCAGGAATAAGCAAACCGGAAAATTGTGGTTGGTTGGTTGTTTGGTTGGTTGGTTGTGGTAATAGCAAGAAGGATCCTGGAACTAACTTTAAATCATTGATAATAAATATTAATGTACCCCCCCCCTACAACCCTCAAAAAACAACTAACCAAAACAATAACAACAAGCAACTAACAGCAACAGCAGCAGCGCCATAAACAACAAGTTCTAAGAGGTGCTGTAGACAGAGTCTACTGGTAAAATTCGCGATTGCAAAATTAGAAAAAATAAGAACAGTCGTGAATGTTAAAAGATATGTGATTTTTATTTGAACAAAGCGTAATATCTGCGGATCAACGAAATTGTACTGAATACTTTTTTTGAAACGATTTTTGAAAAGGAAAAGCGTGTGAAGGTAACTGAGAGTTAGATAGAATTTGACGATCAGTCGACGGGGACAGACGTGTTATCTTCATCTCACCGCGCGGTTAAACCATTTTGGGCTTCGCTTTTGATTAAAACGTTGAAGACTAAACACGCTCTTGCTTCATGATAAAAAAAACAAAGAGGATGAGCATAGACAATCACAGCCCAGCACAACAGAAGCCGTATCAACCAGAAGAGGAAAGAAATCCAAAAGAAAATGGCCAGTCACCGAAATAGAACTCCTCCTAAGAATTCCTTTCTCACCATTTATATACCCGATACAAAAGAAGTATATGCAGCTTTCTCCACTTGTAGTTGAATTGATTGATTGATTAACGATATTCAACCCATCTAGGGTTATTCTATGCCTAGAAGCTAGAGAATTGCGCACCACTTGGACCCTAACGAATTCACGATTGGGGTAAGGACCACAACACAGGCACGGTACATATGCAAAAAATACAAGTGATATATTTCAGCATGACAGCCTGCATAGATGTGGGTATATTACCCCCGTGCTTTCCCAAACCCATGACAATACCATCATACCCTGCAATCAATTCAGTGACGTGCGAAAATGTATTTCCAGACTCCCGACATCACAAACAAAACCTACCGGCCCATAAAATACAATCAGATTATCCCAAGACCCTTCCATTTTCACCAACCAGTGAAAATGTAGAAAAACTTAAACAATGGCTGTTAGACCGATTCGCCACAACAGTATTCAACAATAGCGGAGAGTTTCCTGCAATGTCTGGCCCTCCAGCCCACATTCACCTCAAGGAAGGTTCAACCCCCAAAGCCAGACATAACCGCATTCCGGTACCATACCACTACAAGGAGCAAGTACGACAAGCCCTTTGGGAAGATGTCAAAAGAGGCATCATTATCCCAGTACCAATTGGTACCCCTACCGATTGGTGTAGCACTATGGTTATCCCCGCTAAGAAAATGGTAGACCAAGAAGAACAGTAGACTACCAGCATCTAAACTCCCAATACAAACGGTAAACAGACCACACTAGCTCGCCGTTCCAACTTGCATTACCACCAAACACAAAAAAGACTGTCCTGGATGCCGTGGATGGTTACCATTCAATCCTCCTGGATGATGAATCACAACCACTTACGACCTTCATGCCGGAGTGGGGTCGTTTTATGTATCTCAGGATGCCCCAAGGATACTTAGCCTCCGGCGACGCCTACACACGTAGGTACGACGAAATAATTAGACATCCCACAGAGAGCACTGATATATCAACATACTTTCGTCCATCGAAAGTCCCTCGAGCCTGTCCAGGTTATTCCCGCATAACAGAACAGCTCACTCCTCGTAGAGCCCTGCCTGTGGAGAGGAGATGTAGAAGTTATCCCCCAGATATCATAGAAACAATACAATACTCACCGTCGCAGTGGGATTCTAACTACCGTAGAGTTAGCAGACAAGAACAATATGCAAGGACTGTATTTAAGTTACAGCTTGCAACGGTGAGTATTGTATTGTTTCTATGATATCTGGTGGATAACTTCTACAAGAAGGATGTTCTTGTATTTTGCTTTTGTCAAAAATAGCATTGATATCAATATCCATGTTGTTTAGAGGTATATAATTTTGTCTCCATTACCATGTAACCATGACGGCTTTCGCATTAAATATGACCCCACCCTGTTGTATTTTGATATCTTTTGAAAATACGAATAAATAAGCACCTATCCCTCTGTTTGGATTTGGCTTCAAATGCAGATCGTTACGTAGACCGTCTACTTATGACCACATTTCTTGGTATTTTGTTGTGAAGTACTTTATTGTTAGCACGAATACTTATTTAGATGTACTAGTATACCTAAACATTCTACGTTCCAGTGTACAACATATACGTTCTTATAAAAAGAAAAGAAAAACAAAGAGAAAAATGATGAAGGAAGTTTATAGTTTTGTCAGCATATACCCATCCCGACACTTACATTAAATCTGGCCCGATCCCATCGTATGTTGACTTCTTTGGAAGAAGCGAATAAATAAGCCTCCCTCTGTTTGGACTTGGCCTCAAATGCGATCGTTAGGTAGACCGTCTACTTTCGACCTCAATTCTTAGCACTTTGTTGCGAAATATTTTATTGTTCCCGCAAATCCCTTTTTAGGGGCTACTAGTATCCCGAGACTGCCTTCCAATATACAACATATCCGTTGTTATAAAAAGAAAAAGAAAGAAAACAATGGCTGAAGGAAGTATATAATTTTGTCTCCATCGTCATGTACCCTTGCCGGTTCTCGGATTAAACCTGACCCCCACTTGGTCGCATCTTGACCTCTTTGGAAGAATCGAATAAATAAGCCCCGCCCCACTGTTTGGATTTGGCCTCAAATGAGGGGATTTCAATCGGCAAACGGAGAGTTCTATTTGCGAGGTGATCAACTCTTGAAGACGTTCGATCGATACGGTGATTAGTGAAGTTGTCTCTCCTCGTGTGCTCAGCTGATTGCGTCAGTTGGAAAGAGAAGAAGAGGAAGAAGAAAAAAGACGAAGAAGAAGAAGAAGAGGAGGAGGAGGAGGGGGAGGAAGGAGCGGAATAGGAGGGGAGGAAGGACGATGAACCTGCTGACCCATTTTTAATCGCGGGATAGAATAATAAGAATTCAAATCGAATTCTTTGGAAATAGGATTTAAATATGGAGGCTGAAGTTAATAGCTCATGAATTAGTCTGTGCATGACGTTCAAATACACACGCACACACACATACACACACACACACAGAGAGAGAGAGAGAGAGAGAGAGAGAGAGAGAGAGAGAGAGAGAGAGAGAAGAGAGAGAGGGGAGTGGGGAAGACGGAAAGGGGGGGAGGGATTGAGATATAGATAGACAGAGAGAGATAAAGAGAGATAAAGAGATAGATAGAAATATAGATATATATATATAATATATATATATATATATATAATATATATAGAGAGAGAGAGAGAGAGAGAGAGACAGAGGGACAGAGAAATGTAGGAAGGAGATATATACAGAAAAGATAGAGGGAGATAGAGGAATAAAGAGAAATAGATAAAGAGATAGACAGATAATATATATATATATATATATATATATATATACACACACACAGAGAGAGAGAGAGAGAGAGAGAGAGAGAGAGAGAGAGAGAGAGAGAGAGAGAGAGAGAGAGAGATGATATAGAAGGAGATGATATATATATATACAGAGAGAAAAGAGAGAGGTAAAAAGAGAATATAGAGAAAGATATAGATTGATAGAGATAAAGAGAGAGAGAAGAGAAATAGATAAAGAGATAGATCGATAAAGATATAGAGAAAAAACAGAGAAAGAGAGAGATATTGAGAGAGTTAGGGAGGGAAGTAGTTATAGATAGATAGACAGAGAGAGAACGAGATGGGAGGATAGACATAGAGATAAAGTGTGAGATAAAGAGATAGGAGAGGAGGAGAGGGGAGATAGAGATAAAGAGAGAGAGAGATAAAGAGAGATAATGAGAGAGATATAGATAAAGAGAGATAAAGAAATATATATATATATATATATTATATATATATATATATATATATAATATATAGAGAGAGAGAGAGAGAGAGAGAGAGAGAAATGGTGGGATAGAGAAAGAGATAGAGAAAGTGAGAGTGAGATATATAAAGAGAAGTAGATAGATAGAGAGATAATCAGAGAGATAAAATGGGAGGGATAAAGATAGAGAAATAGAGAGAAAGTGAGAAACAAAAAGTGACAGAGAAAGGGAGAAAGAGATAAAGAGAAAGATAGATAGATAGATAGATAGAGAGAGAGAGAGAGAGAGAGAGAGAGAGAGAGAGAGAGAGTAAAAAGGGAGAGGGAGAAGGAGGGTGTCTAGAGAGTGTGTGTGTGAGGGGGGTTGAATGCATTTGCGCGGATTGGATTGTCAAAGACAGAAGAGGAATTAGACCATTAATGAACAAACACATGACTGGAATCTTCTTTGGCGCTCACCAAACTCCGTCTGTTTGTCTGTCTGTCTGTCTGAGACACATACACATCCATATGTACAAACACTCACACATACTCACACACACACACACACACACACACAATATATATATATATATATATCCACGTGTACAAACACACACACATACTCAAACACACATATATACACACACAGGGAAGGGCGTTGTCTAATGGTTAGAGTCGTAGAAAATGGACTCGTCGACCAGAGTTCGATTTCTGGACGAAGCTGTTTGCATTTCACATGGCACTTGGGAAAGGTAAGAATCCAATTCTCCCCCTCCCCCAGCTACGGGTAAATAACATAGCAGACTGGGCTCTTTAACCATAGCAAGGTAACCAGTTTAGGAGAAGGAAAACTCTGAATTTAAACCTGCTAGATTCCCCTTAAGAAATGTGTCGCATTCTACTGGTGCAGAGGGGTTGGTAGATATATATATATGCATACACATACGTAGACACACAATGTACAGTGTTTATACTAGGCATACCCAAAAGGTTAGGTTTTTAAAAATAAATCAAAATTAATTAAATGTATTATTTAAGGTCAAACTTTTGTCTAAATCGATAAGTAGTAACATAATGACCATCATTAAAAAAAGAAAAATATCATTACATATGCAGTTTATTTTTAATACATTTAAAGGGATTTGTTTTGGTCAATATCGACGCCATCCGCCATTCTGTCTATTTTTCAATGGTTTTAGGCACTTGTTTACAATTTTAACGTAACATTGGCGATTGCAAAACAAAATTACCAAAAATCAGGTAATTATCCGATTATAATGAAATTTTCAGTATTTATTTATCAATTAATGAATTTTAGAATGCATTAGTTATTTTATTTCAAAAATTTAATTTAGTCTTTTTGCTATAAAAAATGAATATATAAAATTCATTTAAAATATGAAAAGCCTGATGTTAAGTTTAAAATGTTATATTTTTAGATTCTAAAAATAAATATCAATTTAATGCAAACCTTATTTTATTACATCAAAGTATACTTTTTGAAGATAAACTTGATTAAAATTCCCCTCCCCTTTTTAAGCAGAAAAATATCGATATATATTTTTTCTTTCATAAGATAATAGCCAATTAAATAATTACCGAAATGAGTAAAAACGAAATCTCAAAAAAATAATTATTCATTATTTTTTTACATTTTATTTTTCGATTTTCGGTACTTAGTTTTTTGGTTTCTATTCATAACTTCGGTCTTTTATCTCTTTATTTATACTGTAATTAGAAAACTATAAGACCAACTTGAAAAAATGTTACGCCCCCAACATAAGGGGGGGGGGTCAAAATTAAGTGACCTGAAAAAAATGAGAAAGTTTTAAAATAGAATAAATAATGCATTATAAAGATTATTCATTGATAAATAAACACTGAAATTTTCATTAAAATCCGATAATTCCCTGATTTTTGGTAAATTATTTTCTGTAGGGGGGGGGGGCTAAGGTCATTTTGTCAAAAACGCATTTTAGGCCCATTTTGGGTATAGCTAGTTTATACACACAAAATATGCAAAGAAGAAATATGTAAAAAGAAAAAAAATATACCAAAGATGTGTTTGACAGAAGATCCCAATTATGGGTCATAAGAAGATACAAGAAAGACGGAATGTAATTATAGATAAATAGATTGATATATAGATGGGAACATTTGACTAAAACTTAAAGGATTAATCTGTCTGTCTGTCTGTCTCTCTCTCCGACGCATACACAGACACATACGCACAGACACACACATACATGCACATGTACAGTCACACATACTCACACACACACATACATACACATGCGTAGACACAAAGTACGGAGTTTAGATACACACAAAATATGCAAAGAAAAAGAAAAATTATTTACCCAACAGGTAAATTTGACACAAGTCACGAATATGGGGTATCTGCAGAAAGAAAGACGGAAATACAATTGTTGTATACCACATAATATGTATATAAGAGAGAGAGAGAGAGAGAGAGAGAGAGAGAGAGAGAGAGAGAGAGAGAGAGAGAGAGAGAGAGAGAGAGAGATGAGATGATGGTACTTCCCTGTTATTTCTGCTTACTGGTTCTAACTCAACCGGCCGCCATGTTCTCTGGTTTGGCTGATCCAATGGGCTTTGTTAAGGGCTGGTTTTGCTTCTTGTTGGTTTTTCTTCGTGTTGGGCTGGACATTTCTTGTTTTTAATAATATGGGGTATCTGCAGAAATAAATTCCAGACAGAAATACAATTGTTGTATACCCACATAATACGTCGGGTATATAAGAGAGAGAGAGAGAGAGAGAGAGAGAGAGAGAGAGAGAGAGAGAGAGAGAGAGAGAGAGAGAGAGAGAGAGATGAGATGATGGTACTTCCCTGTTATTTCTGCTTACTGGTTCTAACTCAACCGGCCGCCATGTTCTCTGGTTGGCTGATCCAATGGGCTTTCTGTTAAGGGTTGGTTTTGCTTCTTGTTGGTTTTTCTTCGTGTTGGGCTGGTCATTTCTTGTTTTTAATAACAAGACTTGTTATATTTGATAAAGCTTTATTTCATAACCCAGCCCATGTTGATTACATCTCAGTGAGACCAACAGCAGAGAAACGACCCATAGGTTCACTCAGCTTGAATTATCTGCCATGTCTGGCTAACTAACTATCTCGCGCCTAATCGCGCGTTTTTCTTGGGGACAATTAAAAAGATTACTAATCGACAATAAATATGGGGTAACTTTCCTTAGGACCCGGTTATTCTGAATCTAACGGACCTAATTCAAATATTCTAACTACATGTAAGTACATAAATCATAAGCTGCTTATGAAATTATGTAACATAAACATTAAACTCTAACGGTACCCATTACAAAAGTAAGGTTATGAGCAATACGAAAAGAAGAATGGTCAAAAACCCATAAGCTGCTTATGAAATTATGTAACAAGAATATAGATAAATAGATAGATATACTGATAGGAACACTTTCAATAAAACTAAGATTGGTATGCTTGAGATAGATAGATAGATAGATAGATATGAACAATCGAGATTTCTCTCCAAGCTTTTTGTTAAAATCCAAATGGTACAACAACACAATAGTACAGACATGGCTATTTAAAATTTTTTTTCTCGGTGAGAGTTCAGATTTCCATATTGACATTAATCTGCGATGCCTTTCATATGCGTATGTTTACATCGCTTTAAATAGATGAGATATTACAAAACATATATATATGCAGTTTATATAAATCCAAACATTAAACACACACACACAGACACACACACACACATACTTATGTGGTTGGGAGTAGAGGGAAATGTGGATATAACAACAAAAACGACTATGTTCAATTGATATTTCGTCTCATTATTGGTTGATATTTCCTCAGTAGTTTATTGGTTTAAGTGCTTGTACATTCTGCTTTTATAGTGAAAAGGTAAATGAGTGGTGGGAGGGAGAGAAAAGAGCATGAGTTATTGGTGGGTAGACTAGGGGAATGAGATGAAATATCAATTGAACATAGTCGTTTGTGTCGTCATATCCACATTTTCCTCTACTCTCAACCACATTTTGTCAGATTTATTCAATTTTTCACTCCTCATATATATATATATATATATATATATATATATATATGTGTGTGTGTGTGTGTGTAGAATTAAACAAAAGACACATCTCCTGTTTAACAATTTTATTTTTGATCTTTTCGACTTTTCTGGCCAACTTTTTAATATTTGGGTGGAATTCGTGGATAAGTCCACCAAAGTTCAGGTCCCAAGTACTTTCGGCACTTCGAAGTGCTATCATCAGGGGTGATGTGTTCCAGTTTAAAAAAAAATTATATTAATATGAAGGCTGGAAGGAGAAGAATTGATGAGAAATGTGTGTACTGCATTGGAAATTTTGTTTAAGGATGGTTTGTATTGTTTTATGTATAGAGCTTCTAGTATTTGGAGTTTTTGTTTATATTTTTCTTTGTGCAGAATTTTCCGTTATAATATTATTTTTTTCTAATGATGGCACGCCCAAGTGCCGAAAGTACTCGGGATCTGAAACTTTGGTGGACTTATCCACAAATTCCACCCAACTATTAAAAAGTTGGCCAGAAAAGTCGAAAAGATCAAAAATAAAATTGTTAAACAGGAGATGCGTCTTTTCTTTAATTCTACATGTATAAATGAAAGAATGCTGCCCAAATACACACACACACACACACACACACACACACATATATATATATATATATATATATATATATATACCTTTAATGTATGGATTTATATAAACTGCATATCTATAAGTTTTGTTACATATATATATATATATATATATATATATATATATATATATGCTTCCTTTTTATGTATTTATAATTAGATATATTGATCTTTTCCCAATTGCATTTGGACGCGCACTTCACTGATTTTTTTTCCCTCTGTAGAGTCAAACTTAAGTATTATACAAGTGCATTTAGCTTAAGTGATGCAAAGAATCGAGGGTAGGGACAAAGATCTCTGGCTCTGAATTCTCCGACAAAATTCTTTCGAAGCTGGAACAATGTGCACTGAACCCGGAACAGCCGAGCCCGGAACAGCCGAATCCATCGTACCGCACCGTTTGATATGGCAATATCTGACCTCTGTGTACTCACCGTCAGCAGGCTTAAGTTTCGTTTGTATGATATGTCATATTCAGAGTTACTAAAATATAGTGCGTGGCACCGAACAGCTCTTCAAAGACCGCGCCAGAAAAGAAAGAAAACAAAAAGAAGAAAAAAAGATCTTTGAAGATACTCTATGAATAGAAAGCCAACCATAAAATTTTATAGTCTATTCAAATTGAAGATAAGATATAATGTTTTCTTTTCCGTTAAAGTCGGACTCTTTTTTCTCTGGTCGGTAACAAAAATATGGGTCAAGTGGTTTAAACTGTATAAGATGGTGAAGTTCTAATTCTCAAGCTCTGGGGTATGTGGAGTAACTCTTAATCCCCATTACACCCTGGTCCACTCTGACTGGGAGCGGTAGTACCTGTTAGGCTCCCATCTATGGGTTAAAAAAACAGAATGTGTTTAAAAATTGAATACCCGTCAAGAATGAATAAAACACGTTTTTGGCATAAAATAACCCAACGAAGTTTGACATGCCGTAAAATCCTACTAATCAACCGATCAAGTTATGGTGTACTGGTTGTTGTTGTAGAAAGGTGAACATGAGGTCCAGAGTCCAAATGCTTGACGGAGCTGTTTGTATTTTACATAAAGGTAATCCGTTTTGGGAAAGTTATGCATCCAGCTGTCCTCCCTCAATCTATGGGTAAATAATTGGGCAGATTGGATTCTTTAAACTTAGTAAGGGATGTAACGATGACGTATGAATTAGCACAGAAAATATTTTTTCAGAGGAATATAACAATTATAATTACATATTTACCAACCCTCCGCACGAGCAGGATGTGACACAAGATCAATTTTTTTTAGACAGAGTTGAACTGGTTTGAATTCACAATGATTTTTCTCCTAGACTGGTTGCCTAACCAAGGTTAAAAATCACAGTTTGCCCTGCTATTTAGCCATAGCTGGAGGGAAAGCAGGCGGATGTATACATTTTCCCAAGAGTATTAGCTCTATATGAAATGTAGACAGCTGCGTCTAGGATTTGAACTCAGGTCGACGAATCCATTTCCTACGACTGTAGCCATTACACAATACGCCTCCAAGAATTATATGTAGGTTAGAATGGAAAAGTTTGAATCATCATAAGGCCACATGGCATTTTTCGATTGGACGAGCCGTGAGAGTGAGAGGTGAGAATGTTCAGTGAGTCAGGTACGATGCGTTGACAGAGGGAGACATGCGCTCTTGGGAAAATAAAAATCTCATGAGAAAAGAAAGTGGCCTTGAGTTATTACTAAAAATTATAAATGGAAGCAAAGATATCCCCTAGCACTCCAAGCTGGTTTCCAGACTCCAAACAACAAGGAATTTTCAGCCAACTCTAAGATCGGCCGAGGAACAAAATTAAAACCTCTCCACGTGGCACATAAGATTAGATACCGCATTTGACAGCATATAGGAAGCACTTTTTTTCCAGAATTTTGGCTCAAAAAATTGCCCTGAGTCTTATAAAGTTTGAGACCTCCCGTAGACCTAGGTTAATCTTCTCTATGATGCTCACTAACCAGCTTAGGCTCAGTACTTTTACTTACCCTGTACTGTCAAACTGCTTTTATATAGCCATGTTTCTGCTTGTGTAATGCACAGCTAGACTGTTTCAAACAATATATGCTTAAATATACAAAAAACTTTTTTCCTGAATCTGACCTGCTGAAATGGGGGTGCGTCTTATATGCTGTCAAATACGGTAAGTGTATAACTATTATTTCTACTATCAACACGCCATTGCTCCATTCCGATATGAGAGCGATAACGCTACAGTATGGCCACCGGTATAGAAGGAAAACTGTGAATTCAATGCTGTTAGATGGATGTGGCTTGTGATCACCTTCGCAAAATAATCCACGGGAAATAACATTCATGAAAACACATACGAATCCGATTGAACAGACATCCGTGAATGCTCTCTTTCTCTCTCTCTCTCTCACTCACTCATTCTTTCTCTCTCTCTCTCACTCTCTCTCTTTCTTTCTCACTTTCTCTCTCTTTCTCTCTCTCTCTCCTCTCTCTTCTCTCTCTCACCCTCTCTCTATTTTCCCCTCTCTCTTTTTATCTCTTTCTCTTTCTCTCTCTCTCTCTCTCGCTCTCTCTCTCTCCCACTCTCTCACTCTCTCTATTTTTCCCTCTCTCTAATTCTCCATTTCTCTTTCTCACTCTCTCTCAGAGTCTCTCTCTTTCTCTCTCTCTGTCTGTCTCTTTCTCTCTCTCTCTATTGTTCTCTCTCTTCTCTTTCACTCTCTCCCTCTCTTTTCTCTCTCTCTTTCTCTTTTTCTCTTTCTCTCTTTCTCTTTTTCTCTCTCTCTCTCCCTCTCTCTCTATTTCTCTCTCTCTCCCTCTCTTTCTCTACTATTGTATCCAAATCTTCGCCAATGCATAAAATTTCGACATTAAATAACCCATAAAATTTGTTGGGGTGACCTTAAGCCGGTATCATCCAGACAGCGAGGGAGTCTATCCCCTTTTCCCCAGCGCTAGACCAAGGAGACTGTTTGGTCGTCTGAAGTGGAGCGTCACACCTACCATCAGCTCTTCACTTTACCGCACAGATCTCTGTGCTACTCATACGCTGAGTTGGCGAGGGCCGGTATCGAACCCGGAAAATTTGTGGTTCACACTGACTGAGCTAACCCATAAGGAGTTGATATGCCGTTGAACAAATAAACACAAACCAAACTTTTTTTCCCTTTCTCTTCTTTCTCTCTCTTATTTTCTTCCATTTGTCTCTCTCTCTCTCTCTCTCGCTTTTTCTTTCTCTTTCTCCCTCCCTCCCTTTCGTTCTCTTTCTTTCTCTTTCTTTCTTTCCCTTTCTTTCTTTCTCTCTCTCTATTTCTTTCTTTCTTTCTCTCTCTCTATCTCCCTCTCTCGCTCTCTCTCGCTCTCACACACACGCCTGCTTTCTCTTCTCTCACTCTCTATATCTCATCTATTATAATCAAACATTTAAAAATAAATAAAATTTCAGCATTAAATAACCCATAAGGAGTTGATATGCCGTTGTGGAATTGTCTTCTCTTTGTCTGGAAGAGTTATTTTCCCTCTGGGTTCCCATTTTGTCCACCAGGGTTTTTTTGTATTTAAGAGCCTGTTTTGAATTCTCGGCCTCTTCTTCTTCTGCAGCACCTCATGCACATGGGTTAAACTTTTATGTCTACACCCTTCTCGTGTGGGGGCTTCTGCCCCCAACGCAACGCTAGTAAGTGACATTGCCCTATGGACTCTCCATAACTATCCCTTACTTCTATATGTACATTTAGGTATTTCTTGTATACCTCCTTATTGTATCTCTATTCATAAATGTGTCCTTTTTTATATCTTCTTTGTATTTCTGTTATATGTATCATTTCCATGTGCTTGTAGTAAAGTCCTTGTGTATGTTGTTTTGGTCAAGTTATTATAACTTTGAACCTTACACCGTTAACCCTCCCCCAACAAAAAACAACAAAAGAAAAAGAAACAACAAAACCATTAGATGGATTGTTTTGTTTGTTTGGTTGGTTGGATTTTACGGCATGCCATCCCTTGTTGGGTTATTTTATGGCGAAGATGTTTTGTATTATTCATTGTTGTGTATTGAAATATTTTTAACTCTATTTACTGATTTGATATATCGTTAAACGAAACCTTTTAATTATGGATCGATATGCATTGATTTTTTAAATGAATTATTCGATTTTTTCTTATCTTCTAAACTGACTGGATTTTTCTTTTGCCTCAATTTGTTGACGTTAAAAACCACATCTAAGCCCGTTTATCTGTTTACAATAGATCACAGGAAATTATTTATTTTCTTAAATCTTTTGAAGTCATTTTCAAAGATCAAATTGTGGATAACAATCATAGTATAAGAATTAACGAGGTGTTGTGTGTTGGCATCGTTCCGTCTGCAAGAGACGATGGAGTAGTGTCCATTTTTTGTAAAATTGGAACTACGTAGCTTAGGCGGGTTCATATGGAAGATGAGCTGTTTCCCAAGCAGCAAATGCCCCATCTCCACACTGCTGCTGTGACCCAAGCAAAGGCAGTTTAACAGCGGCAGTGTCACAGGAGTTTCTGGGTAGCACTGCATTCCAGCATCCCACCGCCTTCCGGCTCCTGATTTTTATTCGTGGTTTACCTTTTCCTTGGGATGAGGTAAAGCTGCTTGGCAGCGGTAATTTGTGTCGGACCTTTCCTCGTCCTAGAACCCCTTCTCACCGGTTTGGGAATTTAAATGAGTAGTAAGTACCCCAATACTACTACTGTTGGTGGTTCCTGAAAAATGAAATGTTTTTTTATCAAATCCCTGGCCAAGTGGCTCCTGTTGCTCTTGTCTCCTCCCACTAAACATCCGTGTTGATGCGCTGTTGACTGGTACATAAATCAGTGAGTACCAGAATTGCCTTATGTCAGGAGTTGTGCACTTTCCATTATCACCGACTAGAAGCGGCTACAAAGCGTTATCAAGAGGTAAAACAACGACAACTCAGTAGCTAACGCCCGTTTCTTATAATGCGTTACGTTATCCGAGAGAGAATAACCTAACGCAGGACATATAAACTGAACAAATCTGGGCGTCACAGTTTCAAAGTAAATGGTTGCTTGGTTGGTTGATTTTTATGGCATGTCAACCCTTGTTGGGTTATTTTATGCCGAAGACATTTTGTTTTATTTATTCTTGATGGTATTCAATTTTTTCAAAACTTAATTTAAAACTCATTTTTGATTTATTTAATGCATAGATGGTACCCTAACAGGTACTACCACTCCGGGTCAGAGTGGATCTGGAATTAATGGCGGTGAAGGTGTACTCCACACTCCCCAAAGCTCCAAATTGTAACTTCACCATTAGATGCAGTTTAACGTCATACTCAGGACATTAAAACCCTCAGCTACCGCCATCTAGCACATATATGATAAAAAGGGTTGGGTGTTTGCCATAAGGGCAGTACGGTTGGGCCAATCATATAGGTACTAAGGTTTAATGTGACCAGCCGATTGATCGGAGAGAGTCTCTCGAACCGCCCGTCTAGCCGAAGTGTTGCATGTCATGGACTTCTCAGCCCCCAGGATTCCGTCTTAAGCATCACGAAACGCCATCGACAGCTAATTGGGGGTATTTTACCCCAATCTCTTGAAGTGTAATTGGTGTATTCTGTCCCACCCGATAGGGTGCTTCAAAGATCGAATCATTGATAACAATCATAAGGAGATGGTTAACAAGCTAGTATTCCAAAAATATTCTTAATGCAGTCGTCACTGGGTGCTACGGTTCCTTGGCCTTGTGTCAGAATAAGCTCAGCCTAAATAAAAGCCGCGTATATATAGTATTGTCAAAATTCCAAGGCAATGGGATTAAAAGTCTTAAGCAGTACTGTTATTGGCTAAGTACTAGGGAAGACTGGACTCTTTCTATGCCTACGAGTTTAAAACAAAAACAACAATGATGAGGCCAATCATCTAGTCTCAACTAGTAACACTTGTTCGTGCTACCTTCCTTAAAGATCAATAACACCAAGTAATTATTTATTAAACCCGGTTTTGTTAAAAAAAATAGTATGCAAATTAACCATACCGTATATTATGTAAACCTTTATTTGTTAGTGATATATAACACGCATTGCAGGATTTTAAACGAACCGATAATATGGGCTGTTTTAGGGGAAATCGAACTCAGATTTTCACAGGAACATCGTTAATAAATAAGATTTCTTCTATGTACTAATGATTTTGATTATACACTAAGTACTCGTAGATAGACGAATGCATGTGTGTGTGTGTGTGCGCGCGTGTGTGTGTGTGTATGTGTGTGAAAAAGAGGGAGAATGAGAAAGAGAAAGAAAGAGATAGAGATAGAGATAGATAGATAGATAGATAGATAGAGAGAGAGAGAGAGAGAGAGAGAGAGAGAGAGAGAGAGAGAGAGAGAGAGAGAGAGAGATGCACTGAGAAAATCAAGGCAAAAAGAAAGAAATGATAAGTGTCTTGACCTTAAACCCACTCCGTAGGGAAGACTGGACACTTTATATATCAACCGGTTTAGAATACAAACAGCAACTAGTCTCAACTAGTAACACGTGTTCTTGCCACCTTCGTTCACAAACGTGAACGTAAAATTAAAGTCAACTTTTCAAGTTTGAAAAAAACAAAAAACAAAGAAAGAAAGAAAGAAAAAGAAAGAAAGAAAGAAAGAAAGAAAGAAAGAAAGAAACAGGGTTATAGCAAAAAAATAACCACAAAAAAAAATGACAAAGAAGGTTTCATCTAAAGACGACGCCTAAGATTAATCAATTTTATATAAACACATCAATGGACATTTAAAAAAAAAGACCGACAACATTCTTTTGATTAATTAATTGAAAACTCTTGTTATGCTAAAATAAAATGAAATGAAATGAAATAAGATAAAATAAAAACTTTGATGCTCAAAAGAAAAGAATCAAAAATCTTGGAGCAAATGTCTTGTCTCTTTTGTGTTCCTTGTCTGTTTCAAGTTGGTTGGTTTCACCTCATCAGTCGCAGAAATTGTTATTGTCAGATAATTCGTGTTTCCTTTCTTTTTTTTATTATCAAAAGAAAGCAAATGTTCCACAGACAAAAGAGACAAAAGATTAGTGCTATCATATAAATAATATCTTAAAAAACCCCAAAAAAACCTCAAGATATTCTCAACACACACAAATACATACAGACACAGACACACAGACACACACACACACACACACACATATATATATATATATATATATATATATATATATATATGTTGAAAAAATGAATAAAGGAAAGAAAGTATAGAATGGATTAAATAGGATATTTGAATCCATTTTACTTACACGTGTTTCGATCAGGAGTTTATCCATGTGTACATTATTCAAACTATTATTATTTTTAAATTATTATTATTATTTCATTTCATTTGGTTATTTAAAATAATAATAGTTTGAATAATGTACACATGGATAAACTCCTGACCGAAACACGTGTAAGTAAAATGGGTTAAAATATCCTATTTAATCCATTCTATACTTTCTTTGCTTTATCTATTTTTTCAACATACCGTCGGATTCACTTCCAGTCTCATTTTATATATATATATATATATATATATATATATATATATATATGTGCCCAAGCCCTTGGTGATTGAGCTCTCTGGGAGAAAATGTGATTGTCGGTCGTAAATTAAGCTTAAAATGGCAAAGGTCTCCTATAAACAGGACGCGAGCTCACTCACGGCTCTAAAATACATACCTATGTATGTATCTATCAGTTAAAATCTACCCCTACCCTGCAGGTGGCTGATGGCCAAGTGGTTAAGACGTTGGACTGACGGAAAATCAGTTGGGTATATATCCCGGCTGGAGGTAACTTGCAATGTCTAGCTACACTGAGGAGACGTGGTACGTCGAAACACGATGACTGTAGATGACAATATATATATATATATATATATATATATATATATATATATATATATATATATATGTGTGTGTGTGTGTGTGTGTGTGTGTGTGTGTGAGAAGAAAATATCTTAAAATATAACAAACACAGGATGTTATGATCCGGGGAAACAATTTTATGTGTCAATACTTAAGTATTTCGGTATTATACCATCTTCAGAAGACTGTTAAGGAATGTTTTTGTGAGGGACAAAATGAAAGATGTTAAGTGTATAGTGAATATGTGAATATGATGTTATTAACCGTTAATTTTTGTATGTGCGTTTGTTTACGAAAGCTGATGACGTGATCATTGCATGTGCAAAAATGGAAAGTGAAGATCATAGGATGACGCATGCAGACACGTGAATAAGCGGAGAACAAAAAGCTAAAAAAGATATGATGTATTTTATATGGATATTAATGTTTAGAAAAATAAGAAGATTAATAGATAGAACGTTTAATATATATATATATATATATATATATATATATATATATATATATATATATATATATATATATGGAACAAAACAATACATAAATACAATTATGTATTAAACAGCCCAATTACGAAGAAAACAGGAATTAACAAAGGAAATCAACCCCAGCAAAAACCCTGAATAGAAGTCAACTCACAAAAAATGGCGGGCGACGAGTTAGATGACCTTGACATGCAACATCGTACTTAGACGCATACTTAGGCTTCACGGGCGCTATCGGAGAGGCCCCCTCCGATCAAGCGGCTGGTCGTGTCAAGCGCTAGTACCTATAGCGGAGTTGTACAGATTTAAATTCAGAGTTTCTTTTCTCCTAGACTTGTTACCTAGCCATGGCTAAAGAGCCCAGTCTGCCCTACTATTTACCCACAGTTGGAAGGAGAGTAGTTGGATGCATAGCTTTCCCAAGAGTATTGGTGAAATGCAAACAATCTCGTCCAGGATTTGAACTCGGATCGACGAGTCAATTTCCTACGACTAACCCTTACACCACACGTCTAAATCCTTTTCTCCAAATATAGGTATTTACTAAGCTTATTTTAGACGCGGTACAAGACCACAAGTATAGGGCGCCTAATAAGAATCGAACTCACTACCAATGGTTTGTTAATCTAGCTTGATAACCATTACACCAAGTAATGTGCCCAGACTTTCTCCAAATATAACCCCGCATCTTTGAGGTATGTCAGAAAAGTTCCAGAACTGGTGTCACAAAAAATTATTTCAAATCCAAACTTCAAACTACAAGTTATCCTCTTCAAAGTAATCCCCCTGGAGTCTAATGCACTTTCCCATCTTTCTCTGCCACGCTTTCATGCACTCCTGGAAGGATTCTTCCAGGATTCTCCGTAACTCTGTCATCACGGCCTTTTTGATGTTGTTCAAATTTTTGATGGCTCCCTTGTGTTTGGGGAAAAATTCACATGGAGACAGGTCTGGCGAGTAGGGAGGTTGCTCTAGCATAGTGATGTTCTTCTGGGCCAGAAACTCTCGGATACTCAAGGCAGTGTGAACAGGTGCGTTGTCATGGTGAAGCACCCACGATTTGTCCTGCCACGTCTCTCGCCTCTTCTCGCGCACTGAACGAAGCAAACGTCGCAGTATCTCTTTACAAACGCTTGAAGAAATAGTTAGAAGAGGAAAACTAGTAGTTTCTAGTTTGGGTTTGAAACATATTTTGTGATACCAGTCCTGCAACGTTTTTGACATGCCTCGTAGTCATTTGAAAAAAAAACAAGCCCATAACGACAATTATATATATATATATATATATATATATATATATATATATATATATATATATATATATATATGTACATATAATTGTCGTTATCGGCTTGTGTTTTTCAAATGACTACGGGCCGGGTTAGCTCAGTCGGTAGAGCGTTCGGCTAGAAACCACAAGGTTCCTAGTTCGATACCTGTCCTCGCCAACTCAGCGTATGAGTAGCACAGGGATCTGTGCGGTAAAGTAAGGAGCTGATGGTAGGTGTGGCACTCCACCTCAGATGCTAAAACCAATCTCCTTGGTCTAGCGCTATTGAAAAGGGGATAGACTCCCTCGCTGACTGGCTGATACCGACTTTAGGCCACCCCGACGACTTTACTTACTTATATATATAAGGTATACATAAAAGTATCGAGATTTTTTGTATTTTTTGACACACGTTGTATTCTAAAAAATAACGGTCCATTGATAATTCATCTCATTTCGAGATGTTAGTAAACAATTGTTAACGAGTTCGATTCTCACCGTGTGCCTCATACTTTTGAAACTGTGCCTAAACTGAAGGGCCTAAATAGGAACGGAACCCAATTCTCTTGGCGTATTGCAAGGCATATTATAAAAATCTTATTTCGTTTCAAATTCTAAAAATCAGTTCCTATATTTCCGACATTACTTTTTGAAGAGCTAAAGAACTCATAACGATAATAATGATTGTGATTTGTTGAAAGTTCTTGGGTTTTCTTTAATAACGTCCTTAATTTTCGGGGGAACAGATTGCCTTACTTCTAACTTCTCGGAAAGTGCTCTGCTGTGAGAGACAGATTATCTATATTGCATATTAAGATGAGCCGAGAGAATCTTTACTTGCCCGTACCGGAAGCGGAAATAGCGCTGCATTCCGAAATGCTTTCAAGTAATTTTATGCAGTAAAGTTAACTCTCTCTCTTCATTGCATTTTCCACTGCATAAATATTTCCGGCTCTTTTCTAAAACATACCGGAAATCGATTCACTTAGAAGCCTTATAGGATTTTTTAAGTGATCCCCACGGGTAAAATGACCCGGGGGATACAAAACGAGAAAACTGGTTTCCAGCTAGAGAAGGGATCTTTTTTTGCATTGGTTTCTCAGGCCGCCTTGAGAGAGGCCGGTTATTTGTAAATAGCAGGAGTCCTGTAGCTGTTTACGCTTGTTTTTTATTTTTTTATTTTTTTATTTATTAAGGGCCAGTTTAGCTCAGTTGGTAGAGTATCCGCTTACGAATCGCAAATTGTAAAACGTGTTCAAATCCTTGATAAGGCTGTTGGCACTTCACACAGTTCTAATACATTCGCGAAATGTATGAATCCAACTATTCTATGGGTAAATAGAGCAGATTGGGCTCTTTAACCTTGGTTAGGCAACCAGTCTAGGAGAAGAAACCTGAATTAAAAAACTCCGCTGAAGAAATTTAGCTAGTCTTATATCCTACTTGTGCAACGGGATTAGGTAAATGTGTATAGACTGATCTCATATCATCCATATATATATATATATATATATATATATATATATATATAAATAAGTCATCCACAGACACAGATATATATGTGTGTGTGTTTGTGTGTGTGTGTGTATATATATAAATATATATATATATATATATAAGGTCTGTCAAAAAGCATCGAGATTGAAGCTGTATTAGTAGTGCAGACTGGGCCCTTTAACCTTGGTTAGGCAAGCAGTCTAGGAAAAGAAACCTGAATTAAAAACTCCGCTCAAGAAATTTAGCTAGTCTGATATCCTACTCGTGCAGCGGGATTTGGTAAATATATATAGACTGATCTCATATCACCCCTATATATATATATATATATATATATATATATATATATGTGTGTGTGTGTGTGTGTGTGTGTGTGTATAAGGTCTGTCAAAAAGCATCAAGATTGAAGGTGTATTTACCAAGATAAGAATGAACAATAAATGTAACGCTATTTTTTGATAATACAAGGTGTGTCAAAAAGTACAGATTTTAAAGCTGTATTTACGAAGGTAGAAATGAAGAATGAATGGGACGTTAATTTTTCAGAATACTAGGTATGTCAAAAAGTACACACCTTGTATATATATATATATATATATATATATATATATATATACAGTGAGAAAAATAAGCATGTCATGCCCTGCTGATTTTTTGAGTTTGCCACCCAAACAGTATAATTTTCAGGGTAGGTCTATCTTGAAATTGAGAGATAGAATATAAATAAATTCTAGAAAATCTCATTATATTAATTTTTGAACATTTATTTGTATTTCATTGAAAAAAAGTATTTAAACCCATAGCAAAATACAACTCATTACTCGGTGAAGAAACACTTGTTGGTCAGCACAGCAGCCAGACGTGTCCTGTAGTTGGTTACCAAGTTTTTACAAATCCCAGGGAGGATTTTTTCTCACTCCTCTTTGCAGCTCAATCCCCAGATTCTCCAAAGTATTAATGTCCGTGACTGACTAGATTACCCCATTACCGTAGTGTGATTCTTATTGAACCACTCCTTTATTGCCTTAGCCATATGCTTTGGGTCAATGTGATGCTGGAACCCCCAACCACGACGCGTCTTCTGTGTCCTGGCTGAGGGAAGGATGTTTTCCCTCAAGATCTCTCTGTACATAGCCCCATCCATATTTACCTCGACCCGGTGTAGACCCGGTGTAGCAGAGAAACAGCCCTAAAAGATAATATTTCTACTACTATGCTTAATGATTGGGATGGTGTTTTTGGGGTCGAAGTCAACCTTTTTCTCTCCAAACACGGCGATCAGTTTGAGTCTCAATTGACCACAGCACTTTCTCACGACCGAGGGAGATTGGTAGTCAATTGTTATTTCTTCCATTTTCTTATTATAACACCAACACTTGACTACTTCTCACCTGCTTGCCGATCGTCTTGTAGCCGAGTCCAGTCGTGTGCAAGCCTACAATTCTGTCCCAGACGTCCTTGACAATTCCTGACAATTCCTGACAATTATTTTCACTTGCCCATTGTGGAGAGATTAGATTCTTATTCATTAAAGGATTCTGTGAATTAGTGTATTTTATACACATACGGAGTACTTAATTAGCAGTAATAATTGAGTAGTAGAACTAATCTGTATGCCTCCTGGTCACATAACCGGTCTGTGGGGGGTTGAATCATTGC
>CM042167.1:55758665-55761165 GCA_023376005.1 Doryteuthis pealeii
TCCACTTAGACCCTTACTTACGCTAGACGGGCGGTTGGAGAGACCCCTCCGATCAATCCGCTGGTCACGTCAAGCCCTAGAACCTATATAATTGCCCCAACCCTATTGCCCTTATGGCAAGCACCAACCCGTTTTATCATATGGGTGCTAGAAGGCAGTGGTTGAGGGTCTACATGTCCTGGGAATTACTTTAAACTCTATCTGATGGTGAGGTTCTTGTTTTGGAGGTTTGGGGAATGTGGAGCACCCCTTCATCCCCATTGATCTCTGGTCCACTCTGACCCGGAGTGGTAGTACCTGTTAGGGTCCCATCTATGGGTTAAATAGAAAAATGTATTTATAAAAAAATTGTATTATCCATTAAGAATTGATTTATTTAAAAACTTTATCGGCATTAAATGACCCACTGAGGTTGATATGCCGTAAAACAAAACAAACCAAATCAATTCTTGCATATATGTTTTTTTTTAAATCCCTTTGTCGTAATTTTTTTTTGGCTTCGTTAAATTTCAGTTGATTTAACGGTGCAAAATTGAAAACATTGTTTTTCAATCATAATTTTCATTATTTCCGTAAGCTGAAAAATGTTTTTTTTAAATCATCAGGAGTTTGTTTAATGTTTCGTATTTCGGATGAAATTTTTTTCAAGATAATATTAATTTTTATGCAAGTTTCATTGTAATAGATATGGGGGAGGTATTTCACAAGGAAAATTGGTGGTAGCTAGGATATTGTTATCCTTTTTGTTACCTTCCAATTTTCCATTCTTTGTATATTGTCAGAATTTTGCAGGCGATATGATTGATACATTGGAAATATACTGTTTGTACATTATTTTAAATATATTCAACTACCAACATAATTCTGATAATTTCTATCGAACTCTGACAGTTATTTTGCTCCATATGGTGTTTATTCAATGGCTGTACATACAAATTCTATGAAAAATCAATTAATGGTCCGATTTTCACGAAACTTTCCAGAACTATTTACCTTTGCAGAACTATTTACCTTTGGGTGTAAATATGTCTGAAATATTTAAAAAAAATATATATTAGGGGAAATTTTTTGAGAGCTTTACCCCCCCCCCTATTTTATTTTATGAGATATTAAAAAATGAACCGTCAAAAAACGATTTTTACCTTCTTTCTCTCAAGATAAGAGTCTGAGTAACTATATAAAAAGATTTGTATAATATTCAAAGCAGTAGTTTTTGTAGAAAAAAAATAATGAATTCTGAAATAAAAAGTGCCAGTCGTAACTTGCCCACACTCATTTTTTCGAGTTTAAAATCGACATAACTCGAGTGACATGGCCCTGATGATTTGACATGGAATTACCCATATATCGTTTCACCCCATTTATCCTTTTCACGTTGTACTGATCGTTTGTTACCTGAGCAGTCTTCTTGATCACTTGAGATTGATATACAACGTTTGTTACAAAATTTATTTTGCTTACGGCCCAAGTCTCGTTGAAAATGCCAGTTCCCATGCGATCATCAAGTTGAAAGAATCGGAAACCTTGAAAAAGGGTGAAGGTTCACCCGAAATATCGGAATTGATCAAACCAGGAACAGAACCACAATTGAATATTAAAATTCTGATTTTTGTTCTGTTTTTCTTGGTTTTTTTTCCAATGCTTCAAAAGCCAAAAACAAAAAAACAAAAAACAAAAACAAACGTTCACAAGAACATAACATACATAATTATATATATATATATATATATATATATATATATATATATATATATATATATAAAAACGATCTTTTTTAAATATTTTAAACGATCTACCGGTTGTTACTTTTGACAAAGCACCGGTCGAAAGGACCCTTAAGTTTTTCCTTTTTTCTTTGGCTCTATCAAAATTTGCTGATCAATGAAAGTATGACAGTATTTTTTAAAATCCTATATAAATTTAGCTGTACCAAAAATTTGTTTATATATATAACTAAAAGTAAAGTCGTCGGGGCGGCCTAAAGTCGGTGTCAGCCAATTAGCGAGGGAGTCTTTCCCCTTTTCCCTTGCGCTAAACCAAGGAGATTATTTTAGTGGCTGAGGTGGAGTGCCACACCTACCATCAGCTCCTAACTTTACCGCACAGATCCCTGTGCTACTCATACGTTGAGTTGGCGAGGACCGGTATCGAACTAGGAACCTTGTGGCTGCTAACCGAACGCTCTACCGACTGAGCTAACCCGGCCCATATATATATATATATTTTATGAATGAGAAAGATATTGTCTAACCTGAGTTGCTATGCATTTTAAAAATAAGTTAGACAACATCCTACTCAAACAATAATCCTGATGTTGGTTTTATGAAAAACCAAAACGTTTTAACGTAGACCTTCTTTTCACTTCACCTATAAATTCATATTTTGAGATACTTTGTTTTGGCGATCGTAAAATGTATATAACGATGTATGTATATATCAGTTAAAACTCCACCCCTTTCTGGCAGATGCCGACGGCCCAGAGGTTAAGGAACCGGACTAA
>CM042167.1:55766165-55768665 GCA_023376005.1 Doryteuthis pealeii
AAAACGTGATTTATCTTCTAGATTGCACTAAATGCCAAAGACAATACGTTGGGAAATCTGAATGGGAATTTTACTTCAGACTTAACAACTACAGACACAGAATAAAAAATACAGACTATGATAAGCTCATTCCAATAGAACAACACTTCCGACTGGAAGATCACGATTTCAATAGAGACGCCAAGTTTACGCTCATTGAAAGAATTCTAACAAACACTGACACCAAAACGGTAATAGAGAAGCACGAATACAGATGGATACAAACATTAAAAACCTTTCATCCACACGGCTTTAATCATAAAACAAATCCTCTTTAACTGAATAATAAAACTGTCTACACCTACGAGGGTGTTTAATAGTTTAATAGTTGGAATGTATTACGAACAGTTTTGATATTTTAATGTACACTTTTTATATAATTATACACTTTTTTAAATAACTTTACATCAGGCTCTTTTGAGTCTTATTATAAACTATAATGCTTCTGATTTTAAAAAAATTAAAAATACAATTCATTTTATTGTTAAATAAAATTCATTTTACACCCACATCCCCACCCACCAACACCCACCCACCCACGCATATATATATATATATATATATATATATATATATATATATAATATATATATGGGTTGGGGGTGTAACTATATTGAAATATACATATATATATATATATATATATATATATATATATATATATATATATGTAAACAACTTTTGGCTATTTTCAGCCGACAGTATATTTGAAAAAAGCACATATTCTCCCATATATATATATATATATATATATATTATAGCTGTTATGTATGTTTGATATTTGTTCCTGTTCGAAAGGGAGTTTTCCATAATATGCTGTCATCAAAACAACCAATTCTTTCCGCCTTAGATACATTTCTTAGTAACCCGCTATAAAATTTTGAGTAATTCGCGATTTTTCTTTGTGTGTTTAAGCAATTTCAATTATAAATCGATAATCAAAATGAGGAATTAGGTTGCTCGAAAAAAGGGGAAAATGTTTTATTAATCTGATTTTTATTAAAGTGTCTTTTTTTTTCAAGGGACCGATTGTTTCATCGATAGCTTTTGTAATCTATATTTTAATCTCGAGATCGATAGTGTTATTCATGACCTTGAACTCTTTCCAGATCGAGGAACATTAGGAAATATTTGGAGAATATTTGAAAGAGATTCAGTTAAAAAAACCACAGCTATTAAAATTGTTGTGTCAAGCAGACAAGCTGGTATTGACAACGAAAAGTTGTCTCCATATTAAGATTGTTGTGGCCATTTTTAGGCTGCAGGTGGAGCACTTTACAGTGGAGATCCCTTGTGTTCCTTAGTGTTAGTAGAATCCTTGATTGTTCCATAGTGTTAGGTAGAATCCTTGATTGTTCCTTAGTGTTAGGTAGAATCCTTGATTGTTCCATAGTGTTAGGTAGAATCCTTGTGTTCCTTAGTGTTAGGTAGAATCCTTGATTGTTCCATAGTCTTAGGTAGAATCCTTGTGTTCCTTAGTGTTAGGTAGAATCCTTGATTGTTCCATAGTGTTAGGTAGAATCCTTGATTGTTCCTTAGTGTTAGGTAGAATCCTTGTGTTCCTTAGTGTAGTATAGTGTTAGGTAGAATCCTTGATTGTTCCTTAGTGTTAGGTAGAATCCTTGTGTTCCTTAGTGTTAGGTAGAATCCTTGTGTTCCTTAGTGTTAGGTAGAATCCTTGTTTGTTCCATAGCGTTAGGTAGAATCCCTGTGTTCCTTAGTGTTAGACAGAATCCTTGATTGTTTCATAGTGTTAGGTAAAATCCTTGGTTGTTCCTTAGTGTTAGGTAGAATCCTTGGTTGTTCCTTAGTGTTAGGTAGAATCCTTGTGTTCCTTACTGTTAGGCAGAATCTTTGTGTTCCTTACTGTGAGGCAGAATCATTGTGTTCCTTAGTGTTAGGTAGAATCCTTGATTGTTCCTTAGTGTTAGGTAGAATCCTTGTGTTCCTTAGTGTTAGGTAGAGTCCTTGTGTTCCTTAGTGTTAGGTAGACTCCTTGATTGTTCCATAGTGTTAGGTAGAATCCTTGTGTTCCATAGTGTTAGGTAGAATCCCTGTGTTCCTTAGTGTTAGGCAGAATCCTTGATTGTTCCATAGTGTTAGGTAGAATCCTTGATTGTTCCTTAGTGTTAGAAGAACCCTTGGTTGTTCCTTAGTGTTAGGGAGAATCCTTGATTGTTCCATAGTCCTTGATTGTTCCTTAGTGTTAGGTAGAATCCTTGGTTGTTCCTTAGTGTTAGGTAGATCCTTGATTGTTCCTTAGTGTTAGGTAGAATCCTTGTTGTTCCTTAGTGTTAGGTAGAATCCTTGATTGTTCCATAGTGTTAGGTAGAATTCTTGTGTTCCTTAGTATTAGGTAGAATCCTTGATTGTTCCATAGTGTTAGGTAGAATCCTTGATTGTTCCTTAGTGTTAGGTAGAATCCTTGGTTGTTCCATAGTGTTAGGTAGAATCATTAATT
>CM042167.1:55776165-55841760 GCA_023376005.1 Doryteuthis pealeii
TCCAAAACAGTGGTGGCTGAATCGATTAATCAAAAACGCTCAAATATGTATTTAATTTACTATTTAAAGGCGTTGATAAATTGTCTTGAAATTACTTGATGGAAGAACTGCTTAAAAGAAGAGTAGATCAACTTTCTACTTCAAGACAGGATCAAACATCTGATACAACTTCTACTTTGAGGACAGTTGAACAGACAAGGATTAAAACTGAAACTAAATCTTTCTACTTCAAGACAGGATCAAAACTCTGATAAAACTTCTACTTTGAGGACATCTGGACAGACAAGGATTAAAACTGAAACTAAATCTTTCTACTTCAAGACAGGATCAAAACTCTGATACAACTTCTACTTTGAGGACATCTGGACAGACAAGGATTAAAACTGAAACTAAATCTTTCTACTTCAGACAGGATCAAAACTCTGATACAACTTCTACTTTGAGGACATCTGGACAGACAAGGATTAAACTGAAACTAAATCTTTCTACTTCAAGACAGGATCAAAACTCTGATACAACTTCTACTTTGAGGACATCTGGACAGACAAGGATTAAAATTGAAACTAAATCTTTCTACTTCAAGACAGGATCAAACTCTGATACAACTTCTACTTTGAGGACAGCTCAACAGACAAGGATTAAAACTGAAACTAAATCTTTCTACTTCAAGACAGGATCAAAACTCTGATACAACTTCTACTTTGAGGACATCTGGACAGACAAGGATTAAAACAGAAACTAAATCTTTCTACTTCAAGACAGGATCAAAACTCTGATACAACTTCTACTTTGAGGACATCTGGACAGACAAGGATTAAAACTGAAACTAAATCTTTCTACTTCAAGACAGGATCAAAACTCTGATACAACTTCTACTTTGAGGACACCTGGACAGACAAGGATAAAACTGAAACTAAATCTTTCTACTTCAAGACAGGATCAAAACTCTGATACAACTTCTACTTTGAGGAAAGCTGAACAGACAAGGATTAAAAATTGAAACTAAATCTTTCTACTTCAAGACAGGATCAAAAATCTGATACAACTTCTACTTTGAGGACAGCTGAACAGACAAGGATTAAAACTGAAACTAAATCTTTCTACTTCAAGACAGGATCAAAACTCTGATACAACTTCTACTTTGAGGACAGCTGAACAGACAAGGATTAAAACTGAAACTAAATCTTTCTACTTCAAGACAGGATCAAAACTCTGATACAACTTCTACTTTGAGGACACCTGACAGACAAGGATTAAACTGAAACTAAATCTTTCTACTTCAAGACAGGATCAAAACTCTGATACAACTTCTACTTTGAGGAAAGCTGAACAGACAAGGATTAAAATTGAAACTAAATCTTTCTACTTCAAGACAGGATCAAAACTCTGATACAACTTCTACTTTGAGACAGCTGAACAGACAAGGATTAAAACTGAAACTAAATCTTTCTACTTCAAGACAGGATCAAAACTCTGGTACAACTTCTACTTTGAGGACATCTGGACAGACAACATTTCTTTCTACTTCAAGACAGGATCAAAACTCTGATACAACTTCTACTTTGATGAACAGACATTAAATTGAAACTAAATCTTTCTACTTCAAGACAGGATCAAAATCTGATACAACTTCTACTTTGAGAACAGCTGAACAGACAAGGATTAAAATTGAAACTAAATCTTTCTACTTCAAGACAGGATCAAACTCTGATACAACTTCTACTTTGAGGACAGCTGAACAGACAAGGATTAAAACTGAAACTAAATCTTTCTACTTCAAGACAGGATCAAAACTCTGATACAACTTCTACTTTGAGGACATCTGACAGACAAGGATTAAAACTGAAACTAAATCTTTCTACTTCAAGACAGGATCACAACTCTGATACAACTTCTACTTTGAGGACATCTGGACAGACAAGGATTAAACTGAAACTAAATCTTTCTACTTCAAGACAGGATCAAAACTCTGATACAACTTCTACTTTGAGGACAGCTGAACAGACAAGGATTAAAATTGAAACTAAATCTTCTACTTCAAGACAGGATCAAAACTCTGATACAACTTCTACTTTGAGACAGCTGAACAGACAAGGATTAAAACTGAAACTAAATCTTTCTACTTCAAGACAGGATCAAAACTCTGATACAACTTCTACTTTGAGGACACCTGGACAGACAAGGATTAAAACTGAAACTAAATCTTTCTACTTCAAGACAGGATCAAAACTCTGATACAACTTCTACTTTGAGGAAAGCTGAACAGACAAGGATTAAAATTGAAACTAAATCTTTCTACTTCAAGACAGGATCAAAACTCTGATACAACTTCTACTTTGAGGACAGCTGAACAGACAAGGATTAAAACTGAAACTAAATCTTTCTACTTCAAGACAGGATCAAAACTCTGAAACTTCTACTTTGAGGACATCTGGACAGACAAGGATTAAAACAGAAACTAAATCTTTCTACTTCAAGACAGGATCAAAAACTCTGATACAACTTCTACTTTGAGGACATCTGGACAGACAAGATTAAACTGAAACTAAATCTTTCTACTTCAAGACAGGATCAAAACTCTGATACAACTTCTACTTTGAGGACAGCTGAACAGACAAGGATTAAAATTGAAACTAAATCTTTCTACTTCAAGACAGGATCAAAAATCTGATACAACTTCTACTTTGAGAACAGCTGAACAGACAAGGATTAAAATTGAAACTAAATCTTTCTACTTCAAGACAGGATCAAAACTCTGATACAACTTCTACTTTGAGGACAGCTGAACAGACAAGGATTAAAACTGAAACTAAATCTTTCTACTTCAAGACAGGATCAAAACTCTGATACAACTTCTACTTTGAGGACAGGACAGACAAGGATTAAAACTGAAACTAAATCTTTCTACTTCAAGACAGGATCACAACTCTGATACAACTTCTACTTTGAGGACATCTGGACAGACAAGGATTAAACTGAAACTAAATCTTTCTACTTCAAGACAGGATCAAAACTCTGATACAACTTCTACTTTGAGGACAGCTGAACAGACAAGGATTAAAATTGAAACTAAATCTTTCTACTTCAAGACAGGATCAAAACTCTGATACAACTTCTACTTTGAGGACAGCTGAACAGACAAGGATTAAAACTGAAACTAAATCTTTCTACTTCAAGACAGGATCAAAAATATGATACAACTTTTACTTTGAGAACAGCTGAACAGACAAGGATTAAAACTGAAACTAAATCTTTCTACTTCAAGACAGGATCAAAACTCTGATACAACTTCTACTTTGAGGACATCTGGACAGACAAGGATTAAAACTGAAACTAAATCTTTCTACTTCAAGACAGATCAAAACTCTGGTAAACTTCTACTTTGAGGACATCTGGACAGACAAGGATTAAAACTGAACTAAATCTTTCTACTTCAAGACAGGATCAAAACTCTGATACAACTTCTACTTTGAGGACATCTGGACAGACAAGGATTAAAACTGAAACTAAATCTTTCTACTTCAAGACAGGATCAAAACTCTGATACAACTTCTACTTTGAGGACAGCTGAACAGACAAGGATTAAAATTGAAACTAAATCTTTCTACTTCAAGACAGGATCAAAACTCTGATACAACTTCTACTTTGAGGACAGCTGAACAGACAAGGATTAAAACTGAAACTAAATCTTTTTACTTCAGGACAGGATCAAAAATCTGATACAACTTCTACTTTGAGAACAGCTGAACAGACAAGGATTAAAATTGAAACTAAATCTTTCTACTTCAAGACAGGATCAAAACTCTGATACAACTTCTACTTTGAGGACAGCTGAACAGACAAGGATTAAAATTGAAACTAAATCTTTCTACTTCAAGACAGGATCAAAACTCTGATACAACTTCTACTTTAAGAACAGCTGAACAGACAAGGATTAAAACTGAAACTAAATCTTTCTACTTCAGGACAGGATCAAAACTCTGATACAACTTCTACTTTGAGAACAGCTGAACAGACAAGGATTAAAATTGAAACTAAATCTTTCTACTTCAAGACAGGATCAAAACTCTGATACAACTTCTACTTTAAGAACAGCTGAACAGACAAGGATTAAAACTCCATCTTTCTACTTAAAAAACGGGTCAAACTTTATATCACAAAGAATGTCCACTGTAAATTTGCCTTCAACTACAACCCTAAAAGAGCAACACGAATCGTAGCAATGAAGCTGCTGAAGAATCTAAAAGAGTGCGACGAATGAAATATTTTTGATACAAATTTATACAATTTTTCAAAAAATTAAGAGATTTTTTTAATTAAAAGGAAATTCGAAATGCGTGTTAAATTATTTCTGTTCCGGATAAATAATAAAGAAGTTTGAATAACCGAGGGGTAAAATAAATTCATTAATAACGATTGTCCGCGTGAATATTTAAACAGAATAATTTAACTAAAACGCACGAATTTTTCAAGTATGGAAGCCCCGTCGTCCAATAATCATATCATTTCTACTTTTTCATTGGCAACTTGTTATTTTAGGTGTGGAGGCCTTCTTTAAGAAAAAAAAGCAGGGATTCGAAGTCCTCTTCTTACGCAAAGTGCAATTAGTTTGTTCAAAATTTGTGATTGATGAAAAATGAACTCAGTCCTCTCTACATGACTCATTTGTAAGCCGGTTGGTTGGTTGGTTGTCGAATAAAGGCAGTTTGATACAATTACAATACCTGCTGTTGCTTGTAAAGTAGAAAAGGAAGCGCGTGGTGTAATGGTCAAAGTCTTGGGAAATGGACTCGTCGCCCCGAGTTAAAATCCTGGACGTGGTAATTGCATTTCACTTAGCGCTAATACCCTTGGGAAAGGTATGAATCCTACTCTCCCTCCAGCTATGGGTAAATAGTAGGGCAGACTGGGCTCTTTAACTATGGTTAGGCAACGAGGAGAAGGAAAACTCTGAATTCAAACCTGATAAACTCCGCTTAAGAAATTGACCTTGTGTCGCATCCTGCTCGTGCGGAGGGGTTGGTAAATATATATAAAGTAGAAAAGACATGGTCACCGTTCCTTTCAGACGTCCAGAGTAAAATGCAAATGGTTGATACTGTCTCTATATTTATAGTGTATCTGGCCAAGGGCATATCACCCTGTTCAGTCTAGAAACGGGGACAGGCTCATCGTTGCTTAACGCATTTGAACATTTATGTAAATGTGACACCAGGTCAATTTTTAAAATAAAGTACAAAGACAAACAGTTTCTCGCTTGTGTGATCATCAGACTATGTATACTGTACAGTTGTCATCACATGTCTTCCTTTCTAAATATATATATATGCTTGTGCTTGTGTGCGTATATATATGTGAGCGTGTGCGTTTGTTTGTGAACATACACACACACACACACACACACACACACACACACACACACGCGCGCGCGCACACTCACACACACATAGATATATATAGTCATCCACAGACACCGTGTTTCGACGTCTACGTTTCATCACTGTGGCTAGACTTAACAGTTACTTCTATCCGAAAGCAAAACCTGACTGACTTTTCAGCAGTCCAACCCCTTTCCAATGGCCCTATATAGCTGTCAGTAAGAGGCAATCATTTTAACTGATAAATACATATATCGGTAGATGTATGGTACGATCACCTAGAGAACTCGAGTCTATAAACAACAGACGAGTAATGCCTTACGCTAAACACACAGCAACACAGACACATATATATATACACTAATATATATATATATATATATATATATATATGGAACTGAATCATTGTCAAAATTATCTACTCATGTTTTACTGAGAAGGATCATCAGGATAATGCAGTTATTAATGGCTTAGTACAAACGAATACATATATACAAATACACAGAAATTTGCATATATATATATATATATATATATATATATATATATATATATATATATATATATGACTGATAACAAAACTTCTCCGATGAACGGATCTCATAATTTCTTTTTTGCATTATTTCATCTTTTTTTTAATACCCTGCCCGGTGGCGAAAGCTGCTTAGTAGCGCTGGGAAGTGGCAGTCCTGCCTTAGCTACCGAAACTGTGTTATCACTCCTAGTTGGCAGCTGATGAGGACAGGGTATCGCACGTGCTATCACACGTTGTATGACGAAAATAATATATATATATATTTGTGTGTGTGTGTGTGTGTGTGTGTGTGTTTTCTTTCCAGTTCCCTTATATTTATATCTGGTAATTTTTATGAAAGTTTTTTTTTCATTGAAAAATACAAGAATTTCTTCTTTTTTGATTCATCTAAAATTTTATTGGGAATAAATAAATCGAATCGACTGTTGATTATTGATCATACTCGTTTCAAATTCCAAAGGTCTCCGGTCATTTCTGGCAATGAGTATTGATGGGTTACTTGCTCAAATACTTACAATGATCAATATCAAGCCAACACAATTTAATAATCAAGCATAGATATATGGATAGATAGATAGGTAAAGATTGAGAAATATAGGAAGAGATTAGAATAGGGACAAACTATGGTAAATAGATAGTTAGATAGATAGATAGATAGATAGATAGTGATGGATAGATACGAATAAGTTGGAATAGATAGATAGTTACATACATACTGAAATAAATGGATGATGAATAGATAGATAGATATTAACAGTTTGGGATAGATATATAGATATTAACAAGCAGGGATGGATTGATAGATACACATATATATATAACAGGTAGGGATATATATATATATATATATATATATATATATATATATATATATATATATATATATATATATAGAGAGAGAGAGAGAGAGAGAGAGAGAGAAATCGACAAATATATTTTTTCTAATTTTCTTCCTCCATAAATCTAAATTGTTTGGAATTGATTTATAGCAAAATTTATTTTAATCTTTCAAAAATATTTATTTGAGGCTATTCAAAATGGCGGAAAATCAAAGTGCTCCGAGTATGAACAGAGGCCTTTCATCATTTTTTTAAATATATTCATAAGTACAAACCATATAAAATTTATGTTGTATGATGTGTTACGGCGAAATATATTTTAGTCAAAAGCTGTTTACAATAAGCTAAACATGGATTTGCTATAACGAGCCTGAGTAAAAAAAGAGAATCTGTAGAGTGTAACATACTGATATATCCGGTAATGAAATATTTCCGGGCGCAGTGGTCATTATTTCTATTTCTATTAAAATATCTATTCTTTTAAAATCTACCTGTAGTGAATTTTCCTTAATACAGCCAATTATATTAATGCGTTTAAAAATCTGCACTGAACCTCCTTGTCGTATTCGGGAACCTAACCCTTTATTTATTCCGCAAACCATAGCTGGGGTAGGAGTTGTGTTAATTAATTATTTTTTCTAACTGCTTTCACTCAGGATTGAACTCGGGAGATTGTCAGAACTGTCTTAATTCTTAACCTAACTGCCTATCCACTCGGCCATGTATCCATTGGACAATTGAGTGTGAATTTTGGGAACTTATAAACCTAATGTCTTGATTTGGCTAGAATATCTACCTATTTTACTTATGTATGATTTTTTACCTAGACTCATATTGTGTTTTTTTAATTGGTTTATTAAGTTTTAATTTAATCGTTTTATCCTCAAATGTATTAACATCAATACTATGGATAATGTTATATAGAAATCAATTAAAACAAAATAAAGATAAGTGTATTCTATATCTATGCATTCTTATTTACTTTGGTTAGTCTTTATAATTTAATGAAATATTTTCCCGCATTAAAACAAATACTTGCGCTGGAGGGTGCATATTTTTACTAGTCTTATTATAATGGAGATTATGTGTTTGTCTGTCTGTAACCGAAACATACATAATGTATGGGAGGCAAAATAAAATTGTCTTCCTTTTTACATTAAAAAGGGGCTTTGTCACGTGTCCGTTTTGTTCACATGACAGGGTGAATTAAGGTGGTTTTTGAGACCCTTCCCAGGTAAACTAACATCAGCTTGCTCCAGGTTCCGGAGCAGGATTGAAGGCTGTGATCGACGGTCATGGCGGTTATTTTGAGTGAAACTTATTGACAGTAGTGTAACTTCCGTATCGGTTGTATTTCTATACAATCTAATAAATTTTGTAGTTACCATGCACTTTTTCTTTTTCCTTATGAAATTGTCAAATTTATCCCGAACCACTTGCACACACACACAGACACATACACACACGCGCATATAATATATATATATATATATATATATATATATTATATATATATATATATATATATATATATATATATATATATATATATATAATGTTAGTCTAACGAAGACATGAATTCAATAGTGCTTGGTAAAATTGCAAAGGCGAGAGACATCAGTTCCTATATTTCTAAGGAATGGAGCACTTTGTGACGGCCTTTACACGCAAAGCGAAATGGTTTAAGTTAAATCCCCTTCCCATTCTGTAAGTGAAAACAGCCTAATGGTTACGGTGCCGGACTGGCACCCACCGATCGGATTTCATTCCGGCTGTAGATAGCTTACAAAATGTCTCCACACTGAGCAGACTTGATAAGTCGAATGTCTGTGGATGATATATATAATATATATTTACGAGTGAAAAATTTTAATTCTATACAAAGAAAGAATATTTTGTTCATTGTCAATTAAAATGAGATAAAAGCCAAAAAAAATCTATCTTCTTTTACAAACACGACGTTGAAAGAACCGTACGTGGTCATTCGTTCCCCAACATCTACCAATAATGCCTGTCTTTGATCCCACACATCCTGACCAATAGTAAGTGGTTTCCAAACGTTTTCTTGTTTAAACCATTCTTTATGTTGGGTTGTCTCATCATAGTGTAACCGTTAGCACGCTAGTCTCACAGATCCATTACTCCTGCAAGCGAGTTTGATCCTTACTGTGTGCCCCGTACTTGCGACCTTATGTCTCATTTTACCGTGGCGAACAGGTTGATTAAATAAATTTGGAGTCCCATTGTGGAATAATGGTTATTAAGCTAGTCTCGCTGATCGATTATCTTGTAGAGTCGTATATGCCCTTCTAACATATTCGGGTAGATAAACTGTGAGAGATTCTCGGGTACATAATAGAGAGAGAGAGAGAGAGAGAGAGAGAGAGAGAGAGAGAGAGAGAGAGAGAGAGAGAGAGAGAGAGAGAGAGATAACCCGTGGAATGGGTTAGAGAAATATATTTATTCAGTACCCTCGGGTCGGCTTTTAGGGTGCCCGTTTTTGGCACATTTATCTCCGAGCAATCAATTTGTCTGATCTATTCCTCTAATTGAATGCAATTTAATAGATGTACATCTTTTTCAGCGTCAAACCGATATCCGTACCATTCTCCAACTTCTGTCTGCTTCAACTAACATTAACTATCGGGAAAACCGTAAATTAAATATTTAGATGTAACTTATCGTGTAATCTTGAATATCTTATATCTTCAATATCTACAATCTTGTATTGAGGGGAGACAGACTTCTTGAGAGTACCAACCATTGTTGCTATGTGTACAAGGTGTATCAAGAAAAAAGTATCGAGATTTAAGCTGTATTTACCTATATACAAATGAACAATAAACGTAACGTTATTTTTTTTCAGGATACAAAGTCTGTCAGGTGTATGAGAAGTCCATGATATGCAACACTCCACTTTGGCCATTTCTTGGGCTAGACGGGCGGTCATAGAGACCCCCTCCGATCAATCGGCTGGTCACGTCAAGCCCTAGCACCTATATGATTGTATCAACTCTATTGCCCTTATGGCAAGCCCCAACTAATTTTACCACATTGGTACTAGAAAGCGGAGGCTGAGCGTGTTCATATATTGGGAATGACGTTAAACTCTATCTAATACATTTTTCTATTTAACCCATAAATGGGACCCTAACAGGTACTACCACTCCGGGTTAGAGTGGACCAGGGAGCAATGGTGATGAAGGGGTGCTCCACATTCCCCAAACCTCCAAAATTGGAACCTCACCATCAGATAGAGTTTAACGCCATTCCCAGGACATGTAAACCTTCAATCGCCGCCTTCTAGCACCCATATGATAAAAAGGGTCGGGGCTTGCCATAAGGGCAATATGGTTGGGAAAATCATATAGGTGCTAGGGCTTGACGTGACCAGCCGATTGATCGGAGGGGGTCTTTCCGAACGCCCGTCTAGCCCAAGATAGGGCCAAAGTGGAGTATTGCAAGTCATGAACTGCTCGTTCACCTGGGTTATATCCTTAAGCATCACGGGTCGCCACCCACAGCCAACCGGTGGCCCCATTGGGGGAGTCTTACCCCTCTGCAGAGGTGCAGTCGTTGCATTCTAACGCCCCAGCCGACAGGGCGGGATGATATCCGGGTTTTTGGCTAGTCGTATGAAGACTTGTCTATATCTTTTGGGTAGTATTTTTTCATCCGGCTGGGATATAGCAGCAAGGATGATTCCATGGGAAAAATCTTTGGAAAAGTCAGAATCACAGTTGTTGTAGTTTCGGAGGATGGAGTCCGTGGATGGGTTTCGGTGTAAAAAAAATACCTAGCCAACTATATAAACAATGATCACTCTGTCTCATTTCATCTCGTCTCTTCTCCCTTCCCACTCAAAGAATCAAAAATTCTATCCACACCTACCATAAAACTGATGACATGAATTTACCCCATCATGCTCTACAACCTTCTCATACTTTTCCCCACTCTCCATACAATGAATCAAAATTTTCTTTTAACCAACCAAGAATTTTAACCCAACTTCTTCCTACCACACCCACTCCCAACAAGCACCCAACAACCTCCTCATCTTATCACCCCGAACAAATTCCAATCTTTTGATCTTTCCCTCTCGAATTTCCATGATAGATGTCCTTTGACCAACCAAATTCTCACAAACTCTCCCCCACCGACTCACTTTCTCTACTATAAGTACAAATGTATGTCGCAAAAGCAAAGTCGACGGGACGGCCTAAAGTCGGTATCAGCCAATCAGCGAGGGAGTCTATCCCCTTTTCAATAGCGCTAGACCAAGGAGATTGTTTTAGCATCTGAGGTGGAGCGCCACACCTACCATCAGCACCTTACTTTACCGCACAGATCCCTATGCTACTCATAACGCTGAGTTGGCGAGGACCGGTATCGAACTAGGAACCTTGTGGTTTCTAGCCGAACGCTCTACCGACTGAGCTAACCCGTCCACTATGCTTTAATAAACTGACTGATGAAGTCCTGCTTAACGCAGAACGAAATATATCTCCTAGATCTACTTGTTTGAGTTTTCCTCTTTTTGTCCACTTTTACCTTTATTCTTTACCACATTCTGTTGGATTTACTCCAACCCTCCTATCCTCATGTATATATTTATAACAGAGTACAATATATATATGGTATGGTTATTACCATTGGTTTCAAAGCAGCGTATTGGTCACTTATGGAGACAAGGCACCTTTCCCTTGCAAATTATGTTGATGATAAGTGAGCAATACGCTGCTTTGAAAGCTATGGCAACAATCGCACTATAAATGTATTGTACTCTATAACAAATAAATACAGCTATTTGCCCCTTAACCGAGCACTTTATTTTCAAATTTCCAATAGTGGATAACTACATATATATATATAAACAGAAAGAAATATTTATTACACTCTTGGACTGAAAATATGACAACACAAAACCCCAAAAGGAAAAACAAGTTTTGATTTTAACATCAAACATGCACAAGGATGACTAAAGCGAGAACGCTATTCATAACGGATATTCATTTGGATGACATTTACATTTCTCTGAGGATAAGCATCTAATCCTTTGAAACCAGTGGTAACAAAGAAACCATTAAATGTATAGATTATAATAATTATAAATATATACAAGCACGCACACACACATACACACACACACACACACACACACACACACACACATATATATATATATATATATAGTTTTTTTTTCAACCGTATTAATACGGCATCTTCAGGTATCACAAGAATGAGTCATGTTCTTGTGATTACCTATATATAATATATATACACACACACACACACATATATATATATTTGTGTGTGTATATTTGTACGTGTGAATATACACACACACAGACAGACAGACAAAACACACACACACACACACACACACACACAACATATATATATATAATATATATATATATATATATATATATATATTATATATATATAGCAAGATCCCCCAAAGTGCTCAGCCACAATGGGATGGGGAGAATATATAGTCATCCACAGAAACGTGTTTCGACTTATCAAGTCTCTTCTATGTGGCTAGACATTTGTAAGCTACCTACAGCCAGGATTGAAATCCGATCGGTTCAGTGTCCTTAACCGCTAGGCTGTCATCATGTACAGAATGCGAAGGTGATTTTAACTGTTTTAGTACACACATCTCTATGTATGTAAAGTCCGCCATAGAGTGCTCCATCCCTTATATAGGAGAGCGTTGCGTTTATGCTTTAGTTGGCGGTCGTCAGCAAGATCCCCCCAAAATGCTCACCCCCAGGAGGATGGGTATATATATATATATAATATATATATATATATATTGTAGAAGGACTATTATAACAACATTGCCGCGAATAATTATTGAAGAGTTTACAGTTTCTGCTAATTTTGCTAGTACATTTGGTGTCGTTTCTTCCCTTACCCGTGTTACGTGTGGGTGGGTCCGCTTCTCACGCTGCTTAGCCTTCAATTTGTCTCCGTTAAGCAATAATCACTTGCAGAGTAGCCTCCCTCGACCCCCTACGTAGACCCACCACCACCAACACCCCTCTACGACGACCCAGTACCGCACTGCCAGTCCCCCCACCTCCCGCTTCACGCACGCCCCAGTCAATATTTGATTAATTTACCGCGCCCCGGGACACTAACAATTCGTAAGCCATCATTTCGTCCATTTCTAGCGCACCTCCCCCCCGCGCTCCCCCTAAATGCCTCAACGCCATCACCTGTACCGTATGATTGAGTAAAATATTTAAAATTCACCATCTTAGGCAATTTATCGACTAGTCGATAATTCCAAGAACAGTTTCGGAAGCAGACACAAGTTGGGTGGATTTTCCTCATTAATATTAATGAGCGGTTGAGAAACTTGGAGAGCTGGTGAAGAAAATTGGATTTTCGGGAAAATAGTGCTGAGTTCCTTTTAGCCAACTGGAAAAAAAATATTGGCGGCAGAAATTGGTTTTTCCAAGAACTGCGAGCTATGAGACGCGGAAGTCAGCTTATCAACCACCGTAGGCGCACAAAATCAGATATGAACTCTGTGTGTGAATTGGTTTTGAAATTTAAACAAAAATATGATTGAAACGTCTGCTACTTCACGAATTCTCTCTCTCACACACACACATACACACACACACACACACACACACACACACACACACATATATATATATATATATATATATATATATATATATATATATATTCAAAACTTTTGGAATATATAAACATTTTTAAAGTTAGCCAGATCCTACTCTGGCTCAGCCAAAATTACTTTGGTCTTTGATAATCGTAAACGTATACAGATATATATATATATATATATATATATATATATATATATATATACTCAAAATCTTTTCGCTGCCTGACAAATGCTCCACTTAAACAATTAAGCCAATGGTAGCAGACTTTTTCCCACACACACACACCACACATATATATATATTATATATATAATATATATATATATATATATATAAAATGCAAATAACTGGTAAGTAATTCTATCATAGAAGTCTCACTTTAAAAACCACAGTGTATACTCTTGTAGGTGCAAACATATATATTCATACAAGGATTTTTATAAACCCCTAAGAGAACACAATAACCAATAAATTAATTATATACAGAGCAATATTTAACTTTCAAAGAAAGAAAAACTTAACAAATCGCCATCTGTTATAATTTTTCTATAATTATATGCTATAATGGTCGAAACAAAAATGAAAATTATCACAGATGACGGTCTGTTAAGTTTTCCTTTCTTTGATATATATATATATATATATATATATATATATATATAATATATATATATATATATATATAAAGTCATCAACAGAGACCGTGTTTCGACGTTTCACGTCTCATCGGTATGGCTGTTTTAAATATATACATCTGTGTATATATTTTACGATCACCAGAGAGATCAAATATGTAAACAACAGCTTTATGCTGGCGGTGAAAGTCAATTAAAATGCTCCTAAAGAGGTCAACCAGGTTTTGGGAGCATATAATGAGTCATCCACAGACACCATGTTTCTACACACACACACACACACACACACACACATATATATATATATATATATATATCAGTCGGTAGAGAGTTCGGCTTGGAATCACAAGGTTCCTGCTCCGATAGCGGCCCTCGCTAACTCAGCTTATGAGTGGCACAAGGGTCTGTGCGGTAAAATGAAGAGCTGGTGGTAGGTGTGGCGCTCCACCTCATACACTAAAATAATCTCATTGTTCTAGCACTAGTGAAAAGGGAATATACCTCTCGCTGTCTGGCTGATACGGACATTAGGCAGCCCCGACGAGTTTACTTATATATATATATATATGTTTTTCAAAAATCGGACTTCACAGTCACAGGAGGCACTATAACTTCAGGGGCACAAAAACTTTATTACAGTCTTCCGAGACTGAAATACCAATACAATATATATATATATATATATATATATATATATGTGTGTGTATACAGAGAGAGAGAGAGAGAGAGAGAGAGAGAGAGAGAGAGAGAGAGAGAGAGAGAGAGAGAGAGAGAGAAATGGGCAGTGGAGAAACTAAAGAATTTTGATTTATATTATAAAATAGGGGCCGGGTTAGCTCAGTCGGTAGAGCGTTCGGCTAGAAACCACAAGGATCCTAGTTCGATACCGGTCCCCGCCAACTCAGCCTATGAGTAGCACAGGGATCTGTGCGGTAAAGTAAGGAGCTGATGGAAGGTGTGGCGCTCCACCTCAGATGCTAAAAACAATCTCCTTCGTCTAGCGCTATTGAAAAGGGGATAGACTCCTTCGCTGACTGGCTGATACCGACTTTAGGCCGCCCCGTAGACTTTACTTACTTTTTACTTATATAAGAATATAATATAAGAATATAGAAAATAGTCAACTCGATTCCAATCTAAAATACAATAATTGCAAAACTATCCAAAGTCATGCCAGAAGCATAACATATGGTTCACTCCAACCTTCATAGAAGAGTGCGTAAAAACTAATGAGGGTAAACTATTCCTCGAGCTCATTAAATATCAATCCGATATAGCTTAAGCAAACTGTTCAATTGAAATTACAGGAATATACACAAAACAAAAAATTTTCATGCAGATAGCAACAATGTAGTCCAAAAGGGAACTTAAATAAATTGTTGGAATTTATGTATATGGCATACTTATTGAAAAATTTACCTGTACCCGGTTTTGAAAGACAAAACCGAGGTTCGAACGACGTAATTTTTTTCTATAGAATGTAAATCGAATGATGGGCTTATGAACAGAATAGCTCCTGCAAATGCGTTTGCATGAGCGAAATAATTTCTTCTCTGTGCAAAGCTGCTTGGTAGCGCTAGGAAGTGGCAGTCCTGCCTTAGCTACCGAAACTGTGTTATCACTCCTAGTTGGCAGCTGATGAGGGCAGGGTATCGCACGTGCTATCACACATTGTATGACGAAAATATCACATGGAATCGGTCGACCAAGACTCAAGTACAGAGTCAACATCAAGAGAAACCTAGAGGACTTTAACATCCCCATAGGCAGTTGGTAAGACGCAACCAGAAACCAAACATATTGGAGGTAACAGATTCGCGTGGTCTCATCATCGGATACGATGGACAGCAATTTATATTATTAATAATATATATCAAGCCACATTTAAAATCAAAATTCAAAGAAAGGTTTACATCGGTTCCACGGAACATCAATGAAAAATATGGTGGTATAATCAACAATTAGGTTTTTCAAGTAAAATGATAGGGGAATAATCCAGTGCTTTCGAGTTATGTTTGGAAGGATGACACTGCTTGGTCATTAATACTCATGTTCCTTAAAAGTACAACTGTTATAATCTTGCAACACATTTTGGTTAAAAATGGGACCTTCCAAATCGTCCAAGATGAAATGCAAAAAATGTAAATCCTGATTATCTGGTATTGCTTATCTGCCGAATTCTTATTTCTTATTAGTGTCGTCCTCTTAGCTAAATAATAAACCATTCCGATTTCATAAGAAAGAAATGGAAGAAAAAGGACACGTTACACAGTAAAAATATAATAAGAAAGAAATAAAGAAAGTGGGTAGGGGAAAGTTAGAGAGAGAGAGAGAGAGAGAGAGAGAGAGAGAGAGAGAGAGAGAGAGCGCGCATGGAAGCGCTACAACTAATCTGTTTCAATCGAACATAATGAAAAGATGAAAAGAAGGAAAGAAAGAAAAAATATTGAGAGAGAGGTAAATCAAGATGATTATACTTTTTACATATTGAACAAATAGCTCTTAAGTAAAGTTATCAAACGTTGTAATAATTAAATTATCATACTGTGTTATATCCAGAGGTACCGCCAGTAGTAAAGAATAGTCAAGAGGGGGTAAAATTAGCTGTAATTTGTGCTTAAAGAAAAATTATCCGGCAATACTTTTTAATTTTTTTTCTAAATTAGAGAAATATTACACTAATTAGGACTGAGTCTATTCTAGTAGTGACCACTCGAAGCGGAGTTTAACATATTTGAATTCAGAGTTTTCCTTCTCCTAGGATCGTTGCCTAACCAAGGTTAAGGAGCACAGTTTGCCCTACTATTTAGCCATAGCGAGAGAGAGAGAGAGAGAGAGAGAGAGAGAGAGAGAGAGAGAGAGAGAGAGAGAGTAGTTGAACCTCTCACCTTTCCAATAGTATTAGCGCTATGTGAACTGTAGCTTCATCCACGATTTGAACTCGGTTCGACGAGTCCATTTCCTACGACTCTAATTTACAGGGCCAATAAAATAAGCAAAAAATAGGCACTGCCAAAATGTTGTCTGCTTTTCATTTTAAAAATGAATTAAAATCAACCAAATCGATTATTTAGGGTCATTTTTTTGTCTACGGCGAAAAAGTAGTAACATAATGAGCATCAGTAAAAAAAAAAAAAAAAAAAAAGAGAAAAGAAAAATAATATCACATATGTAATTTATTTTTAATACATTTTAAAGTATTCTTTTGGTCAATTTTGCTCAAATATATCGTAAACATGGTCGCCAAAGATGACGTAAAATCCGTATTTTACAAAATAAACTTATCCCCCCCACCCCCCGATTGAAAAAATTACCAAAAATCAAGGAATTATCCGATTTTAATGAATAATTGTCGAAAAGGGTAATAAAAAGATCAACAACATTTTTTAATTTTATTTTTTGATTTTCGGTAGTTATTTTCTACTAGGATAGGCACCCTTATTCTTTTTCTTCTATTCACACCTTTAGTTTTTTTAATCTTTTTATTTATACTGTAATTAGTTTCAACTTTATTTAATCCCACCGATATTTTGCACCAAAAATTAAGGGATGGGGTCAGCGTTAAGTGACCTGAACAAATCAGTTAGTTTTGAAATAAAATAACTGATGCATTATAAAATTCATTCATTGATAACTCAACACTGAAAATTTCATTAAAACCGGATTATTCACTGATTTTTAGTAAGTTTCTTTCAATCGGGTGTGGAGGAGGGTTTAATGTATTTTGTAAAATAAGGATTTTGCGGCAAATTTGACAGTGCCTAGCAAGTAGGTTTTTATATTTTACCGAAACCAGCTAAATAGATTCTTCCTAATTTTTTTACTAACAAATGTGCTTACCCCTTTGACTCTAAATTTTAAAAATTAATAATTAAAGTAATTAAAAAAATCTATTTTAAAGCATGATATTCAATTTTAATTGAGGGTAAAAAGAACTTTTGTTTTGTTTTATTAAAACAAAAGAAAAATGATTCTGTACAGATAGAAAGAAGGGAAGGGAAATATCCCTCTGCCTGCTGATTTTTTCAGCTGATAAAGTTTTTTCACAGACATTTCTCTTAACTCTCTAGACAATATTAGCGAGGGGTGAAAATTGCACCAGATATTTAAGAGAAAGTCGGGTGAGTTTTTGACTTAATTGAAAATTACGACTAATTAGAACCAATTAAAGTGTAATTTTTTCAAAGATTTAGATCCTAAAACTAAGGAATAATTTAATATAAATTTCGTGTCATTAAAGCTCACCAGGAAAAAAGCCTTTAGAGATTGAAAAGTTAAAATCTCAGCTTTAGTATAATAATAGAATATATATATATAACGGATATACCACACCAGTAAGATCGGTGGTGAAATAATAATAATATTACCCCCAAAAAAAAAAAAAAAAAACAAAACAGAACTGATGATACGGCAAAAGTCGAAATAAATTTATTTTCTGAAGGCATATATATGAGAGAAGAGAGAGATAGAGAGAGAAAGAGAAAGAGAATGTGTGTATGCGGGCGTATATATATATATATGTGCGTGTACACACTTTTATATACTTAGGTTTGCAACCTGTTTTCAACTACTTTTGGCATTAACTAGAAAACACAAGGCAGACACTTCAAAGTAAACGTCCTTCTTCCAACAAAAGAACCAACTTGGCTCTTGAATTTAAGGAATTACCAATCGTTAATACTCGGCTTCAAACAAGCAACGTCGTTTTCTTTAACTTGAAGGATTTGTACCACAACACGAAGAAATATCCGGCCGGACTACGCTGCCGAATTAGAAGTCTCGCGCCAACGCGAGACTGTTCAACGTGAAGTGGATGCGAATTGAGTAGCTCTTGATAATGTGTTGACAGTCGCAATGCATTATGGGAGCCGCTTTAAACAATCGCCGAACACGGCTAGACAACGAGAAGCCAATTCACTATTAGTTCGTAAGCGGGGGATATTAAACTTTTCTTTTCAGGCGAAAGAGTTGAGGTAAGCGAGCCGTGCAGGGATGGGGGGTCTAGGCGGGGAGTGGGGTGGGGGTGTTGTAGATAGGGATATTAGTTCACTAACTCTGCTTTGTTGTGTGAGAAGGAGAAAATCGTAATGCTTGAAAGAGAATGGACTATAGGAATGTCTTTATTTAAAATCAATAGTTGTAATAATGATATACAAAACTTTCGTTAGTCAGGTACAATTCTAAGAATACTTCACCCTGTCGGCTAGAACAGTAGAATAGGCCGGCTACACCTTTGCAGAAGGACAAGACATCAACCCCCCACCCTCCAACGGGGGGCCAACTTTTCACCATGGGTGGCGACCCCTGATGCATAAGGACGGAATCCTAGTGTAAGAATATTGTTTAATAACAGGACCTGCGGACATACTACAGTATGATCACTTAATTATTTCAATGTTTGATATGTTTACTTAACAGCTTGACGTGGCTTGGTTTGTTTTACGGCATATCAACTTCGGGGGGTCATTTAATACCGGCAAAATTTTGAAATAAGTTCATTCTTAATGGATACTCAATTTATTTTTATTAACACATTTTTCTATTTAATCTATAGATCGGACCCTAACAGGTACTACCACTCCGGGTCAAAGAGTACCTGGGAGAAATGATGACGAAGGGATACTCCACATTCCCCAAATCTCTCGAACTGGAACCTCAGCATCCGTTAAAGTTTAACGTCATTCCCAGGACACGAAGACTCTCAGCCACCGCCGTCTAGCACCCATATAATAAAAAGGGTTGTGGATTGCCATAAAAGCAATAGGATTGGGGCAATCATATAGGTGCTAGGGCTACTTAAGTGCTATTGCAAAATATTTCAATATGTAAAAAGTATAATGATTTAAGTCTCCCACTCTTTCTTAAAAGGGGGGTTGTTGGACTGGAAATTCGCCTGGCACTGGTTCGTTAAAACATAGCGTAAATTAATACAGGATGCCGTGAGGACATAAGATAAAAATTGCAAAAATATATTCTGTAATTCACAATTTCAATATTACAAATAATACAAAAATGTAACTTATTTCTTTTCAATTCATTTTAATTTTACGTTGGGTCTTTAAGCGACGCAAGACCATTTGGAATGTTTCATTTTTTAAATTGGGTGAAAAAAAAGGGACAAATAAGAAATCTGCGTTTAAGCGACACCAGATAATTACATTCTTGCATTGTATCTTGAACAATTTTTATAACCAGAGGGTGTTTGCAGGATGATTACGGTTGGGAAATTTAGGAACACCAGTATTACAATCTTAGTATAATGGAGATTGTGTGTTTTCTGTCTGTAACCGAAACTATATTACTTCTTAATCTATCAATCGGCTGGAAACTAGGGAATCTACTCTTCGAACTTGGGAATCTTCTCGAACTCGGGAGCCTTCGTGTCATAATCGGGAACCTTCACGGAACTTCGAACCGAACCCTTTATTCAATCCACTGGGGTAGATTGTTCTCATTCCGTTAACCATAACCGGGTACAATAGTTAAGCTATCTTAAGTATTCTATGTTGTTATTGCCCTTGGTCAGGATTGAACCAGCAACCTACAGATGATTATCACTTAGAATTGTATTAACCCAAACCCAATATCCGTTACACTATGTGGCGAAGGGAAAGATTCTGAATTCAACAAGAAACACCGGAGGACGTATTTGCCGAAACATCAATACAGATGAGGATAACAGTCTGAAAAATCGAATTAATACACACTGAAGCTCTCCGGTTGAGTAGCCGGCATTTTGAATAGCCTCAAAACAAATACTCTAAACCATTTCTAAACGGTAATCCTTAACTTGTTCCTCATAAATTCCTACCATAAAATAAACTAAACCCTCATTTTATGTCCGTGTTTTTGCTATACATGTTTTATTTTTCTTGCACCCATTATTTTACAATACTAAATATATTTTCTTTATTTGTTAAAGAATAAAGAAAATATATTTAGTATTGTAAAATAACAGGTGCAAGAAAAATAAAACATTTATTGCAAAAACACGGACATAAAATGAGGGTTCAGTTTATTTTATGGTAGGAATTTACGAGGAAAATGTTAAGGATTACCTTCTAAACAATGCAGAGATAATATTCATGAAGAAAAAAATAATGAAAAAAAAAGAAAAAGAAAAAAAAAGAAAATATTTCGCTTTTTCAAAAATATTCCACTGATTTATTGAATGATATAAGTCAAGTAAAGTCGTCGGGGTGGCCTAAAATAGGTATCAACCAGGCAGCGAGGGAGTATATCCCCTTTTCACAAGCCCTAGACCCGGAGAATTGTTTTGGCATCTGAGGTGGAGCGTCACACTTACCATCACTTCCTCACTTTACCGCACAGATCCGTATGCTGCACGAGAGCCGGTATTGAACCCGGAACCTTGTGGTTCCTAGTCAGACAATAACAATCTTTCAACTTTGCGTCAGCTGAGTAACTTTTCTAAAAATAAATGAAATAAATAATATAAAGGCATAGATAGTAATCAACTTAAGATCGGGTGGAGGTGGATGCAAGATGATAACGGTCGGAAGATAAAAGAAGAAGAGTATTGATATATAGATAGTATATATATATATATATATATATATATAATATATATATATATATAATGAAAATGGAAGTGAATCCGACGGTATGTTGAAAAAATAAATAAAGGAAAGAAAGTACGAATGGATTAAATAGGATTTTATTTTAATCAATTTTACTTACACGTGTTTCGGTCATGAGTGAATCCATATATATATTATATATATATATATATATATATATGAAGGCACGTTGTGTAATGGTTACCGTCGTATGACATGAACACGACAAGACGTGTTCAAATCCTAGAGTCTGTATTTTATATCGCACTAATACCCTTGGGAAAGTTATGTATCCAAATAGTCTCTCTCAAACTAGTAGGGCAGACTGAGCTCTTTAACCTTGATACGGTGACCATAAGTTCGATAACTCAGAGAGAGAAAGACTGGTTATTTTTTTTTCTATATTTGTAAAAATGTTTGATGGAGACATTCTGTTATGTAATCGCCCCTTCAGCACCTATATTTGTGGCCTTGTGCCGGACTTGGAAAAGAACCTTAGAAAAATGTACTACCGACTATCTTAGATTACTGGGTGGTCTTTGTGGAATCACCGAAAAAGTAGTTAGGATAGATAACATCTTTTAATGAGAGAAAGCAGACGATAAGTCTAGGATTAAGGAAAAACCAGTCCTCTGGGCACCAATAAGCCTTTGATCTTAGCTTCGTGAACTCTGTGTGACCAGAGAGATTGGAACAAATCGAAACAATCGAAAGGGCTGGAACGTTCTAGAGAAAGAATCGTCTAGAAGAATTTAGAAATACTATTTAAGACACACGAATAGAATCAAAAAAGGTTAGTTGGAGTCCGCGAGCAGAGCAGTCAGTTAGGGTCTGAGGATCCGAGAGTCAGAGGAGTTAGAGCCAGGAGGCGTGCGTGGCAGTACGGAGTTAAGCTGTGGTCGCTAAAGACGATAAGGAAAGGCTAAGAAAGCTTGTTCACCGAGAAGTTTACTAAGGACTAAAAACTCGAAGTTGAATCCAGTTAAAATACACCTCTTGTTAAGACAAAGATTATTAGGGGCTCTCTCTCTCTCAAAAGTTGTAGAAACATAATAAAACTTTGAGAAGTAAAAACCTGGTGTTGTTGTCTGCTCTATTTACAACGAAAGAAATCTTTTTATGAATGGACTCACGATACAAACAAGATAGTAAGGTCACTATCGCAAAGAAATCGTACTCATGAATGAAAGTCATTAAAGTGTAAACTTGTCAACACGTCAAATTGGCCGTAACGAGAGGCACGCGGCGTGCGTAAACGTGATACCTTTCCCTTGACCAAAAGAAGTGGGAGAAGGATTTTGGGGCTAAGAAAGGGCTGACTGCTAGACCCGTGTCAGTTGTAAACAAACGAAACTCCGTACGTACGAAGTTACGAGTAGTAGTGCCGAAGAAGGAAAGGCACTAAGGTTATACACGAACTGGTACCCCAACGTAATAGATCCCTAACTGGTCCCACTACGTTACGTATAGTTAATAGGAAGCCACAACGTTACATATCGCTAATTAGTGCCCACGTAACATATCGCTAATAGAAAGCCAATACGTTACATATTGCGATTTGGTGCCTGTGAACCACGAAAGTTCCCGCAAGGACTTGTAAGAACCTGGTTGCCACAAAACACAACGTAGGGACGAGACAGATCGGCCGGAATTTTTTTTTACGGAAAATAAACGTAAAAGAAAGAGAAAAGAAAAACACCAAACAGAAGAAGAAAAAAAAAAACAACGAAAAAACACGAAAATCAACAGGAAAAGTTCTGATACACGGAAAGGAAAAACGAACGAACGGAAAACAAAAAAAAAAAAGAAAAAAAAAAGAACTTTCTATAGACTTTGAAAAAAAAAAAGAAGACATTTATTACGGACATAAAAACAAAAAAGAACAAAAAAAAAAAAAAAAAAAAAAGAAGTCAAAATTGTAACAAGGGACATTTTTAAAAAGAAAATTGAACTATTAGACGACTAACGTAAGTACAGCTTCCCACTTATTTTTTTTTGGCCATTTTCTTTTCTTTTCGCTCTCTTGTTTGTTTGATACTTGTTAAATATTATATGATGGAATCACAATTTAGGGATTTACTTCAGGCACTGAAAGCTGAATTAATAAATACTGCAAAATCACTGTCAAATACATTGAAAAGTGATTTTTTCTTGCAGCAGATTGCACCGTTAGTTAGTAAGGACGAAAGTAAATTTGAGGTATGGCTCCAAAGTATGGAGAAATATTTTACTTTAATAGATGTTAAAGAAATGGATAAATGTAGGGTAGCACTCATTAGCACGGGAGGAGAAATAGGAAATTTCATATACAAAATTATAGAGACGCAAGCAGTATTTCGTGATAGGATTGGATTGACAAACAGGCAATTAGGGATATATTGGGGTCACCCACTACGCACATTATTATTTTCGTAAATTAGTGAATTTAAACAGTACAGACAGGAGAATGTGCAGAATTACATGTAAGAATTACAAAACTGATAGACCAGGCCTACTCTAGAGAGGATAAAAAATGCAACAAATAGTGCAACATCAAATAAAAAACTGCTTTATAGAAGGATTAGTAGATCCTGAGTTAAGTTAGCGTATTAAGGAATGACCCCCAACAGTTGGAGCGCCTATCAACTAGCATTCTCAGAGATAAACTAAGAGCGAGAGTTAGGACTCCTCCCAATATTGGTCCTGCACCGATGGAGATTTGCCAACGCTAAAAAGGCGCACGGTGCATACAATGCAATAGGGCATGATAGAAAAGCCCACGCTAGGTGCGATGGCAGGAACCGATCATAGAGCGACACATCCAGTAAGAAACAAGTGGATAAGGAATCGACTATGCTGGATATGCAGGTCGAACAAGGCATCTGAGGTGGAATTGCCCCCAGAGAAATGCTGAAAAAAGGCGAGTGCCAGTTTATAGAAAGCCTCCCGAACGAAATAAAAGACGCGTACATTATCAGTGCGAATGACTCGACGAATAGGATAGGTTATCAAAAAAATCTTAGAGGAGAAGGGATAAATACGAGGGATAAAACCATATAATAGAGGGCTTATGATTAATTTTAACGTATAGGAAATAGATATAGCCAGTGCAACAGTTTAAGAATTGTACTGAAATTGAAAAAAAGCCGGAGAAACGGCCAACACCGAACACAGAACCAAATCCAGTAGAGAAAGTTAGTCCAGATACAAAAACGCCTGTATTAAAGATGCACCCTCGGAAATTCTGATACCGAGGAGAGTCCTGGTGACTCTGATAGCGATGATGTTACGTGCCCCTCAGAACGCGAAAGATAGCTATGTACAAAGAAATATTAGAAAAGAATAGGAATATGGCGTCAGGAGGAGGCAAATGTTAGATTCTGTGAGTGTAGAAAACGAATTCGCGTGATAAGGTTAGTAGTCAGGCCGAAAAAAAGTTAAAAAGACATAGGAAAAGTAGCAAACTGATATTAAAATTAAACCTGAAGAAAGTCCTCGAATCGACAGTAAAGAGAAGGATAGATGGCGAGAAAAAGAAAGAAAGGAATTAAAAGGACGCCATTTCTGATATTTTCAGCTAGAGAGATAGAAAGTTTACGCAGGACCGAATTAGTTTCACGACCCAGTGGACATGGATACTATTGACGACGATTGTTTTTTTTTCTCCGTATATTTAATTTGAAAAAAAAAAAAAAAAAAAAAAAAGGACAGCATTCAATTTTTAAAAAATTGTAGATATTGTTTTGTCGCTACGGTGTATCCGCTAGGTGCTGTTGAAATTATTATTATTATTAATGATAATCTGTACCCATAAAAGGTAATTGAAGAATTATGTGAAAATTCTTCCGACGCAATTCTAAGTTTGAGAATAAGAGCGGTCGTAAACATGTTTTGTTTTTTATGTCCTATAGTAAATAAATGATTAAATAAAATAAAATGAAGAGAAATACGAATGTGTACAAAAAAATAGAGAGAGCGAAAGGGAAATGGTTTGGGGAAGTTGTACAGGAAAAAGAAATTTTTTTTTTTTTAAATTTGTTGATCATTTAATTTCATGATCAAATTCGCTGTATAATTGATTTTGCTAATGTTGTTGTATTGTTTTTGATTGTTTTATATTTTGTAAACATGTAGAAAGGAGAGAGAGAGAGGTAAGATAGTGTATTTTAAGAAAAATCAAAATCAAGAAGAAAGAAAATGAATGATGATTATAGGGCTAGTTTTGAAAATTATATTACATATAATTTACATCGGCGATGATAGGGAGGTATGTTAATGTAATCGCCCCTTCAGCACCTATATTTGTGGCCTTGTGCGGACTTGGAAAAGAACCTTAGAAAAATGTATTACCGACTATCTTAGATTACTGGTGGTCTTTGTGGAATCACCGAAAAAGTAGTTAGGATAGATAACATCTTTTAATGAGAGAAAGCAGACGATAAGTCTAGGATTAAGGAAAAACCAGTCCTCTGGGCACCAATAAGCTTTGATCTAGCTTCGTGAACTCTGTGTGACCAGAGAGATTGGAACAAATCGAAACAATCGAAAGGGCTGGAACGTTCTAGAGAAAGAATCGTCTAGAAGAATTTAGAATACTATTTAAGACACACGAATAGAATCAAAAAAGGTTAGTTGGAGTCCGCGACAGAGCAGTCAGTTAGGGTCTGAGGATCCGAGAGTCAGAGAGTTAGAGCCAGGGGCGTGCGTGCAGTACGGAGTTAAGCTGTGGTCGCTAAAGACGATAAGGAAAGGCTAAGAAAAGCTTGTTCCACGAGAAGTTACTAGACTAAAAAAACTCGAAGTTGAATCCAGTTAAAATACACCTCTTGTTAAGACAAAGATTATTAGGGGCTCTCTCTCTCTCAAAGTTGTAGAAACATAATAAAACTTTGAGAAGTAAAAACCTGGTGTTGTTGTCTGCTCTATTTACAACGAAAGAAATCTTTTTATGAAATGGACTCACGATACAAACAAGATAGTAAGGTCACTATCGCAAAGAAATCGTACTCATGAATGAAAGTCATTAAAGTGTAAACTTGTCAACACGTCAAATTGGCCGTAACGAGGAGCACGCGGCGTGCGTAAACGTGATACCTTTCCCTTGACCAAAAGAAGTGGGAGAAGGATTTTGGGGCTAAGAAGGCTGACTGCTAGACCGTGTCAGTTGTAAACAAACGAAACTCCGTACGTACGAAGTTACGAGTAGTAGTGCGAAGAAGGAAAGCCACTAAGGTTATACACGAACTGGTACCCCAACGTAATAGATCCCTAACTGGTCCCCCTACGTTACGTATAGTTAATAGGAAGCACAACGTTACATATCGCTAATTAGTGCCCACGTAACATATCGCTAATAGAAAGCCAATACGTTACATATTGCGATTTGGGTGCCTGTGAACCCGAAAGTTCCCGCAAGGACTTGTAAGAACCTGGTTGCCACAAAACACAACGTAGGGACGAGACAGATCGGCCGGAATTTTTTTTTACGGAAAAATACAGTAAAAGAAAGAGAAAAGAAAAACACCAACAGAAGAAGAAAAAAAAAAAACAACGAAAAACAACGAAAATCAACAGGAAAAGTTCTGATACACGGAAAGGAAAAACGAACGAACGGAAAACAAAAAAAAAAAAAAGAAAAAAAAAAGAACTTTCTATAGACTTTGAAAAAAAAAAGAAGAAATTTATTACGGACATAAAAACAAAAAAAGAACAAAAAAAAAAAAAAAAAAAAAAGAAGTCAAAATTGAACAGGACATTTTTAAAAAGAAAATTGAACTATTAGACGACTAACGTAAGTACAGCTTCCACTTATTTTTTTTTGGCCATTTTCTTTTCTTTTCGCTCTCTTGTTTGTTTGATACTTGTTAATATTATATGATGGAATCACAATTTAGGGATTTACTTCAGGCACTGAAAGCTGAATTAATAAATACTGCAAAAATCACTGTCAAATACATTGAAAAGTGATTTTTTCTTGCAGCAGATTGCACCGTTAGTTAGTAAGGACGAAAGTAAATTTGAGGTATGGCTCCAAAGTATGGAGAAATATTTTACTTTAATAGATGTTAAAGAAATGGAATAAATGTAGGGTAGCACTCATTAGCACGGGAGGAGAAATAGGAAATTTCATATACAAAATTATAGAAGACAACAGAGTATTTCGTGGATAGGATTGACACAGGCAATTAGGGAATATATTGGGTCACCCACTACGCACATTATTATTTTCGTAAATTAGTGAATATTAAAACAGTACAGACAGGAGAATGTGCAGAATTACATGTTAAGAATTACAAAACTGATAGACCAGGCCTACTCTAGAGAGGATAAAAATGCAACAAATAGTGAACAACATCAATAAAAAAACTGCTTTATAGAAGGATTAGTAGATCCTGAGGTTAAGTTAGCGGTATTAAGGAATGACCCCCCAACAGTTGAGAGCGCCTATCAACTAGCATTCTAGAGGATAAACTAAGAGCGAGAGTTAGGACTCCTCCCAATATTGGTCCTGCACCGATGGAGATTTGCCACGCTAAAAGCGCACGGTGCATATCAATGCAATAGGGCATGATAGAAAAGCCCACGCTAGGTGCGATGGCAGGACCGATCATGAGCGACACATCCAGTAAGAAACAAGTGGATAAGGAATCGACTATGCTGGATATGCAGGTCGAACAAGCATCTGAGGTGGAATTGCCCCCAGAGAAATGCTGAAAAAAGGCGAGTGCCAGTTTATAGAAAGCCTCCCGAACGAAATAAAAGACAGACGTACATTATCAGTGCGATAGACTCGACGAATAGGATAGGTTATCAAAAAAATCTTAGAGGAGAAGGGATAAATACGAGGATAAACCATATAATGAGGGCTTATGAATAATTTTACGTATAGGAAGATAGATAAGCCAGTGCAACAGTTTAAGAATTGTACTGAAATTAGAAAAAGCCGGAGAAAAACGGCCACACCGAACACAGAACCAAATCCAGTAGAGAAAGTTAGTCCAGATACAAAAACGCCTGTAATTAAAGATGCACCCCGGAAAATTCTGATACGAGGAAGTCTGGTGACTCTGATAGCGATGATGTTTACGTGCCCCTCAGAACGCGCGAAAGATAGCTATGTACAAAGAAATATTAGAAAAGAATAGGAATATGCGTCAGGAGGAGGCAATGTTAGATTCTGTGAGTTGTAAAAACGACATTCGCGTGATAAGGTTAGTAGTCAGGCCGAAAAAAAGTTAAAAGACATAGGAAAAGTAGCAACTGATATTAAAATTAAACTGAAGGAAAGTCTCGAATCGACAGTAAAGAAGAAGGAATAGATGGCGAGAAAAGAAGAAGAAGGAATTAAAGGACGCCATTTCTGATATTTCAGCTAGAGAAGATAGAAAGTTTACCGCAGGCACCGAATTAGTTTCACGACCCAGTGGACATGGATACATTGACGACGATTGTTTTTTTTTTCTCGTATATTTAATTTGAAAAAAAAAAAAAAAAAAAAAAGAAGACATGCATTCATTTTTAAAAAATTGTAGATATTGTTTTTTCGCTAGCGTGATATTTCGCTAGGTGCTGTTGAAATTATTATTATTATTAAGATAATCTGTACCCATAAAAGGTAATTGAAGAATTATGTAAAATTCTTCCGACGCAATTCTAAGTTTGAGAATAAGAAGCGGTCGTAAACATGTTTTGTTTTTATGTCCTATAGTAAATAAATGATTAAATAAATAAAAGAAGAGAATACGAAATGTGTACAAAAAAATAGAGAGAGCGAAAGGGAAATGGTTTGGGAAGTTGTACAGGAAAAAGAAATTTTTTTTTTTTAAATTTGTTTGATCATTTTAATTTCATGATCAAATTCGCTGTATAATTGATTTTGCTAATGTTTTGTTGTATTGTTTTGATTGTTTAATATTTGTAAACATGTAGAAAGAGAGAGAGAGAGAGAGGTTAGATTGATTTTAAGAAAAATCAAATCAAGGAAAAAGAAAGAAAAATGAATGATGATTAGGGCTAGTTTTGAAAATTATATTACATAATAAATTTTATCGCGATGATAGGGAGGTATGTTATGTAATCGCCCTTCAGACCTATATTGTGGCCTTGTGCGGACTTGGAAAAGAACCTTAGAAAAATGTACTACCCGACTATCTTAGATTACTGGGTGGTCTTTGTGGAATCACCGAAAAAGTAGTTAGGATAGATAACATCTTTTAATGAGAGAAAGCAGACGATAAGTCTAGGATTAAGGAAAACCAGTCCTCTGGCACCAATAAGCCTTTGATCTTAGCTTCGTGAACTCTGTGTGACCAGAGAGATTGGACCAAATCGGAACAATCGAAAGGGCTGGAACGTTCTAGAGAAAGAATCGTCTAGAAGAATTTAGAAATACTATTTAAGACACACGAATAGAATCAAAAAAGGTTAGTTGGAGTCCGCGAGCAGAGCAGTCAGTTAGGGTCTGAGGATCCGAGAGTCAGAGGAGTTAGAGCCGAGGAGGCGTGCGTGGCAGTACGGAGTTAAGCTGTGGTCGCTAAAGACGATAAGGAAAGGCTAAGAAAAGCTTGTTCACACCGAGAAGTTTACTAAGGACTAAAAACTCGAAGTTGAATCCAGTTAAAATACACTCGTTGTTAAGACAAAGATCTATGAGGGGCTCTCTCTTCTCAAAAGTTGTAGAAACATAATAAACTTTGAGAAGTAAAAACCTGGTGTTGTTGTCTGCTCTATTTACAACGAAAGAATCTTTTTTATAAATGGACTCACGATACAAACAGATAGTAGAGTCACTATCGCAAGAAATCGTACTCATGAATGAAATCATTAAAGTGTAAACTTGTCAACACGTCAAATTGCCGTAACGAGGAGCACGCGGCGTGCGTAAACGTGATAACCTTTCCCTTGACCAAAAGAAGTGGGAGAAGGATTTTGGGGCCTAAGAAGAGGCTGACTGCTACCCGTGTCAGTTGTAAACAAACGAATACTCCGTACGTACGCAGTTACGAGTAGTAGTGCCGAAAGAAGAAAGGCGACTAAGGTTATACACGAACTGGTACCGGCCAACGTAATAGATCCCTAATGGTCCACTACGTTACGTATAGTTAATAGGAAAGCCACAACGTTACATAATCGCTAATTAGTGCCCACGTAACATATCGCTAATGAAAGCCAATACTTACATATTGCGATTTGGTGCCTGTGAACACCAAAGTTCGCACAGGACTTGTAAGAACCTAGCCACAAAAAACAACGTAGGGACGATGACAGATCGGCCGAATTCTTTTTTTAACGGAAAATAAACCGTAAAAGAAAGAGAAAAGAAAAACACCACACAGAAGAGACAAAAAAAAAAACAACGAAAAACAACGAAATCAACGGAAGTTCTGAATACATCGAAAGGAAAAGCCATNAAAAAGAGAGAGATTCCATGTATCTAAAGAACTCGTTCGCCATGACATTTCCACACAGTCTTTGAGCAACCCAGGTCCAGAAGAATATCTTAAAGTTAACAATCCAAAATTTTAAGCTTCCAATTCCAAAAAAATTGGCGGAGTTATGTTGATTTTTAGCTCTCCAAATTTGGTGGGGTTGGCGAAAAATGGCGACATTTTGTAATCTATTTTTGTCAGTAAAATGAGTTCTAGAGCTTTCTTACTGCTAAAAATTGGGTTATAAAAGCATTTTTTGCGCAGGGAATCCAAAAATGCTATCAAAAAAAGTCTTAAACTACCCGTGTACTTAAATTTTTTTAAAGCAGTACTTTTCATATTGCCTCTACTGTAAATTTTTGTTTTTGTACAAAGAGAGAAGTAAATAAAAAAAAATCAGAAAAGGGTTAATTTTGAAAAAAAAAAAAAAAAATGAAGATGAAACAAAAATTATGAGGAAAAAAGCAAAGAAAAAGAAGTATGATATTTTCTTTCTCTAACACGTCTTCTTTCTTTTTTTCTTTTTCTTTCCATCTTTTTTATTTCTTCCTTTCGTTCTTTTTTTTTTTTTTTTCTTTCTTTCTTCTTTTTCCCCAAACAGCTTTATTTCTATGCAATTATATATTTCTTCTCTTTAATTTTTCCTTTCTCTCTTATTTTCCTTTTTTCCTCTATACTGTCTCTTCTTTCTTTCTTTCTTTCTTTCTTTCTTTCTTTCTTTCTGTATTCCGTACACGTCACCTGCGTACATAGCACAAAACCATTCATTATTTTTCTCTTTCTCTCTTTATCAATTATTGTCTTAAATCCTTACAATATCCCCCCCCATCCACCTTGCCTCCCGCCCCCGATTTAAGTCTCTGTCCCCCAAAGCAGAAAGAAAGGCTTAAAATTAATCACTTTCCAGTTTGTTTACTGTTTGATTTTGAATTTCTCAAATAATTAATGCTTTCAAATCGCCATATTTTAAAATACGACGTTACATACAACAAAAGAAAAATACAATGAAAATATAAAAGAATGAAAAAAAATAGGAAAGAAAAGAGATAGGTAGATAGATAGATATGAACAGACTCAGATATATATATATATATATATATATATATATATTATATATATATGGGTGAAATGTGAGGAGGTTAATCCGACTGTATGTGGAGAAAGGTAGACAAACACGGGATGTTATGGAAACTGGATGTTTATTGTCGACGAAGCAACGTTTCGGTCTATTAGACCTTCATCAGGACTTGGATATAGTTCTTGCTTCAATGAGGGACATTGTCAAAATGGTGGTTGGGGGTGGATAGTGGATTTTCTTCTCTCTAGATCGGAAGTGTCAGAATGGTGAATGGTGGTGGTACCGTAGGTGTTAATCTAGAATATTGGATTGTGAGGATTGGTTAAGATAAATGTATATTCTGACACTCCCCATCTAGAGAGAATGAAAAAATATATATATATAGTGAAATAAATGAAGGAATCAATACGATTTAATAAAAATGGGTACCTAGAAATTAGAAAGCATGATCACTTTAGCTAAATTTGGGACCCTACCCAACAAGTTATATAACTCAAAGATATACTAAAATACTGGAACCAAATTGTAAAATTAGCCCTAACTAAAATGTAAGTTAATATTGACAATTTGAAACACGTGAGAAGGGATGATAGAAACTTGAAGACATACCAATGCATCCAAGTTTAAAGGTTGAAATGTAAATATCGCACGTACATGTGTATGTATGTGTTTGGATATATATATATATATATATATATATATATATATATATATATAACAAACTTTTAAGTAGTCTAGACATGAAATCATTATAGACTAATATTCCTGTTAACAAATGCATCACACGCCTTGAAAATCATCTAAAAAAATCTAACATTAATCCTGTTAACAAATGCATCACACGCCTTGAAAATCATCTAAAAAAATCTAACATTAATCCTGTTAACAAATGCATCACACGCCTTGAAAATCATCTAAAAAAATCTAACATCAGCTTACCCTTACCAACCCAAACAATTATATATATATATATATATATATATATATATTATAATATATATATATATATATATATATATCCCATAACTCCACTACCAGAACCCTTCCTTGCATGAGACCTCAAATGACTCATCAAACCCGCTGTAGGTTCCACAAAGCCTGATGCAAATATGACATAGAAAGGACGCCCTTCCCGTTGAATCAGATGAATCAGATGATAAAATGTGATGCTTATGCACCACCATATGTCTCTTAAGACCAGAAGCTGACTTACAGACCTTGCCACAGATAGCACAAGACATATTGATTGTTCCTAGAGTTTGCATGAATTGTCTCTGATGAGATTTCCTATGATTGACATATCCAGCCTTAGAAAGCAGAATTCAACGACATGTCTGACATTTCTAACCCTCCATGTTCTCTCCAATATGACAGGTGTATCCCTTTGGAAGTTGACACTTGAGGTTTTCATGCACGATTCTTTCACCCTCAAAACTGGTACAGCCATCATCCACATGAATTCTCCAGTCAGTTCTCTCCAATGCCAGCTTTTCCCAGTTATCAGGATCTATTTTTATTTTTACAAGGTTGTTTTTTAAGAAATCCTTATACCTCTTCCAAGGCTTATGCTGTGGCCTTTTGCCATCATTCAGCTGACCGTAAAAGAGTTGCTTTGGCAATCTAGCATCCCTCATACGCACAACATGACCTGCTCAACGCATTTGAGCCGTTATGTCTTATCATAATACTTGTACATCCTGCCCTTGTAAGGACTTCTGTGTTAGGTGTGTTGGAATTCCACTTGATGTTTAGAATGCGTCTCAAACATTTCTGATGAAAGTGTTCAAGAATTTTCAAATGTCTTCCAAACAATGTCCATGTTTCCGAGGAGTACAATAAAACACTCAACACGCAGGACCTATAAACATTCAATTTTGTTTTATGGGTAATGCCGGTATTAGACCATAACCGTTTTTCGAGCCTTCCATAGGTTGTAGATGCCTTCTGGATGCGCCGGTGAATATCAGCATCTAAAGATCCATCACAAGTTAGTGTACTTCCTAAGTATGTGAAAGACTCAACAACATCCAGACAAGTACCATGAATGGTTATAGTTGGTTTGATATATGCTTCACCTTTTACGGGGGTGAATATTACCTTTGTCTTCGTCCAAAAGCAGTGTACGAGGCAGCAAAAAGGTTCACAATATCTTGAATATCCTCCTCAGTTTGAGCCAGAAAGTCAACATCATCGGCGTAAAGGAACTCTCTGATAAGTGTATAGGATGTCTTTGACTTGAAGTTAAATCTTCTCAAGTCAAAAACTCTTCCTGTGGTTCTAAATTCCAAGAGAACGCCTTTCTCACAATGCTGGAATGCATGAGATAATATTGCAGAAAAGAATATTGAGAATAGTGTTGGCATCTCCCTGCTTAACCCCGTTATCTATTAGTATTTCATCCTACAATCTACCACTCATAACAATTCTAGCTTTCATACCATTGTGCAACCGCTTGATTATATTCACAAATATTGGTGGGCACCCAACTTTACCCAATATCGTCCAAATTGTATCTCTGTTGACTGTATCAAAAGCTTTTGTCAAATCGACAAAAAACTTATACAGGGGGACTCGTTGCTCAATACACTTCTCCTGCACTTGCCTAGCCGAAAATATCATGTCGTTTGTTCCTCTGCCAGACCTAAAACCACTTTGTGATTCAGGAATGACTACTGGGCAAATGTAAAAAAAAAGCAATCGATTCAACAAGATTCTTGAGAGAACCTTGCTAACAGCACCCAGAAGTGTGATTCGACGGTAGTTATCACAACTACCTTTATCTCCTTTGCCCTTGTATAAACATACCAAAGTACCATCAATCCATTCATTTGGTAGAGGATAACCATTCCAACATTGACTTAAGAGATCAAACAGAGCAAGTTTGACATTAAAAGTTTTTACCTTCAACAGTTCTATTAGAAGTCCATCTAAAATTGGTGCCCTACCAGAATTAATTTGTTTAATAGCCATTTCAAATTCTATAAAAGTTGGTAAATGGTCCATCTCATATTTGGTCTCCAGTTGAAGGATTGTTCCGGGTTCTTTAATCAAGGTGATCTTGTCCTTTGACCTTAGAGGAGCAATGGAAGAAGTTAATGGACCGAAAACTTTATGCATGAGGCTATAGAACAGTTTTAGGTCCTTTTTATTACAGGGCTTCTGGATTTCGAAGGAGATATTAGACCACCACTCATTTTTCATCCTCCTTATTTCACGCTGTAATAGATGTTTAGACTCAGTATATTCCTTCAGGGTAGAAGGTCGGAGAGATGACTTACTATGAAGTGTACTTATAAAACAGGTTCTTCTCCTTTCCAGTAATTGACTGAGGGCAACTATATTGTCATCAAACCAAATCTTGATGTTTCCTGACTCTGAATCCAAGTACAGCTGCACCGGTGGAATAAACTTGGTCTCTAAAGTTATCCCATGTGCAATTGAACTCCAGACTGTCAAGATGTTCAAGCAGTCTTTCTTTCACATCCATTTGCTTGACTTTGTTTAAATCTTGATGTTTTTGATCCAGGCATGCGAGTCTTTTTTCGAACACGGAGTTTAAATTTACCTCGCACTAAAATGTGATCCGTGTCGCACTCTGCACTACGCATTACAGACATTACTAATATCAGAGCAGTGGGTTATGATGAAGTCTATCATATGACCATGTTTTGATCTTGGGTGGGTCCAAGTAATTTTATGTTTAAGTTTTTGACAGAAAAGAGTATTGCAAATGGTTAAATTGAGCTCAAGTAGTTTCAGTCCATTTACATTTACTTTACCAATACCATAATGACCAAGTACATTCCATATCTCAGAATTCCTGCAAACGCGTGCATTAAAATCCCCAAGTATGATCAACTTATCCTCCTTTGGTGTAGAGACAATAGCAGTGCGAAGGTCTTCATAAAAAGTCATGACAGTCTCCTCATTAGCTTGAAGGGTCGAGGCATATATAGAAAATAAGGTCGCGTACCGTGCACACTGCAGCGGGATACGCAGTTTCATAATGCGATCACTGATGCTAGAAGGAAGCTCCAAATACTTTGCCAGTCTTGTATTCACGGCAAAACCAACTCCACCCTCGCGCCGTTCGCCCTTTGGCTTTCCAACCTAAAAGAGTTTATAACCTGTTGATAGTTCTGTCAAATGATCCTCATCTGACAATCGGGTTTCCGATAGAGCAGCAATATCAATCTGTAATCTCTGAAGTTCCTTTGTCACAAGTGCTGTTCTTCTTTCCGTGCGATCTGAAGAATTGCGGTCTAACAAAGTTCTTACATTCCAACAAGAGATGTTAAGTTTTATTCGATCAAATTGTTTTATATTTCTTTTCTTGCTGCAAGAAATGAACCATCGTTAGCCGTAGGAAACTAACCAGTGTTGAGATAACAGGCAATGTTTAATTAACCTTTTTTAGCACTATCCCATTAGTTTGGGTGAGCAGTGCTCTCCTAAATAGGGCTGCTCAGACACAAGAGTCTCCACCGGGGTTAGTCCCTGTCACGAGTAGACACAACAAGCACGAGCAGGATGTGACACAAGGTCAATTTATTAAGCGGAGTTCAACAAGTTTGAATTCAGAGTTTTCCTTCTACTAGACCGGTTGCCTAACCAAGGTTAAAGAGCCCAGCCTACCCTACTATTTATCCATAGCTGGAGGTAGAGTAGGATTCCTGCCTTTCCCAAGGGTATTAGCGCTATGTGAAATGCAATTAGCAAGTCCAGGATTTGAACTCGAGGCGACGAGTCCATTTCCCATGACTTTAACCATTACACCACGTGCTTCCTATAAAGAAACACAGGTAAGATCTAAATTAAGCCATTAAAGCTGACCTCCTTTAGCAGGTGTGGCTGATCAATCCAACAAGGTCGAGCCAATTGAGTGCCACATATTAACGCGCCATATTAGGAAAAATAGATAAGAAAATTTGGTTTAAAAAAAACACGAGATTTAAGTAGACAAACCTAAGCGCCAACTCATAATGAAAAAGACTACTAAGAAAGGAGACGGCATAGCATCAAAGCACTATCACCTCAAAACAGTTAAGAGCAAGTGAAATATGATACGATCCCTGGGAACAGAGAAAGATGTGTAAATGTAGACTGAATTGTTTGCCAGTTTGATTAAAGAAAGTGATCGGAAGAAACACGTAGGGTCTCAGATACCCATGGGTGGAAATGGACCATAATCGCTATATACCCCGACTTTAAGCCTTTTTTCTTTACACACACACACACACACACACACACATATATATATAATATATATATATATATATATATATACTGGTTGTCTTTAAAGTCCCGCAGCAGATTTGAAATGTAACAACGAACATGGCAGTCTTGTTGAAACTCCATTATCAACACACACACTCTCTCTCTCTCTCTCTCTTCTCTTTCTCTCTCTCTCTCTCTCTCTCTCTCTCTCTCTCTCCTCTCTCTCTCTCTCACACACACACACACACACACACACACACAAACACACACATACACACACACACACATATATATATATATGTTTATATATATATATATCACATGACTGTCGCCTTTTGATATATACACACACACACACACACACACACACACACATATATATATATATATATATATATATATATATATATATATATACATTAGAATTAAACAAAAGACACATCTCCTGTTTAACAATTTTATTTTTGAGCTTTTCGACTTTTCTGGCCAACTTTTTAATGTTTGGGTGGAATTCGTGGATAATTTTTTAAAAACTGGAACACATCACCCCTGATGATGGTACTTCGAAGTGCCGAAAGTACTCGGGAACTGAACTTTGGTGGTCTTATCCACGAATTCCACCCAAACATTAAAAAGTTGGCCAGAAAACTCGAAAAGATCAAAAATCAAATTGTTAAACAGGAGATGTGTCTTTTGTTTAATTTTACATGTATAAATGAAAGAATGCTGCCCAAATACATACACACACACACACACACACATATATATATATAATATATATATATATATAACATATCAAAAGGCGACAGGCATGTGGTCAGGCATCGGATTCAACCTCCTCTCTAACGTCTGTTCTCGAAGCAAAACCTGCCTATTTCCTTATATATATATATATATATATATATATATATATATATATATATATATATATATATATATATATATAGCAACGGAAGTGGAAAACATAAATAAATAAATCCTGACAATATACATGGATGGACGAAGTGGAAGAAATAATGTTAAATATTAGAATTCTGTTAAAGAGAAAAGAATTCCCGTCAAAGAATATTTTTTTTTTCAAAATCAAAAGCATCTTTCGAAGATTTCTTTGAAATTCTTTGAAATTCGTCCATTTCCTCTCACCCCCACCAAAACGGAAGTTGGTGTCGCTTAGATGTCGTTACACACACAAACCGGAAATAAATGCGTCGGTATTAAAAAAATTGTTTCTCTTTTTTTCTTCTTTTCTTTTTTCTTCTCTTTTTTCTTTCTTTCTCTCACCCCTCTCTCTATCTCTTTCTCGTTCTATTCCCTTTCTCCCTCCCTCTTTCTTGCTCACTCAAATCACTGCATCTTTTCTCTCTGATTTTATTACTTTCTCCCTGCTCCTTCTTCTCTCTCTTCTCTCTCTCTCTCTCTCTCTCTCTCTCTCTCTCTCTCTCTCTCGTTCTGTTCTTTTTTAAGTAACAGATCTCGCCCTTCGAGAAATGAGGAAAAGTTTTAAATATTAACAAAGACAAAGAAAGAAAGAAAGAAAGAAAGAAAGAAAGAGAGGGAAAGAAATGGCGGCAAAAATTGGCGGCAAAAAATTCAAAATAATTAAAGAATACGTGGGTAAGTGGGTAAGAGCCGAGATATTGTCCTCACTGTTGTGGCCATCGTCATTAGGAAGTGTATTTCCTTGGAATTTCCAACCTCCTTTTGCATTCGACAACATTTGCCGACGCCATTTTTTTTTCAATCAGCCGCTTTGAAATAGACGCCATTGAATACGTACATTAATTGTAAGAAGCAGACGATATTTTTTTTCTATTAAAAGGCGACAGTCATGTGATCAGGCATCTAAGTGATTCAAACTCATCTCTAACTTCTGTTCACGAAGCAAACCTGCTTATTTTCCTTATATATATATATATATATATATATATTATATATATATATATGTGTGTGTGTGTGTGTGTGTGTGTGTATGTGTGTGTGTGTGTATGTGTGTGTGTGTGTGTGTGTGTGTGTGTGTGTGTGTGTGTTTTATATACATATTTCAGCCCTACCAACCAGAAATGATTCAGCCCCCCACAGACTGGTTATGTGACCAGGAGGCATACAGATTAGTTCTACTACTCAAATTATTACTGCTAATTAAGTACTCAATATGTGTATAAAATACACTAATTCACAGAATCCTTTAATGAATAAGAATCTAATTTCTCCACAATGGGCAAGTGAAAAGAATTGTCAGGAATTGTCAGGAATTGTCAAGGACATCTGGGACAGAATTGTAGGCTTGCACACGACTGGACTCGGCTACAAGACGATCGGCAAGCCGGTGAGAAGTAGTCAAGTGTTGGTGTTATAATAAGAAAATGGAAGAAATAACAATTGACTATCAATCTCCCTCGGTCGTGAGAAAGTGCTGTGGTCAATTGAGACTCAAACTGATCGCCGTGTTTGGAGAGAAAAAGGTTGACTTCGACCCCAAAAACACCATCCCAATCATTAAGCATAGTAGTAGAAACATTATGTTTTAGGGCTGTTTCTCTGCTACACCGGGTCTACACCGGGTCGAGGTAAATATGGATGGGGCTATGTACAGAGAAATCTTGAGAGAAAACCTCCTTCCCTCAGCCAGGACACTGAAGACGCGTCGTGGTTGGGGGTTCCAGCATCACAATGACCCAAAGCATATGGCTAAGGCAACAAAGGAGTGGTTCAATAAGAAGCACACTACGGTATTGGGGTAATCTAGTCAGTCACGGGCATTAATACTTTGGAGAATTTGGGGATTGAGCTGCAAAGAGGAGTGAGACAAAATCCTCCCTGGGATTTGTAAAAACTTGGTAACCAACTACAGGACACGTCTGGCTGCTGTGCTGACCAACAAGTGTTTCTTCACCGAGTAATGAGTTGTATTTTGCTATGGGTTTAAATACTTTTTTTCAATGAAATACAAATAAATGTTCAAAAATTAATATAATGAGATTTTCTAGAATTTATTTATATTCTATCTCTCAATTTCAAGATAGACCTACCCTGAAAATTATACTGTTTGGGTGGCAAACTCAAAAAATCAGCAGGGCATGACATGCTTATTTTTCTCACTGTATATATATATATATATAATATATATATATATATATATATACAAGGTGTGTACTTTTTGAAATACCTTGTATTCTGAAAAATTAACGTCCCACTCATTCTTCATTTCTACCTTCGTAAATACAGGTTTAAAATCTGTACTTTTTGACACACCTTGTATTATCAAAAAAATAGCGTTACATTTATTGTTCATTCTTATCTTGGTAAATACACCTTCAATCTTGATGCTTTTTGACAGACCTTATAGACTGATCTCATATCATCCATATATATATATAATATATATATATATATATATATATATATATATATAGGGGTGATATGAGATCAGTCTATATATATTTACCAAAATCCCGCTGCACGAGTAGGATATCAGACTAGCTAAATTTCTTCAGCGGAGTTTTTAATTCAGGTTTCTTTTCCTAGACTGCTTGCCTAACCAAGGTTAAAGGGCCCAGTCTGCACTACTAATACAGCTTCATCTCGATGCTTTTTTGACAGACCTTATATATAATATATATATATATATATATATATATATATATATATAACACACACACAAACACACACACATATATATCTGTGTCTGTGGATGACTTATTTAATATATAATATATATATATATATATATATATATAATATATGGATGATATGAGATCAGTCTATCACATTTACCCAATCCCGTTGCACAAGTAGGATATAAGACTAGCTAAATTTCTCAGCGGAGTTTTTAATTCAGGTTTCTTCTCCTAGACTGGTTGCCTACCAAGGTTAAAGAGCCCAATCTGCTCTATTTACCCATAGAATAGTTGGATTCATACATTTCTCGAATGTATTAGAACTGTGTGAAGTGCCAACAGCCTTATCAAGGATTTGAACACGTTTTACAATTTGCGATTCGTAAGCGGATACTCTACCAACTGAGCTAAACTGGCCCTTAATAAAAAATAAAAAAAAATAAATAAAAAACAAGGGTAAACAGCTACAGGACTCCTGCTATTTACAAATAACCGGCCTCTCTCAAGGCGGCCTGAGAAACCAATGCAAAAAAAGATCCCTTCTCTAGCTGGAAACCAGTTTTCTCGTTTTGTATCCCCCGGGTCATTTTACCCGTGGGGATCACTTAAAAAATCCTATAAGGCTTCTAAGTGAATCGATTTCCGGTATGTTTTAGAAAAGAGCCGGAAATATTTATGCAGTGGAAAATGCAATGAAGAGAGAGAGTTAACTTTACTGAATAAAATTACTTGAAAGCATTTCGGAATGCAGCGCTATTTCCGCTTCCGGTACGGGCAAGTAAAGATTCTCTCGGCTCATCTTAATATGCAATATAGATAATCTGTCTCTCACAGCAGAGCACTTTCCGAGAAGTTAGAAGTAAGGCAATCTGTTCCCCCCGAAATTAAGGACGTATTAAAGAAAACCCAAGAACTTTCAACAAATCAAATCATTATTATCGTTATGAGTTCTTTAGCTCTTCAAAAAGTAATGTCGGAATATAGGAACTGATTTTTAGAAATTTGAAAACGAATAAAGATTTTTATAATATGCCTTGCAATACGCCAAGAGAATTGGGTTCCGGTCCCTATTTAGGCCCCTTCAGTTTAGGCACAGTTTCAAAAGTATGAGGCAACACGGTGAGAATCGAACTCGTTAACAATTGTTTACTAACATCTCGAAATGAGATGAATTATCAATGGACCGTTATTTTTAGAATACAACGTGTGTCAAAAAAACAAAAAATCTCGATACTTTTATGTATACCTTATATATATAAGTAAGTAAAGTCGTCGGGGTGGCCTAAAGTCGGTATCAGCCAGTCAGCGAGGGAGTCTATTCCCTTTTCAATAGCGCTAGACCAAGGAGATTGTTTTTAGCATCTGAGGTGGAGCGCCACACCTACCATCAGCTCCTTACTTTACAGCACAGATCCCTGTGCTACTCATACGCTGAGTTGGCGAGGACCGGTACGAACTAGGAACCTGTGGTTTCTAGCCGAACGCTCTAACCGACTGAGCTAACCCGGCCCGTAGTCATTTGAAAAACAAAAGCCGATAACGACAATTATATGTACATATATATATATATATATATATATATATATATATGTACATATAATTGTCGTTATGGGCTTGTTTTTTTTTTAAAGACTACGAGGCATGTGAAAAACGTTGCAGGACTGGTATCACAAAATATGTTTCAAACCCAAACTAGATACTAGTTTTCCTCTTCTAACTATTTCCTTCAAAGCGTTTGTAAAGAGATACTGTGACGTTTGCTTCGTTCAGCGCGCGAGAGAGGCGAGAGACGTGGCAGCAAATCGTGGGTGCTTCAAATGACAAACGCACCTGTTTCACACTGCCTTGAGTATCCGAGAGTTTCTGGCACAGAAGAACATCACTATGCTGGAGCAACCTCCCTACTCGCCAGACCTGTCTCTATGTGAATTTTTCCCAAACACAAGGGAGCCATCAAAAATTTGAACAACATCAAAAAGGCCGTGAATGACAGAGTTACGGAGAATCCTGGAAGAATCCCTTCCAGGATGCATGCAAGCGTGGCAGAAAGAATGGGAAAGTGCATTAGACTCCAGGGGATTACTTTGAAGAGGATAACTTGTAGTTTGAAGTTTGGATTTGAAATAATTTTTTGTGAACACCAGTTCTGGAACTTTTCTGACATACCTCAAAGATGCGGGGTTATATTTGGAGAAAGTCTGGGCACATTACTTGGTGTAATGGTTATCAAGCTAAGATTAACAAACCCATTGGGTAGTGAGTTCGATTCTTATTAGGCGCCCTATACTTGTGGTCTTGTACCTGCGCGTCTAAACTAAGCTTAGTAAATACCTATATTTGGAGAAAGGATTTAGACGTGTGGTGTAAGGGTTAGTCGTAAGAAATTGACTCGTCGATCCGAGTTCAAATCCTGGACGAGATTGTTTGCATTCGCAATACTCTTGGGAAAGCTATGCATCCAACTACTCTCCTTCCAACTGTGGGTAATAGTAGGGCAGACTGGGCTCTTTAGCCATGGCTAGGTAACAAGTCTAGGAGAAAAGAAACTCTGAAATTTAAATCTGTACAACTCCCGCTTATATACTAGCGCTTGAACACGACCAGCCGCTGATCGGAGGGGCCTCTCCGACCGCCCGTGAAGCCTAAGTATGCGTCTAAGTAGGTGCGCATGTCAAGGTCATCTAACTCGTCGTCCGCCATTTTTTTGTGAGTTGACTTCTATTCAGGGTTTTGCTGGGGTTGATTTCCTTTGTTAATTCCTGTTTTCTCGTAATGGGCTGTTTAATACATAATTGTATTTATGTATTGTTTTGTTCCATAATATATATATATATTATATATAATATATAATATAATATATTAAACGTTCTATCTATTAAATCTTCCTTATTTTTCTAAACATTAATATCCATATAAAATACATCATATCTTTGTTAGCTTTTTTGTTCTCGCTTATTCACGTGTCTGCATGCGTCATCCTAATGATCTTCACTTTCCATTTTTGCACATGCAATGATCACGTCATCAGCTTTCGTAAACAAACGCACATACAAAAATTAACGGTTAATAACATCATATTCACATATTCACTAAAAGCACTTAACATCTTTCATTTGTCCCTCACAAAAAACAAGTCTTCTGAAAATGGTATATATACCGAAATACTTAAGTATTGACACATAAAATTGTTTCCCCGGATATAACATCCCTGTGTTTGTTATATTTTAAGATATTTTCTTCTCACACAAACACACACACACACACACATAATAATATATAATATTATATTATATATATATATATATATATATATGTTGTGTGTGTGTGTGTGTTTACTTTAACTTCTCGTAAGTTCGTGTAGAGGTCACTTAAGAGGAATATAAATACCTACTCCTTAAACAAACGAAGAAATCTGCTAAGTCCGTTTGGTGTGGTGGTAAGACGCTTGACAGTCAGCTTGAACAATCAGTTTCGAATCGCACACGGGGCGGTCTTTGGTATCTATAGCTCTGCTGATGAGGCCTAATAGGCCGAAATGTACATACAGAGATTGATTTTTCTCGATTTGTTTAGCCTTAAATTTAATAGGTTCCCGCCCTAATTAATTAATTATTAAATTAATTAACTTTCACAAAATTAGGTTCGACTTCAATTAAGGCACACATTCTCCATATATATATATATATAATATAATATATATATAATATATATTGTCATCTACAGTCATCGTGTTTTCGACGTACCACGTCTCCTCAGTTAGCTAGACATTGCAAGTTACCTCCGGCCGAGAATATATACCCAACTGATTTTCCGTCAGTTCCAACGTCATAACCACTTGGCCATCAGCACACTGCAGGGTAGGGGTAGATTTAAACTTATAGATACATACATAGGTATGTATTTAGAGCCGTGAGTGAGCTCACGTCCTGTTTATAGGAGACTTTTGCTATTTTAAGCTTAAATTTACGACCGACAATCACATTTTCTCCCAGAGAGCTCAATCACCAAGGGGTTGGGCACATTATAATATATAATATATATATATATTATATATATATATAATGAGACTGGAAGTGAATCCGACGGTATGTTGAAAAAATAGATAAAGCAAAGAAAGTATAAGAAGGATTAAATAGATATTTTACCCATTTTAACTTACACGTGTTTCGGTCAGGAGTTTATCCATGTGTAATTATTCAAACTATTATATTTTAAATACCAATGAAATGAAATAATAAATAATAACTTAAAAATAATAATAGTTTGAAATATGTACACATGGATAAACTCCTGACCGAAACACGTGTAAGTAAAATGGATTAAAATTCCTATTTACCATTCTATACTTTCTTTCCTTTATTTATTTTTTCAACATATATATATATAATATATATATATATAATATATATGTGTGTGTGTGTGTGTGTGTGTGTGTGTGTGGTTGTGTGCCTGTGTCTGTAGTATGTTGTGTGTTGAGAATATCTTGAGATTTTTTGGGGTTTTTTTTAAGATATTATTTTATGATAGCACTAATCTTTGTGTCTCTTTTGTCTGTGGAACATTGCTTTCTTTGATAATAAAAAAAAGAAAGGAACACGAATTATCTGACAATAACAATTTCTTGCGACTGATGAGGTGAAACCAACCCAACTTGAAACAGACAAGGAACACAAAAGAGACAAGACATTTGCTCCAAGATTTTTGATTCTTTTCTTTGAGCATCAAAGTTTTATTTTATCTTATTTCATTCATTTCATTTTATTTTAGCTAACAGAGTTTTCAATTAATTAATCAAAAGAAGTTGTCGGTCCTTTTTTTTTTAAAAAATGTCCATTGATGTGTTTATATAAAATTGATTAATCTTAGGCGGTCGTCTTTAGATGAAACCTTCTTTGTCATTTTTTTTTTGTGGTTATTTTTTTTGCTATAAACCTCTTTCTTTCTTTCTTTCTTTCTTTTTCTTTTCTTTCTTCTTTCTTTCTTTCTTTGTTTTTTGTTTTTTTCAAACTTGAAAAGTTGACTTTAATTTTACGTTCACGTTTGTGAATGAAGGTGGCAAGAACACGTGTTACTAGTTGAGACTAGTTGCTGTTTGTAAATTCTAAACCGGTTTGATATATAAGTGTCCAGTCTTCCCTACGGAGTGGGTTTAAGAGTGGGTTTAGGTCAAGACACTTATCATTTCTTTCTTTTTGCCTTGATTTTCTCAGTGCTATCTCTCTCTCTCTCTTCTCTCCTCGTCTCTCTCTCTCTCTCTCTCTCTCTTCTCTCTCTCTATCTATCTATCATCTATCTATCAATCTCTAATCTATCTTCTTTCTCTTTCTCATTCTCCCTCTTTTTCCACACACAAACACACACACACGCACACACACATGCACGCACACACACACATACCATTCGTCTATCTACGAGTATTTAATTTATATCAAAATCATTAGTACATTAGAGAATCTTATTTATTGAACGATGTTCCTGTGAAATCTGAGTTCGATTTCCCTCAAAACAGGCCCATATTATCGGGTTCGTTAAAATCCTGCAAATGCGGTGCATATATCACTAACAAATAAGGTTTCATAATATATGGTAGGGTTAATTTGCATACTGTTTGTTTTTTTAATAAAAGGGTTTAATAAATAATTAACTTTGTGTTATTGAATCTTTAAGGAAAAGGTAGCAAGAACACTGTTACTAGTTGAGACAGATGATTGACCTCATCATTGTTGTTTTTGTTTTAAAACTAGTGGGCATAGAAAGAGTCCAGTCTTCCCTATACTTAGCCAACAACGTACTGCTTAAACTTTTAATCCCATTGCCCTAGAATTTTTGAACAAACTAATATATATGCGCTTTTATTTAGGCTGAGCTTATTCTGACACAAGGCCAAGGGACAGTAGCACCCCAGTGACGACTGCATTAAGAATATTTTTGGAATACACTTGTAATCATCTCTTCTATGAATTGTTATCAATGATTCGATCTTTGAAGCCGCCTCTATCGGTGGGAACAGGAATACACCAAATACACTTCTAGAGATTGGGGGTAAAAAATACCCCAATTAGCCGTCGATGGCGTTTCGTGGATGCTTAATACGATCCCCCTGGGGGCTGAGAAGTCCATGACATGCAAACCTGTCGGCTAGACGGCAGTTTGAGAGACCCTCTCTGATCAAATGGCTGGTACATTAAACCTTAGTACCATATGATTTTGGCACCAAACCGTACTGCCTTGATGCAAACACCCAACCCTTTTTATCATATATGTGCTAGAAGGCGGTAGCTGAGGGTTTTAATGTCCTGTGTATGACGTTAAAACTGCATTCTAATGGTGGAAGTTACAATTGGAGCTTTGGGGAAGTGTGGAGTACATCCTTCACGCCAATTTATTCCGGATCCACTTCTGACCCGGAGCGGTAGTACTGTTAAGGGTACCACTTGATTAAAAAAATGTGTTTTGAAATAATTGAGTTTTGAAAAATTGAATATCATTCAGAATAAATAAAACAAAACGTCTTCGGCATAAAAATAACCAAGGGTTGACATGGCCCAAAAAAACCAAAACCAAACCCCACCATTTACTTTGAAACTGTGATGCGCCCAGATTTGTTCAGTTTTAATATGTACCTGTGTTAGGTTATCCTCTCTAGGATAACGTAACGCATTATAAGAAACGGGGTGTTAGCTACTGAGTTGTCGCTGTTTTACAACCTCTTGATAACGCTTTGTAGCCGCTTCTAGCGGTGAATCAATGGAAAGTGCAAACTCCGACATAGGCAATGTTGGGTTATGTACGCATGTCAACAGTGCATCACAACGGATGTTTAGTAGGTAGGAGACAAAGAGCAACAAGCAGCCACTGGGGCCCAGGGATTTTTGAAATAAAAAAACATTCTATTTTTCAGGAACCACCACAGTAAAGTAGTATTGGGGTACTTATCTACTCATTTAAATTCCAAACCGGTCAGAAGGGGTTCTAGGACGAGGAGAAGGTCCGACACAAATCACTGCTGCCCAAAGCAGCGTTACGCTCATCCCCAAGGAAAAAGGGTAAACCCCGAATAGCAAATCAGGAGCCGGAATCCTAGACGGTGGGATGCTTGAAAATGCAGTGGCTACCCAGAAACTCCTGTGACACTGCCGCTTAAACTGCCTTTGCTGGGTTCACAGCAGCAGTGTGGGAGATGGGTGATTTGCGTGCTTGGGAACAGCTCATCTTCTATATGAACCCGCCTAAGCTACGTTGTTTCCATTTTACAAAAAGTGACACTACTCCATCGTTCTCTTGCAGACGGAACGTGCCACAACACAAACACCTCGTTAATCTTATATCTTGATTGTTTCCACAATTTGAACTTTGAAAATGACTTCAAAAGATTTAAGAATAAATAATTTTCCTGTGATCTATTGTAAACAGATAACGGGCTTAGATGTGGTTTTTTAACGTCAAACAAATGAGGCAAAGAAAAATCCAGTCAGTTTAGAAAGATAAGAAAAAAATCGAATAATTCATTTAAAAAATCAATTGCATATCGATCCATAATTAAAAGGTTCGTTTACGATATATCAAATCAATAAAATAGATTAAAAATATTTCAATACACAACAAATGAATAATACAAAACCTATCTTCGCCATAAAATAAATAACCCAAACAAAGGGATGGCATGCCCCGTAAAATCCAACCAACCAAACAAACAAACCCGTATGGTTTATTTAATGTTTTGTTGTATCTTTTTCTTTCTCTTTTTTGTTTTTTGTTGGGGGAGGGTTCGGTGTAAGGTTCAAAGTTATGAATCAGTTGAAAAAAACAACTCGAACACGAGTGTTTAAATATACACAAGGACTTTTACTACAAGCAATGGAAAAGGATACATTACAAAATACAAAAGAAGATATAAAAAAAAGGACAAATTCATGAATAGAAGATACAATAAGGAATTGTATACAAGAGATACCTAAATGCACAGTATAGAAGTAGGAATAATATGGAGATCATTGGGCAATTTAACTTACTAGTGTTTGCGTTGGGGACAGAAGCCCACCACGAGAAGGGTGTAGACATAAAAGTTTAACCCATGTGATGAGGTCTACAAAGAAGGAGAGGTCCGAGAACAAAAACAGTCTATTAAATACAAAAAAAACCCTGGTGACAAACGGGACCCAGAGGGAAAGATAACTCTTCCAGACAAAGAGAAAGACAATCCATCAACGGCATACAATTCTTATGGGTTATTTATGCTGAAATTTATTTATTTTTAAATGTTTGATTATAATAAGATGAGATATAGAGTGATGAGAAAAGTAGAATAGCGGGCGTGTGTGTGAGAGCGAGGAGGGGAGAGACGAGAAAAGAAGAAAAAGAGAGAAAGAATGAAAGAGAGCGAAAGGGAAGGGAGAGAGAAAGAGAAAGAAAGAGAGAGAAAAAATGGAAGAAAAATAGAGAGAGAAAGAAGAGAAAGGAAAATAAAAAGTTTGGTTTGTGTTGGTTTGTTTTTTGTTCAACGGCAATCAACTCTATTATGGGTTAGCTCAGTCCGTAAGCGTCCCGCCTATGAACCACAACATTTTCTAGGTTGATCGCGGCCCCCGCCAATTCAGCGTAGGGTAGCACAGAGATCTGTGCGGTAAAGTGAAGAGCTGATGGTAGGTGTGGGCGCTCTCACTTTAGACGACCAAATAATCTCCTTGGTCTAAGCGCGGGGAAAAAGGGGATAGACTCCCTTCGCTGTCTGGGATGAGCTGATGGTAAAGGTGTTGGCGCTCCACTTTCAGCGACCAATAATCTCCTTGGTCTAGCGCTGGGGAAAAGGGGATAGACTCCCTTCGCTGTCTGGTGAGCTGATGGTAGGTGTGGCGCTCCACTCAGAACGACCAAAATAATCTCCTTGGTCTAGCGCTGGGGAAAGGGATAGAACCCTCGCTGTCTGGATGAATAACCGGCTTAAGGTCCACGCCCAAACAAATGTTTATGGGTTATTTAATGTCGAAATGTATTAATTTGCGAAGATTTGGATACAATAGTAGGAGAAGAGAGAAGAGAAGAGAAAGAGAGAGAGAGAGAGAAGAACGAGAAGAGTAGAGAGAAATATATATAGAGAGAGAAAGAGAGAAAGTGTGAAAGAGAAATAGAGAGAAAGAGAAAAGATGAGAATAATAGAGAGAGAGAAAAAAGAAAAGGGAGAGGGGGGAAGAGGAAAGAAGAGAGCGAGAATGAGGAGAGCGAGAAATGAGAGAAGAGAAAGAGGGAGAGTGAGAGAGAAGAGAAAAGAGAAGAGAGAAAAAAAGAGAGAGTGTTGAGAAAGGAGAGTGGTGTGTGAGAGAGCAGAGAGAGAGAGAGAAAGAGAAGAGAGGAAAATAGGAGAGGGTGAGAGAGAGAGAGAGAGAGAAAGGAGAGAGAGAGAGAGAGAGAGGAGATAGAAAGAAAAGAGAGAGTGGGAGAGTGAAGAGAAAAGAAATAGAGTGAGGGAGTGAGAGAGAGAGAGAGCTTCACTTGATGTCTGTTTAATCGATCCGTATGTTTTTTTATGAATGTTATTTTTCCGTGGATTAATCCACGCATTGAATTCAGTTTTCCTTCTCCATACCGGGTGGCCATACGGTAAAGCGTTAATCGCTCTCATATCGAATGGAGCAATGCGTGTTGATAGTAAATAAATAATAGTTATACACTTACCGTTTTGACGCAATAAGACACCCCCCATTTCAGCAGGCGAGATTCAGGAAAAAACGTTCTTAGTGTAATTTAATGCATATATAAGTTTGAAACAGTCTAGCTGTGCATTACACCAGGCAGAAAAGACATAGCTATATAGAAAGCAATTTGACAGTACAGGGTAAGGTAAGAGTATCGAACGTAAGCTGTGTTAGTGAGCATCATAGAGAAGATTAGTCCTAGGCCTACAGGAAGGTCTCAAACTCACCTAACGATGTATAAGACACAGGGCATTTTTTGAGTCAAAATTTGGGAAAAAAAGTGCTTTCTATATGGCTGTCAATACGGTACCTAATCTTATGTGCCACGTGGGAGAGGTGTAATTTTTGTTCCTTCGGCCGATCTTAGAGTTGGCTGAATAAATTCCCTTGTTTTTGGAGTCCTGGAAACCAGCTGGGGTGCTAGGGAATATCTTGCTTCCAATTTATAAATTTTAGTAATAACTTAAGGCCACTGTTCTTTTCTCATGAGATTTTTAATTTTCCCAAGAAGGCAATGTCTCCCCTGTCAAACGCATTCGTACTCAGACTCCCTGAACATCTCACCTCTCACTCTTCCTATCTCCCACAATCGCCACGTTTCACGGCTCGTCCACATAGAAAAATGCCATGTGGCCTTATGATGATTCACCCTAAACTTCCATTCTAACCTACTTTAATTCTTGGAGCGTATTGTGTAATGGCTACAGTCGTAAGGAAATAGATTAGTCGACCCGAGTTCAAATCCTAGACGCAGCTGTCGTACATTCATATAGAGCCTAATACTTCTTGGGAAAATGTAATACATCCAGCCTGCTCTCCCCAGCATGGCTAAATGCAGGCAAACTGGGATTTTTAACCTTGGTAGGCAACCAGTCTGGAAAGAAAAATCATTTGGATCAACACAGTCAACTCCTGTCTAAAAAAATTGATCTTGTGGTCACATCTGCTCGTGCGAGGGTAATATGTAATATAATTCTTATATTCCTCTGAAAAAAATCTTTCTGTGCTAATTTATATCGTCACGTTAATCCCTTACTCTCCTTCTATTAGTAACTAAGTTTAAAGAAATACAAATCTGTCAATATTAACCCATATCTTGAGGAGGGCAGCTGAATGCAATAACCTTTTCCCCAAAAACGGATTACCTTTTATGCAACATTTTGGACTCGGACCTCATGTTCACCTTCCTACAACAACAACCGTTACAACCATGAACTTGGGTCGGTTGATGTAGTAGGATTTTAAAACGGCATGTCAATACTTCCGTGGGTTATTTTTAATGCCAAAAAACCGTTTTTAATTCATTCTTGATGGGTATTCAATTTTTAAACAACATTCTGTTTTTTTAACCCATAGATGGGAGCCTAACAGGTACTACCGCTCCCAGTTCAGAGTGGCAGGGTGTAAATGGGGTTAAGAGTTAACTCCACATACCCCAGAGCTTGAGATTAGAACTTCACCATCTATATCAGTTTAAACAACTTTGACCCATTTTTTTGTTACCTGACCAGAGAAAAAGAGTCTCGACTTTACGGAAAAGAACATTATATCTTATCTTCAATTTGAATAGACTATAAAATTTTATGTTGGCTTTCTATTCATAGCTAGGTATCTTAAAAGATCTTTTTTTTCTTTCTTTTTGTTTGTCTTTTCCACGTTAAAGTCCGGACTCTTTTTTTCTCTGGTCGGTTACAAAAATATGGGTCAAGTGGTTTAACTGTATAAGATGGTGAAGTTCTAATTCTAAGCTCTGGGGTAATGTGGAGTAACCTTAATCCCATTACACCCTGGTCCACTCTGACTGGAGAGCGGTAGTACCTGTTAGGCTCCCATCTATGGGTTAAAAAACAGAATGTGTTAAAATTGAATACCCATCAAGAAATGAATAAACACGTTTGGCATAAAATAACCCAACGAAGTTTGACATGCCCGTAAAGAATCCTACTAATACCGACAGTTCATGGTGTACGGTTGTTGTTGTAAGGAAGGTGAAACCATGAGGTCCAGAAGTCCAAATGCTGGCATAAAGGTAATCCGTTTTGGGAAGTTATGCATCCAGCTGCCTCCCTCAGATATGGGTTAATAATTGGACAGATTGTATTCTTTAAACTTAAGTAACATAATAGAGAGGGAAGAGTAAGGATTGTAAACGGTGACGTATAAATTAGCACAGAAAAGATTTTTCAGAGGAATAAAGAATATAATTACATATTTTACCCTCCGCAACGAAGGCAGGATGGTGACACAAAGATCAATTTTTTTAGACAGAGTGAAACTGGTTTGAATTCAGAATGATTTTTCTCCTAGACTGGTTGCCTAACAAGGTTAAAAAATTCCCAGTTTGCCCTGCTAATTTAGCCATAGCTGGAGGGAGGCAGGTGGATGTATATCATTTTCCCAGAGTATAGAATCTATATGAAATGTGACAGCCTGCGTCAGGAATTTGAACTCGGTCGACGAATCTTTTCCCTACGACTGTAGCCATACACAATACGCCTCCAAGAATTAATAAAGTAGTTAGAAATGGAAAAGTTTAAGGGTGATCATCAAGGCACAGCATTTTTCTATTGACGACGTGAGCGTGGCTGATGTGGGAAGATAGGAAAGTGAGAGGTGAGAATGTTCAGGGAGTCTGGTAACGAATGCGTTGACAGAAGGAGACATGCTCTGGGAAATAAAAATCTGCAATGAGAAAGAAGTGGCCTTAAAGTTATTAACTAAATAATATAAATGGAAGCAGATATCCCCTAGCACCCCAAGCTGGTTTTCCATGACTCCAACAACAAGGATTTTCGCCAACTCCAAGATCGGCCGAGGAACAAAATTACAACTCTCTCACGTGGCACATAGATTGATACCGTATTTGACAAGCATATAGAAAGCACTTTTTTCCCAAAATTTTGAACCAAAAAATTGCCCTGTGTCTATACATCGTAGGTGAATTTGAGACCTTCTGTAGGCTCTAGGCTACTTCTCTATGATAGCCTCACTAACAACTAGCTTACGTCGAATACTTTTACTACCCTGTACTGTCAAATTGCTTTATATAGTAGTTTTGCTTGTGTAATGCACAGCTGACTGTTCAAAACTATATATGCTTAAATCGACTAAGAACGTTTTTTCCCTGAATTCGCCTGCTGAATGGGGGTGCGTCCTATATCCGTCAAAATACGGTAAGTGTATATACTATTATTTATACTATCAACACGCCATGCCTCCATTCCGATATGAGAGCGATAACGCTACAGTATGGCGCACGCGGTATATGTAAGAAGGAAAACTGATTCAATGCTGTTGGATAATCCACGAAATAACATTTCATAAAACACATACGGAATACGATAACAGACTCCGTGGAATGTCTCTCTCTCTCTCACTCCCTCACTCGTATTCTTTTTCTCCTCCACTCTCCCACTCTCTTCCTTTCTCTTTCGCTATCTCTCTCTCTCTCTCCTCTCTCTCTCCCTTTCTCTCTCTCTTCTCTCTCTCACCCTCTCTCTATTTTCCTCTCTTTCTCTTTCTCTCTCTCTCTCTCGCTCTCTCACACACACACTCTCTTTCTCACACTCTCTCTCTTTTTCTCTCTTTCTCTTTCTCTTTCTCTCTCACTCTCTCTCTCTTTCTCTCTCTCATTCTCGCTCTCTCTCATTCTCGCTCTCTCTCTTTCTCTCTTCCCCCCTCTCCCTTTTTCTTTTTTTTCGTCTCTCTCTATTATTCTCTATCTTTCTCTTCTCTCTATTCTCCTTCACACTTTCTCTCTTTCTCTCTCTATATTATATTTCTCTCTCTATCTCTCTCTCTCGTCTCTCTCTCTCTCTTCCTCTCTCTCTCTCTTCTGCTCTACTAATTGTATCCAAATCTTCGCAAATTAATAAACATTCACATTTAAATGAACCCATAAAATTTGTGGGGTGACCTTAGCCGGTATCATCCAGACAGCGAAGGGAGTCTATCCTCTTTTCCCCAGCGCTAGACCAAGGAGATTTTTTGGTGTCTAGAAGTGGAGCGCCACACTACCATCAGCTCATCCAGACAGCGAGGAGTCTATCCCTTTCCCAGCGCTGACCAAGGAGATTATTTGGTTCGTCTGAGTGGAGCGCCACACCTTACCATCAGCTCATCCAGAACCAGCCGAGGGTCCTATGCCCCTTTTCCCCAGCGCTAGACCAAGGAGATATTTGGTCGTCTGAAGTGGAGCGCCAACACCTACCATCAGCTCTTCACTTTAAACCGCACAAGATCTCTGTGCCTACCCATACGCTGAATTGGCGGGGGCGCGGTTTCGAACCTAGAAAATGTGGTGGTTCAATAGCGGACGCTTACCGACTGAGCTAACCCATAAGGAGTTGATATGCCGTTGAACAAATAAACCAAACCAACACAAACCAAACTTTTATTTATCCTTTCTCTTCTTTCTCTCTCTTATTTTCTTCCATTTTTTTCTCTCTCTTTCTTTCTCTTTCTCTCTCCTCCCTTTCGCTCTCTTTCATTCTTTCTCTCTTTTCTTTCCTTTTCTCTGTCTCTCCCCTCTCTCGCTCTCACACACACGCCCGCTTCTCTCTCTCACTCTATATCTCATCTATTATAATCAAACATTTAAAAATAAATAAAATTTCAAGCATTAAATAACCTAAAGGAATTGATATGACCGTTGTGGGATGTTTTCTCTTGTCTGGAAGAGTTATCTTCCCTCCTGTTCCCGTTTTGTCGCACCAAGGGTTTTTTTTGTATTTACATAGACTGTTTTGAATTCTCGCTCTCCTTCTTCTGTAGCCCTCATGCCACATGGTTAAACTTTTATGTCTACACCCTTCCGTGTGGGGGCTTCTGTCCCAACGCAAACACTATAAGTAACATTGCCCATGGACTCTCCATACTATTCCTTACTTCTATATGTGCATTTAGGTATCTCTTGTATAACTTCCTTATTGTATCTCTATCATGAATTTGTCCTTTTTTTTATATCTTCTTGTATTTCTGTTTTATATGTATCCTTTCCATGTGCTGTAGTAAAGTCTTGTGTATATTTAACACTCGTGTCCGCAGTTGTTTTTTAAAAACTGATCATAACTATGAACCTTAACACCGTTAACCCCTCCCCAACAAAAAACAACAAAAGAAAAAGAAAAAGATACAAACAAAACCATTAAATAAACCATACGGGTTGTTTGTTTGGTTGGTTGGATTTTACGGCAATGCCATCCTTGTTGGGTATTTATGGCGAAGATGTTTTGTATTAATTCATTGTTGTGTATTGAAGATATTTTTAACTCTATTATTGATTTGATATATCGTTAAACGAAAACCTTTTAATTATGACGTATATGCCATTGATTTTTTAATGAATTATTCGATTTTTTTCTTATCTTCTAAACTGACTGGATTTTTCTTTTGCCTCAAATTTTTGACGTTAAAAACACATCTAAGCCCGTTTATCTGTTTTACAATAAGATCAACAGGAAAGTAATTTATTTTCTTAAAATCTTTTGAAGTCATTTTCAAAGATCAAAATTGTGGAATACAAATCATAGTATAAGATTAACGAGGTGGTGTTGTTGCCATCGTTCCGTCTGCAAGAGACGATGGAGTAGTGTCCACTTTTTGTAAAAATTGGCAACGTAGCTTAGGCGGGTTATATAGAAGGATGAAGCTGTTTCCCAACAAGCAAATCCCCCATGGCTCCACACTGCTGCGTGACCAGCAAAGGCAGTTTAACAGCGGCAGTGTCAACAGGAGTTTTGGGTAGCACTGCATTTCAGCATCCCACCGTCTTAGGGTATTCCGGCTCCTTGATTTGTATTCGAGGGTTTACCCTTTTCCTTGGAAATGAGGTAGCTGCTTGGCAGCAGTGATTTGTGCGGACTTTCTCGTCCTAGAAATCCCCTTCTGACCGGTTTTGGGATTTAAATGAGTAGTAAGTAACCCCAATACTACTACTGGTTTGGTGGGGTTCCTGAATAATGAAATGTTTTTTTTTTCAAATCCCTGCCCAGTGGCTGCTGTTGCTCTTGTCTCCTCTACTAAAACATCGTGTTGATGCACTGTTGACTGGTACATATACCCAACATTGCCCTTATGTCAGGAGTTGTGCACTTTCCATTATCACCGACTAAAAGCGGCTACAAAAGCGTTATCAAGAGGTAAAACAGCGACAACTCAGTAGCTACACCCGTTTCTATAATGCGTTACGTTAATCCGAGAGAGGATAACCTAACACAGACATATAAACTGAACAAATCTGGGCGTCACTAGTTTCAAAGTAAATGGTTGGCTTGGTTGGTTGGTTTTATGGCATGTCAACCTTGGGTTAATTTTATGCGAAGACGTTTTGTTTTATTTATTCTTGAGATAATTCAATTTTTCAAAACTCAATTTTCAAAACCCATTTTTATGCATAGCATGGTACCTAGACCAGGTAACTACCGCTCCGGGTCAGAGTGTCGGAATTAAATGGGCGGTGAAGGTGAAACTCCACACTCCCCAAAGCTCCAAATGTGTAAACTTCACCAATTAGATGCAGTTTAAACGTCCATACACAGGAACTTAAAAAAAACCCTCAGCTCCGCCTTCTAGCACATGATATATAAAAAGGGTTTGGGTGTTTGCATCAGGGCGTACGGTTGGGCCAATTCATATAGTACTAAGGTTTAATGTGACCACCGATTTATCAGAGAGGGTCTCTCAAACTGCCGTCTAAGCCGAAGTGTTGCCATGTCATGGACTTCCAGCCCCAGGATTCCGTATTAAGCATCAAAACGCCATCGATCGGCTAATTGGGGGTATTTTACCCCATCTCTTAGAATGTATTTGTGTAATTCTGTCCCACCGATAGGCGGCTTCAAAGATCAATCAAGATAACAATCATAGAGAGATGAATTAAACAAGCAGTATTCAAAATATTCTTATGCAGTCGTCACTGGGTGCTACTGTTCCCTTGGCCTGTGTCAGAATAGCTCAGCCTAAATAAAAGCCGCATATATATAGTATTGTCAAAATTCCTGGCAATGGGATTAAAAGTCTTAAAGCAGTACCGTGTTGCTAAGTAAACTAGGGAAGACGGACTCTTTCTATGCCCACTAGTTAAAAAAAAACAACAATGAATTGAGGTCATCATCTAGTCTCAACTAGTAACAAGTGTTCTGCTACCTTCCTTAAAGATCAATACACCAAGTAATTATTAATTAATACCCGGTTTTATTAAAAAACTAAACCAGTATGCAAATTAACCCTACATATATTATGTAAAACCTTTATTTGTTATTGTGATATATAGCACGCATTGGCAGGATTTAAACGAACCGATAAATTGGGCTTGTTTTGAGGAAATCCGACTCAGATTTTCACAGGAACCATCGTTAATAAATAAGATTTCTTCTATGTACAATGATTTGATTATAATTAAATATCTCGTAGATAGACGAATGTAGTGTTGTGTGCGTGCCATGTGTGTGTGCGTGGTGTGTGTGTGTGTGTGTGAAAAGAGGGAGAATGAGAAAGAGAAAGGAGATAGAGATTGATAGATAGATAGATAGATGATAGAGGAGAGGAGAGAGAGAGAGGAGAGAGAGAGAAGACGAGGAGAGAGAGAGGAGAGAGAGATATGCACTGAGAAAATCAAAGCAAAAGAAAAGAAATGATAAGTGTCTTGAAACTTAAACCCACTCTTAAACCCACTCCGTAGGGAGACTGGACATTTATAAGTCAAACCGGTTAGAATAACAACACAACTAGTATCAACTAGTAACCGTGTTCTTTCCACCTTCATCACAAACGTGAACGTAAAATTAAAGTCACTTTTTCAAGTTTGAAAAAACAAAAACAAAGAAAGAAAGAAGAAAGAAAAAAAAAGAAAGAAAGAAAGAAAAGGTTTTATGCAAAAAAATACCACAAAAAAATACAAAGAAGGTTTCTATCTAAAGACGACGCCTAGAGATTAATCAATTTATATAAACACATCATGGACATTTAAAAAAAAAGACCGACAACATTCTTTGATTAATTAATTGAAAACTTTTGTTATGCTAAAATAAAAATGAAATGAAATGAAATAAGATAAAATAAAAACTTTGATGCTCAAAGAAAAGAATCAAAAAATCTTGGAGCAAATGTCTTGCTCTTTTGTGTTCCTTGTCTGTTTTCAAGTGGTTGGTTTCACCCATCATCGCAGAAATTGTATTGTCAGATAATTCGTGTTTCCTTTCTTTTTTTTATTATCAAAGAAGCAAATGTTCCACAAGACAAAAGAGCAAAAGATTAGTGCTATCATTATAATATATCTTAAAAAAAAACCCCAAAAAATCTCAAGTATTCTCAAAACCACAACACATACATAACAGACACAGCGACACACACACCAAACACACACACACACACACAACCATATAATATATAAATATATATATATATATATATATAATGTTTGAAAAAATTAAATAAAGGAAAGAAAGTTAGAAATGGATAAAATAGGATATTTTAATCCTTTTACTTACACGTGTTCGTCAGGAGTTTAATCATTGTGACATTAATTCCAAACTATTATTATTTTTAAGTTTATTATTATTATTTCATTTCATTTGGTTATTTAAAATAATAATAGTTGAAATAATGTACACATGGATAACCCTGACCGAAAACACGTGTAAAGTAAAAATGGGTTTAAAATATCCTATTTAATCCATTCTATACCTTTCTTTGCTTTATCTATTTTTTTCAACATACCGTCGGATTCACTTCCAGTCTCATATATATATATATATATATAATATATATATATATATATATAATAATATGTGGCCCAACCCCTTGTGATTGACTCTCTGTGGTAGAAAATGTGATTGTCGGTCGTAATTAAGCTTAAAAATAGCAAAAGTCTCCTTAACAGGACGTGAGCTCAACTATCACGGCTCTAAAATAACATACCTATGTATGTATCTATATAGTTAAAATCTACCCCTACCCGCCAGGTGAGCTGATGGCCAAGTGGTTATGAGTTGGACTGACGAAAAAGTCAGTTGGGTATATATCTAGGCCGGAGGTGAACTGCAAAATGTCTATGCTACACTGAGGAGACGTGTACGTCGAAAACACGATGACTGTAAGATGAACAATATATATATATATTATAATATATATATATATATATATATGGGAGAATGTGTTGCTTAATGAATCGAAACCTAATTTAATGAAAGTTAATTAATTAATAATAATTAATTGGCGGGATTACCTATTTAAATTCTAAGGCTAAACAAATCGAGAAAAAATCATCTCTGTATGTTACATTTCGGCCTATAGGCCTCATCAGAGAGCTAATAGATACAAAGACCGCTCCCGTGTGCAGATTCGAAACCTGATTGTCAAGCTGACTGTCAAGCGTCTTAAACACCACACCAAACGGACTAAGCAGATTTCCTTCGTTTTGTAAGGAGTAGGTATTTATATTCCTCTTAAGTGACCTCTACTACGAACTTACGAGAAGGTAAACACACACACCACATATATATATATATATATATATATATATACTATATTATATTATTGTGTGTGGTGTGTGTGTGTGTGTGTGAGAAGAAAAATATCTTAAAATATAACAAAACAGGATGTTATGAATCGGGGAAACAATTTTATGTGTCAATACTTAAGTATTTCGGTATTATACCATTTCAGAAGACTGTTTGTGAAGGGAAAAAATGAGATGTTAAGTGTATAGTGAATATGTGATATGATGTTATTACCGTTAATTTTTGTATGTGAGTTTGTTTACGAAAGCTGATGACGTGATCATTGCATGTGCAAAAATGGAAAGTGAAGATCATAGGATGACGCATGCAGACAACGTGAATAAGCGGAGAAAAAAAGCTAACAAAGATATGATTATTTATGGATATTAATGTTTAGAAAAATAAGAAGATTAATAGAAGAAACGTTTAATATATTATATATATATATATATATATATAGTGATATATATATAATATGGACAAAACATACATAAATACATTAGTTTAAACAGCCCATTACGAAGAAAACAGGAATAACAAGGAAATCAACCCAGCAAAAACCCTGAATAGAAGTCAACTCACAAAAATGGCGGACGACGAGTTTATGACCTTGACATGCAGCACCGTACTTAGACGCATACTTAGGCTTCACGGGCGGTCGGGAGGCCCCTCCGATCAGCGCTGGTCGTGCAAGCGCTAGTACCTATAGCGGAGTTGTACAGATTTAAATCCAGAGTTTCTTTCTCCTAGATTGTTACCTAGCCCATGGCTAAAGAGCCCAGTCTGCCCTACTATTTACCCAGATTGGAAGGAGAGTAGTTGGATGCATAGCTTTCCAAAGAGTATTGGTGAATGCAACAATCTCGTCCAAGGATTTGAACTCGGATCGATCGAGTCAATTTCCTACGACTAACCCTTACACACACGTCTAAAATCCTTTTCTCAAATATAGGTATTTACTAAGCTAGTTTAGACGCGGTACAAGACCACAAGTATAGGGCGCCTAATAAGAAATCGAACTCACTACAATGGTTTTTGTTAATCTAGCTTGATAACCATTACACCAAGTAATGTGCCCAGACTTTCTCCAAATATAACCCCGCATATTTGAGGTATGTCAGAAAAGTTCCAGAACTGGTGTCAACAAAAAATTATTTCAAAATCCAAACTTCAAACTACAAGTTATCCTCTTCAAAGTAATCCCCCTGGAGTCTTGCACTTTCCCTTCTTTTCTGCACGCTTGCATGCACTCCTGGCAAGGATTCTTCCAGGATTCTCCGTAACTCTGTCATCACGGCTTTTTGATGTTGTTCAAATTTTTGATGGCTCCCTTGTGTTTGGGGAAAAATTCACATAGAGACAGGTTGGCGAGTAGGGAGGTTGCTCCAGCATAGTGATGGTTCTTCTGTGCCAGAAACTCTCGATACTCAAGGCATGTGTAACAGGTGCGTTGTCATGGTGAAGCACCCACGATTTTCCTGCCCATCGTCTCTCGCCTCTCCTCGCGCGCTGAACGAAGCAAACGTCACAGTATCTCTTTACAAACGCTTGAAGAAATAGTTAGAAGAGGAAAACTAGTAAGTTTCTAGTTTGGGTTTGAAAAACATATTTTGTGATACCAGTCCTGCAACGTTTTTTCACATGCCTCGTGTCTTAAAAAACAAGCCCATAACGACAATTATATGTACATATATTTTATATATATATATATATATATATGGTATTACCATATAATTGTCGTTATCGGCTTGGTGTTTTTCAAATGACTACGGCCGGGTTTAGCTCAGTCGGTAGAGCGTTCGACTAGAAACCACAAGGTTCCTAGTTTCGATACCGGTCCTCGCCAACTCAGCGTATGAGTAAGCACAGGGATCTGTGCTGTAAAGTAAGGAGCTGATGGTAGGTGTGGCGCTCCACCTCAGATGCTAAAAACAATCTCCTTGGTCTAGCGCTATTGAAAAGGGAATAGACTCCCTCGCTGACTGGCTGATACCGACTTTAGGCCAACCCCGACGACTTTACTTACTTATATATATAAAGGTATACATTAAAGAGTACGGATTTTTTGTATTTTTTGACACACGTTGTATTCTAAAAAATAACGGTCCATTGATTATTCATCTCATTTCGAGATGTTTAGTAAACAATTGTTAACGAGTTCGATTAATCCACCGTGTGCCTCATTACTTTAGAAACTGTGCCTAAACTGAAAGGGCCTAAATAGGGACGGAACCCAATTCTCTGGCGTATTGCAAGGCATATTAATAAAAATCTTATTTCGTTCAAATTCTAAAAATCAGTTCCTATTTTCCGACATTACTTTTTGAAGAGCTAAAGAACTCATAAGCGAATAATCATGATTGTGATTTGTTGAAGTTCTTGGGTTTTCTTTAATAACGTCTTAAATTTTCCGGGGGAACAGATTGCCTTAACTTCTAACTTCTCCGTAAAAAAAGTGCCTGCTGTGAGAGACAGAATCATCTATATGCCATAATTAAGAGAGCCCGAGAAGAATCTTAACTTGCCCGTACCGGAAGCGGAAATAAGCGCTGCAATTCCGAAAGTGCTTTCAAGTAATTTTTTCAGTAAAGTTAACTCTTCCTCTTCATTGCATTTTCCACTGCGATAAATATTTTCCGCTCTTTTATAAAAACATACCGGAAATCGATTCAACTTAGAAGCCTTTATAGATTTTTAAGGATCCCCACGGGTAAAATGACCCGGGGGATACAAAACGAGAAAGCTGTTTCCAGCTAGATGAAGGGATCTTTTTTGCATTGGTTTCTTAAGGCCGCCTGGAGAAGAGGCCGGTTATTTGTAATAGCAGGTCCTGTAGCTGTTACCCTTGTTTTTATTTATTTTTTTTTTATTTTTTATTAAGGCCAGTTTAGCTCAGTTGGTGAGTAATCGCTACGAAATCGCAAATTGTAAACGTGTTCAATCTCTTGATAAGGCTGTGGCACTTCACACAGTTCTAATACATTCGGAGAAATGTATGATCCAACTATTCTATGGGTAAATAGAGCAAGATTGGCTCTTTAACCTTGGGTTAGGCAACAGTTCTAGAGAAGAAAACCTGAATTAAAAACTCGCTGAAGAATTTAGCTAGTCCTTATATCCCTACTGTGCAACGGGAGTGGTAAATGTGTATGAGACTGATCTCATATCATCCATATATAATATTATATAATATATATATATATATATATATATATATATAATAGTCATTCCCACAGACAACAGATATATATTGGTGTGTGTTTGTGTGTGGTTGTTTATATATTTAATAATAAATATAATATATATATATTATATATATATTAAGGTCTGTCAAAAAGCATCGAGATTGAGGCTGTATTAGTAGTGCAGACTGGCCCTTTACCCCCTTTGGGGGTTAGGGGCAAAAGGGGCGGCAAAAAAAGTTTCTAAGGAAAAAGAACCTGAATTAAAAAACTACGCTGAAGAAATTTAGCTAGTCTGATATCCTACTCTGTGCAGCGGGATTGGTAAATATGATATAGACTGATCTCCAATCACCCTATATATAATATATATATATATATAATATATATATATATATAATATGGATGATATAGATCAGTCTATAAAGGTCTGTCAAAAAGCATCAAGATTGAAGGTGTATTTACCAAGATAAAATGAACAATAAAATGTAACGCTAATTTTTTTGATAATACAAGGTGTGTCAAAAAAGTAGATTTTAAACCTGTATTTCAAGGTAAAATGAAGAAGAGTGGGACGTTAATTTTCAGAAACAAGTATTTTCAAAAAGTACACACCTTTGTATATATAATATTAATATATATATATATATATATATATACAGTGAGAAAAATGCATGTCATTGCCCTGCTGATTTTTTGAGTTTGCCACCCAAACAGTAATATTTCAGGTAGGTCTATCTTGAAAATTGAGAGATTGAATATAAAAAATTCTAGAAATCTCATTTATATTTAATTTTGAAACATTTATTGTATTTCTTGAAAAAAAGTATTTAATACCCGATAGCAAAATACAACTCATTACTTCGGTGAAGAAACGACTTGTTGGTCGCAACAGCAGCCAGACGTGTCCTGTAGTTGGTTACCAAAGTTTTAACAAATCCCAGGGAGGATTTTGTCTCACTCTCTTGCAGCCAATCCCCAAATTCTCCAAAGTATTAATGCGCGTGACTGACTAAGATACCCCAATACCGTATGTCTTCTTAATTGAACCAACTCTTTGTTGCTTTAGCCATAATGCTTTGGTCATTGTGAGCTGGACCCCAACCAAGACGCGTTCAGTGTCCTGCTGACGGAAGAGGTTCTTTTCTCAAAGATTCTCTGTACTAGCCCATCCATATTTAACCTCGACCCGGTGTACGACCGGTGTAGCGAGAAACAGCCCAAACATAATGTTTTCTACCTCTATGCTTAATGATTGGGATGGTGTTTTTGTGGGTCGAAGTCAACCTTTTCTCTCCAAACACTGCGATCAGTTGAGTCTCAATTGACTCCAGCACTTTTCACGACCGCGAGGGAGATTGAATAGTCCCAATTGTTATTTCTTCCATTTCTATTTAACACAACACTTGACTACTTCTCACGCGCTTGCCGTCGTCCTGTAGCCGGTCCAGTCGTGGCAAGCCTACAAATTCTGTCCAGATCCTTGACAATTCCTGACAATTCCTGACAATTCTTTTCACTTGCCCATTGGTGGAGAATTAGATTCTTATCAGTTAAAGGATTCTGTGAATTAAGTGTATTTTATACACATAATTGAGTACTTAAGTAAGCGTAATATTGAGTAGTAGAAACTAAATCTGTACCTCCTGGTCAGCATAACCAATCTGTGGGGGGCTGAATCAATTTCTGGTGGTAGGGGCCTGAAATATGTAATAAAACACCACACGAACACAACCACACAACACACACAACACACATACACACACACACACATACACACACACACACACACACACACACTATAATATTATATATATATATATATTATATATATATATAAGGAAAATAAGCCAGGTTGCTTCGTGAACAGAAGTTAGAAGATGAAGTTTGAATCACTTAGATGCCTGATCAACATGACTGTCGCCTTTTAATATAGAAAAAAAAAATTATCGTATGCTTCTTAAAATTAATGTATGCGTATTCAATGCGTCTATTCAAAAGCGGCCTGATTTGGAAAAAAATGGCGTCGGCAAATGTGTCCGATGCAAAAGGAGGTTTGGGAAATTCCAGGAAATTACACTCCTAATGAACGATGGCCACAAACATTGTGAGACTGAATATCTCGGCTCTTACCCACTTACACCACGTATTCTAATTATTTGAAATTTTTTGCCGCCAATTTTTGCCCGCCATTTCTTTCCCTCTCTTTCTTTCTCTTTCTTTCTTTCTTTCTTTCTTTGTCTTGTAATATTTAAAAACTTTTCCTCATTTCTCGAAGGGCGAGA
>CM042167.1:55841860-55869360 GCA_023376005.1 Doryteuthis pealeii
TTAATTTACTTCCTGAGAACGTTTTAGGGATTTTCAATGAAAGTTTCTCGCCCCGTAATGCTTAAGGATATAACCCAGGTGGACGGAGCAGTTCATGATTGCAATACTCCACTTTGGCCTATCTTGGGCTGACAGGCGTTCGGGAGCCCTCCGATAATCGGCTGGTCCGTTAAATGCCCTAGCACCTATATGAATTTTTCCCAACATTCGCCCTTATGGCAAGCCCAACACGCCCTTTTTATCATAATGGGTGGCTAGAAGGCGGTGAACTGACGGTTATACTGTCCTGGGAATGACGTTAACCTCTATCTGATGGTGGGTACAGTTTTGGAGGTTTGGGAAGTGGACTCCTTGCATCAGAGGCACTTGCTCCTGGTCACTCTGACACCGGAGTGGTAGTACCTGTTAGGGTCCCATTTATGGGTTAAATAGAAAAATGTATTAGATAAGAGTTTAACGTATTCCAGGACATGACCGCTCAGTCTCGCTTTCTAGCACCATGTGTAAAATTCAGTTGGGGCTGCCATAGAGGGCAATAGAGTTGATACAATCCATATATAAAATAGGTTATTTTATCAGGTGCTCAGGGGTCTGATGAATTAACGTTGGAATCTGTGAGAGGTGTGGGTGGGTGGTGTGAGGATCCTGCTCCTTCGATCGCAGAGAAGAAGACTACGAGATAGATCCGTTAAGTATCCGGTGATAGCTAGATCAAAAGGCCAAATAGTGTGTAGGATAGTATTTCTGACGTAGATCTGTCATGAACTTCTCATAATTCACTGACAGATTCCTTCAGTAAAAAATAGAAAATACGCTCACGTTAAAGGGAAATAGTGTCATTGTTCATTTATATAAACAAAATTTATAAAAGTGCTATACGATTCAGTGGCATTAAGATACAATCGATACTATTATTTTATCTTGATATCTAGACTTAGATATCTTTCTATAGTCAACAGAGGGTTGGGTGACATTGCTCCATGAACCTCGATAACACTCTCGCTCAATAGAGTATTTGTAGTACTATAGAATGATTATTATTATGCATTCTAGAATACTACTAGTCTCACTTTTAATATATTATCGAGAATTTTCTGAAATTATCATACGGATGTCTCACGATAGTTAATGCTCTCGTCTGCACAGCCAGACAGAAGTTGGATGGAGGGTACGGATCGGTTTGACGCTGAAAAGATGTACATTCTATTTAAATTGCATTCATTAGAGGAATAGATCAGACAAATTGATTGCTCGGAGATGAAATGTGCAAAACGGGCACCCAAAAAGCCGACCCGAGGGTTGAATAAATATATTTCTCTAACCATTCACCACGGGGTTATCTTTCTCTCTCTCTCTCGTCTCTCTCTCTCTCTTCCTCTCTCTCTCTCTCTCGTCGTCTCTCTCTATCTCTCTGCTAGTATGTAGCCGAGAAAGTTCTCACAGTTTATCTCCGAATATGTTAGGAAGGGGCATATACGATTCTACAGATAATCGATCAGCGTAGACTAGCTTTTTAGTTAATAACCATTATTGCCACAATGGGACTCCAAATTTATTTAATCAACCTGTTCGCTCACGGGTAAAATGGGACTAAGGGTCGCAAGTACGGGCACACAGTAAGGATCCAATACTCGGCTTGCAGGAGTAATGGATCTGTGAGACTGCGTGTTAACGGTTACACTAGATGAGACACCCAACATAAGGAAATGGTTTAAACAAGAAAACGTTTGGAAACCATTACTATTGGTCAGGATGTGTGGGATCAAAGACAGGGCATTATTGTAGATGTTGGGGCACGAATGACCATCTACGGTTATTTCACGTCGTGTTTGTAAAAGAAGATAGATTTTTTGGCTTTTATTTCCTTTGAATTGACACTGAACAAATATTCTTTCTCTTTGTATAGAAATTAAAATATTTTCACTCGTAATATATATATAGGGTCATCCACAGACCGAGACACGGTGTTGTCGACTTATCAGTTCTCTCAGTGTGGTCTAGACATTTTGTAAGCTTATCTACAGCGAATTGAATCCGATCGGTTGGGTGCCAGTCCGGCTACCGTAACCATTAGGCTGTTTTCACTTACAGAATGGGAAGGGGAGGTAACTGTTTTAATACACACATCGCTTTGCGTGGAAAGGCCGTCAACAAAGTGCTCCATTCCTTAGAAATATAGGTGACAGTGCTTCGCTTTTGCAATTTTACCAAGCACTATTTGAAATTCATGTCTTCGTTGACTAAAACATTATATATATATATATATTTATATATATTATATATATATTATTATATATATATATAATATATATATATATATATTGCGCGTTGTGTGTGATGTGTCTGTTGTGTGTGTGCAAGTGGTATCGGGATAAATTTGACAATTTCATAGGAAGAAAAGTGCATGGTAATATCTACAAATTTATTAGATTGTTATAGAGAATACAACCGATGTAACGGAGTTAAACTACTGTCAATTAAGTTTCACTCAAAATAACCGCCATGACCCGTCGATCACAGGCCTCAATCCTGCTCGGACTGGAGCAAGCTGAAATGTTAGTTTACCTGGGAGGGTCTCAAAACCACCTTAATTCACCCCTGTATGTGAACAAACGGACACGTGACAAGCCCCTTTTTAATGTAAATAAGGAAGACCAATTTTTATTTTGCCTCCCATACATAATATGTATTGTTCGGTTACAGACAGATAAACACATAATTCGCATTATAAATAAGACCTGGTAAAAATATGCACCCTCTGCAGGCGCAAGATTTGTTTTATATGGCGGGAAATATTTCATTAATTAATAAAGACTAACCAAGTAATAAGAATGGCATAGTATAGATTACACTTATCTTTTTTTGGGTTTTAATTGATTTCTTTAACATATCCATAGTAATTGATGTTAATACATTTTGAGGATAAAACGATTAATTAAACTTAATAAACCAATTAAAAAACACAATATGAGTCTAAGGTAAAATAATCATACATAAGTGTAGATCTATATCTATGCATTCTTATTTCTTTGGTTGTCTTTAATAATTTAATGAAATATTGTTCCCGCATTAAACAAATACTTGCGCTGGAGGTGCATATTTTTACCAGTCTTATTATATGGAGAATTATGTGTTTAATTGTCTGTACGCGAAACATAATATAATGTATGGGAGGCAAAATAAACAATTGTCTTCCTTTTTACATTAAAAAGGGGCTTGTCGCGTGTCCGTTTTGTTCACATGGACAGGGTGAAATTAGGTGGTTTTTGAGACCTTCCGGTAACTACACAGCTTGCTCCAGGTTCCGAGGCAGGATTGAGGCTGTGATCGACGGTCATGGCGGTTATTTTTGAGTGAAACTTATTGACAGTAGTGTAAACTTCCGTATCGGTTGTATTTCTATACAATCTAAATAAATTTTGTAGTTACCATGCACTTTTTCTTTTTCCTTATGAAATTGTCAAATTTATCCGAACCACTTGCACACCACACAGCAGCACAATACACACACGCGCATTATAATATATATATATATATATATATATATTATATATATATATATATATTATATATATATATATATATATATATATATAATGTAGTCTAACGAAGACATGAATTCAATAGTGCTTGGTAAAATTGCAAAGGCGAGAGACTGTCAGTTCTATATTTCTAAGGATTGGAGCACTTTGTGACGGCCTTTACACGCAAAGCGATGTGTGTATTAAAACAGTTAAAATCCCCTTCCATTCTTAAGTGAAAACAGCCTAATGGTTTACGGTGCCGGACTGGCACCCAACCGATCGGATTTCAATTCCGGCTGTAGATAGCTTACAAAAATGTCTAGCCACACTGAGGACTTGATAAGTCGAAACACGTGTCTTGTGGATGACCCTATATATATATTACGAGTGAAAAATTTTAATTCTATACAAAGAAAGAATATTTTTGTTCATTGTCAATTAAAAGGAGATAAAAGCCAAAAAAAATCTATCTTCTTTTACAAACACGACGTTGAAATAACCGACGTGGTCATCTCGTTCCCAAATCTACCAATAATGCCTGTCTTTGATCCCACACTCCTGACCAATAGTAAGTGGTTTCCAAACGTTTTCTTGTTTAAACCATTCTTTATGTTGGGGTTGTCTCATCATTAGGTAACCGTTAAACACGCTAGTCTCACAGATCCATTACTCCTGCAAGCGAGTTTGATCCTTACTGTGTGCCCCGTACTTGCGACCTTATGCTCCCATTTTACCCGTGGCGAACAGGTTGATTAAATAAATTTGGAGTCCCATTGTGGAATAATGGTTATTAAGCTAGTCTCGCTGATCGATTATCTTGTAGAATCGTATATGCCCTTCAAACATATTCGGGTAGATAAACTGTGAGAGATTTTCCGGGTACATAATAAGAGAGAGAGAGAGAGAGAGAGAGGAGAGAGAGAGAGAGAGAGAGAGAGAGAGAGAGAGAGAGAGAGAGAGAGATAACGTGCGTGAATGGTAGAGAAATATATTTATTCAGTACCCCGGGTCGGCTTTTAGGGTGCCCGTTTTTTGGCACATTTATCTCCGAGCAATCAATTTGTCTGATCTATTCCTCTAATTGAATGCAATTTAATAGATGTACATCTTTTTCAGCGTCAAACCGATATCCTACCATTCTCCAACTTCTGTCTGCTTCAACCTAACATTAACTATCGGGAAAACCGTAAATTAAATATTTAGATGTAACTTATCGTGTAATCTTGAATATCTTATATCTCAATATCTACAATCTTGTATTGAGGGGAGACAGACTCTTGAGAGTACCAACCATTGTTGCTATGTGTACAAGGTGTATCAAGAAAAGTATCGAGATTTAAGCTGTATTTACAATATATAGAAATGAACAATAAACGTAACGTTATTTTTTTCAGGATACAAAGTCTGTCAGGTGTATGAGAAGTCCATGACATGCAACACTCCACTTTGGCCATTTCTTGGGCTAGAACGGGCGGTCATAGAGACCCCCTCCGATCAATCGGCTGGTCACGTCAAGCCCTAGCACCCTATATGATTGTATCAACTCTATTGCCCTTATGGCAAGCCCCAACTAATTTACCACATGGGTGCTAGAAAGCGGAGAACTGAGCGTGTTCATGTTTGGGAATGACGTTAACTCTATCTAATACATTTTTCTATTTAACCCATAAATGGGGACCCTAACAGTACTACCACTCCGGGTCAGAGTGGACCAGGGAGCAATGGTGATGAAGGAGTGCTCCACATTCCCCAAACCTCCAAAACTGGTACCTCACCATCAGATAGAGGTTAACGTCATTCCCAGGACATATAGACCGTCAGTCACCGCCTTCTAGCACCCATATGATAAAAAGGGGTTTGGGCTTGCCATAAGGGCAATAGGGTTGGGAAAATCATATAGGTGCTAGGGCTTGACGTGACCAGCCGATTGATCGGAGGGGGTCTCTCCGAACGCCTGTCTAGCCCAAGATAGGGCCAAAGTGGAGTATTGCAAGTCATGAACTGCTCGTCCACCTGGGTTATATCCTTAAGCATTACGGGTCACCACCAACGGCCAACCGGTGGCCCCATTGGGGGAGTCTTACCCCTCTGCAGAGGTGCAGTCGTTGCATTCTAACGCCCCAGACGACAGGGCGGGATGATATCCGGGTTTTTGGCTAGTCGTATGAAGACTTGTCTATATCTTTTGGGTAGTATTTTTTCATCCGGCTGGGATATAGCAGCAAGGATGATTCCATGGGAAAAATCTTTGGAAAAGTCAGAATCACAGTTGTTGTAGTTTCGGAGGATGGAGTCCGTGGATGGGTTTCGGTGTAAAAAAAATAAAAAAAATACCTAGCCAACTATATAAACAATGATCACTCTGTCTCATTTCATCTCGTCTCTTCTCCCTTCCCATTCAAAGAATCAAAAATTCTATCCACACCTACCATAAAACTGATGACATGAATTTACGACACAATGCTCAACAACTTTCTCATACTTTTCCCCACTCTCCATACAATGAATCAACATTTTCTTTTAACCAACCAAGAATTTTAACCCAACTTCTTCCTACCACACCCACTCCCAACAAGCACCCAACAACCTCCTCATCTTATCACCCCGAACAAATTCCAATCTTTTGATCTTCCCTCTCCAATTTCCATGATAGATGTCATCTGACCAACCAAATTCTCACAAACTCTCCCCACCGACTTACTTTCTCTTCTATAAGTGCAAATGTATGTCGCAAAAGCAGCCAATCAGCGAGGTAGTCTATCCCCTTTTCAATAGCGCTAGACCAAGGAGATTGTTTTAGCATCTGAGGTGGAGCGCCACACCTACCATCAGCTCCTTACTTTACCGCACAGATCCCTGTGCTACTCATAACGCTGAGTTGGCGAAGACCGGTATCGAACTAGGAACCTTGTGGTTTCTAGCCGAACGCTCTACCGACTGAGCTAACCCGGCCACTATGCTTTAATAAACTGACTGATGAAGTCCTGCGTAACGCGGAACGAAATATATCTCCTACATCTACTTGTTTGAGTTTTGTTCTTTTTGTCCACTTTTACCTTTATTCTTTACCCCATTCTGTTGGATTTACTCCAACCCTCCTGTCCTCATGTGTATATTTATAACAGAATACAATATATATAAGGTATGATTTTTACCATTGGTTTCAAAGTAGCGTATTGGTCACTTATCATCAAGACAAGGCACCTTTCCCATGCAAATTATGTTGATAATAAGTGAGCAATACGCCGCTTTGAAAGCTATGGTAACAATCGCACCATAAATGTATTGTACTCTATAACAAATAAATACAGCTATTTCTCCTTAACCGAGCACTTTATTTTCAAATTTCCAATAGTTATTAACTACAACACACACACACACAGACACACACACACACACACACACACACACACATATATAATATTATATATATATATATATATATGGTAGAAATGTGAGGAGGTTAATCCGACAGTATGTGGAGAAAAGTAGACAAACACGGGATGTTGTGGAAACTTGATGTTTATTGTCGACGGTGCAACGTTCGGTCTCTTATTAGACCATCTTCAGGACTTGAATATAGTTCTTACTCCATTCTTTTTGAGAATTTCCATCATTGGAGTAAGAACTATATTCAAGTCCTGAAGATGGTCTAATAAGAGACCGAAACGTTGCACCGTCGACAATAAACATCAAGTTTCCACAACATCCCGTGTTTTGTCTACTTTTCTCCACACATATAATATATATATTATATATATATACAAAACCAACTACCCCAAAAGGAAAAACAAGTTTTGATTTTAACATCAAACATGCACAAGGGTGACTCGCGGTTGAATAAAGCGAGAACGCTATTCATAACGGATATTCATTTGGATGACATTTACATTTGTCTGAGGATAAGCATCTAATCCTTTGAAACCAGCGGTAACAAAGAAACCATTAAATGTATACATTATAATAATTATAAATATAACAAGCACGCACACACAACACGCATATATATAATATATATATATATATATATTATATATATATATTAGAGAGAAAGGCCCCGAAACGTTTGCACATTCTCTCCTGATGAGCCATGCATTTGTAAACATCCTTAGTTTTTCAATATATCATATTTACACTGTCGGATTAAGTTCCAATTTTATTTCACACACACACACACACACACACATTATATATATATATTGTGTGTGTGTATATTTGTACGTGTGAATATACACAGACACACACACACAGACACAGACAGACACAGACACACACACACACACACACACACACACACACAACATATATTATATATATATATTATATATATAATAATAGCAAGATTCCCCAAAGTGCTCAGCCACAATGAGATGGGAGAATATATAGTCATCCACAGAAACGTGTTTCGACTTATCAAGTCTCTTCAGTATGGCTAACATTTGTAAGCTACCTACAGCCAGGATTGAAATCCGATCGGTTTAGTGTCCTTAACAGCTAGGCTGTCATCACGTACAGAATGCGAAGGTGATTTTAACTGTTTTAGTACACACATCTCTATGTATGTAAAAGTCCGCCATAGAGTGCTCCATCTCTTATATAGGAGAGCGTTGCGTTTATGCTTTAGTTGGCGGTCGTCAGCAGATCCCCCAAAGTGCTCACCCCAGGGGGAGGGTTCATATATATATATATATATATATTGTAGAAGGCTATTATAACAACATTGCGCGAATAATTATTGAAGAGTTTACAGTTCTGCTAATTTTGCTAGTACATTTGGTGTCGTTTCTTCCCTACCCGTGTACGTGGGGTGGGTCCGCTTCTCACGCTGCTTAGCCTTCAATTTGTCTCCGTTAGGCAATAATCACTTGCAGAGTAGCCTCCCTCGACCCCTACGTAGACCCACCACCACCAACACCACTCTACGACGACCCAGTACCCACTGCCAGTCCCCCCCCCCACCCCCGCTTCACGCACGCCCCCAGTCAATATTTGATTAATTTACCGCGCCCCGGGACACTAACAATGTAAGCCATCATTTCGTCCTTTCTAGCGCACCTCCCCCGTGCTCCCCTAAATGCCCCAACGCCATCACCTGTACCGTATGATTGAGTAAAATATTAAAATTCACCATCTTAGCAATTTATCGACTAGTCGATAATTCCAAGAACAGTTTCGGAAGCAGACACAAGTTGGGTGGATTTTCCTCATTAATATTAATGAGCGTTGAGAAACTTGGAGAGCTGGTGAAGAAATTTTCGGGAAAATAGTGCTGAGTTCCTTTTAGCCAACTGGAAAAAAATATTGCGGCAGAAATTGTTTTCCAAGAACTGCGAGCTATGAGACGCGGAAGTCAGCTTATCAACCACCGTAGGCGCACAAAATCAGATATGAACTCTGTGTGTGAATTGGTTTTGAAATTTAAACAAAAATATGATTGAAACGTCTGCTACTTCACGAATTCTCACACACACACACACACACACACACACACACAACATATTATATATATATATATATATATTAAAACTTTTGGAATATATAAACATTTTTAAAGTTAGCCAGATCTACTCTGGCTCAGCCAAAATTACTTTGGTCTTTGATAATCGTAAACGTATACAGATGTGTGTGTGTGTATATATATATATATACTCAAAATCTTTTCGCTGCTGACAAATGCTCCACTTAAACAATTAAGCCAATGGTAGCAGACTTTTTCCCATATATATATATATATATATATATATATATATATATATAAAATGCAAATGACTGGTAAGTAATTCTATCATTGAAGTCTCACTTTAAAAACCATACTGTATACTCTTGTAGGTGCAAACATATATATTCATACAAGGATTTTTATAAACCCCTAAGAGAACACAATAACCAATAAATTAATTATATACAGAGCAATATTTAACTTTCAAAGAAAGAAAAACTTAACAAATCGTCATCTGTTATAATTTTTCTATAATTATATGCTATAATGGTCGAAACAAAAATGAAAATTATCACAGATGACGGTCTGTTAAGTTTTCCTTTCTTTGATATATATATATATATATATATATATATATATATATATATAAAGTCATCAACAGAGACCGTGTTTCGACGTTTCACGTCTCATCGGTATGGCTGTTTTAAATATATACATCTGTGTATATATTTTACGATCACCAGAGAGATCAAATCTGTAAACAACAGCTTTATGCTGGCGGTGAAAGTCAATTAAAATGCTCCTAAAGAGGTCTACCAGGTTTTGGGAGCATATAATGAGTCATCCACAGACACCATGTTTCTACACACACACACACACACACACATTATATATATATATATATATATATATATATATATCAGTCGGTAGAGAGTTCGGCTTGGAATCACAAGGTTCCTGCTTCGATAGCGGCCCTCGCTAACTCAGCTTATGAGTGGCACAAGGTCTGTGCGGTAAAATGAAGAGCTGGTGGTAGGTGTGGCGCTCCACCTCATACACTAAAATAATCTCATTGTTCTAGCGCTAGTGAAAAGGGAATATACCTCTCGCTGTCTGGCTGATACGGACATTAGGCAGCCCCGACGAATTTACTTATACATATATATATGTTTTCAAAAATCGGACTTCACAGTCACAGAGGCACTATAACTTCAGGGGCACAAAAAACTTTATTATAGTCTTCCGAGACTGAAATACCAATATATATATATATATATATTATATATATATAGTATACAGAGAGAGAGAGAGAGAGAGAGAGAGAGAGAGAGAGAGAGAAGAGAGAGAGAAATGGGCAGTGGAGAAACTAAAGAATTTTGATTATATATATAAGAATAGGGGCAGTTACGCAGGACTTCATCAGTCAGTTTATTAAAGCATAGTGGCCGGGTTAGCTCAGTCGGTAGAGCGTTTCGGCTAGAAACCACAAGGATCCTAGTTCGATACCGGTCCCCGCCAACTCAGCGTATGAGTAGCACAGGGATCTGTGCGGTAAAGTAAGGAGCTGATGGAAGGTGTGGCGCTCCACCCCAGATGCTAAAAACAATCTCCTTCGTCTAGCGCTATTGAAAAGGGATAGACTCTTTCGCTGACTGGCTGATACCGACTTTAGGCCGCCCCGTAGACTTTACTTACTTTTACTTATATAAGAATATATATAAGAATATAGAAAATAGTCAACTCGATTCCAATCTAAAATACAATAATTGCAAAACTATCCAAAGTCATGCCAGAAGCATAACACATATGGTTCACTCCAACCTTCATAGAAGAGTGCGTAAAAACTAATGAGGGTAAACTATTCCTCGAGCTCATTAAATACCAATCCGATAAAGAAGATAGCTTAAGCAAACTGTTCAATTGAAATCACCAGAAAATAAGTTATCGCCGTTATAGGAATATACACAAAATTATTCAGAATTTTCATGGCAGATAGCAACAATGTAGTCCAAAAGGGAACGGTTGTTTTTATAGAAATTGTTTGGCTGATAATTATGTATATGTCATACTTGTACAAACGAAAATTACTTGGACCTGTACCCGGCTACAAGGTGTGATTGCGGTAGAGAATTTAACAGTTTGCGAGGGTTACGAATCCACAAGGCACGCTGGTGCGAACGACGTAATTCTCTTATAGAATGTAAATCGAATGATGGGCTTATGAACCAGGAACACTCCCACAGTGTCCAGGAGCCCATTGCTGAGCGGCAGCAACCTGGAGACTTTCCTAGCAAGCCAAGAATTCAATGGACGAATGATACGTGCGCGGAATCATCATTCCCGTGTTGTTACATATCTGCAATCGCGTAAACAAACGCGTTCTTAAATAACAAACTGCACTGATAACAAAACTTCTCCGATGAACGGATCTTATAATTTCTTCTCTGCATTATTTCATCTTATTATTTTTAATACTCTGTCCGGTGGCAAAAGCTGCTTGGTAGCGCTAGGAAGTGGCAGTCCTGCCTTAGCTACCGAAACTGTGTTATCACTCCTAGTTGGCAGCTGATGAGGGCAGGGTATCGCACGTGCTATCACACGTTGTATGACGAAAATATCACATGGAATCGGTCGACAAAGACTCAAGTACAGAGTCAACATCAAGAGAAACCTAGAGGACTTTAACATCCCCATAGGCAGTTGGTAAGACGCAACCAGAAACCAAACATATTGGAGGTAACAGATTCGCGTGGTCTCATCATCGGATACGATGGACAGCAATTTATATTATTAATAATATATATCAAGCTTCATTTAAAATCAAAATTCAAAGAAAGGTTTACATCGGTTCCACGGAACATCAATGAAAAATATGGTGGTATAATCAACGATTAGGTTTTTCAAGTAAAATGATAGGGGAATAATCCAGTGCTTTCGAGTTATGTTTGGAAGGATGACACTGCTTGGTCCTTAATACTCATGTTCCTTAAAAGTATAACTGTTATAATCTTGCAACACACTTTGGTTAAAAATGAGACCTTCCAAATCGTCCAAGATGAAATGAAAAAAATGTAAATCCTGATTATCTGGTGTTGCTTATCTGCCGAATTCTTATTTCTTATTAGTGTCGTCCTCTTAGCTAAATAATGAACCATTCCGATTTTATAAGAAAGAAATGGAAGAAAAAGGACACGTTACACAGTAAAATTTTAAAAAATTAATTAAAATCAATCAAATCGATTATTTAAGGTCAATTTTTTTTGTCTACGGCGAAAAGTAGTAACATAATGAGCATCAGTAAAAAAAAAAGAAAAAAGAAAAAGAAAAATAATATCACATATGCAACTTATTTTTAATACATTTTAAAGTATTTTTTCGGCCAATTTTGCTCAAATATATTGTAAACATGGTCGCCAAAGATGACGTAAAATCCGTATTTTACAAAATAAACTTACCCCTCCCCCGATTGAAAAAATACCAAAAATCAATGAATTATCCGATTTTAATGAATAATTGTCGAAAAGGGTAAAAAAAAGATCAACAAAATTTTTAAATTTATTTTTTGATTTTCGGTAGTTATTTTCTACCAGGATAGTGGCTATCCCGGTAGAAAATAACTTTTTCTTCTATTCACACCTTTAGTTTTTTATCTTTTTATTTATACTGTAATTAGTTTCAACTTTATTTAACCCCACCGATATTTTGCACCAAAAATTAAGGGGTGGGGGTCAGTGTTAAGTGACCTGAAAAAATTAGTAAGTTTTGAAATAAAATAACTGATGCATTATAAAATTCATTCATTGATAACTCAACACTGAAAATTTCATTAAAACCAGATTATTCACTGATTTTTAGTAAGTTTCTTTCAATCGGGTGTGGAGGAGGTTTAATGTATTTTTTAAAATAAAGATTTTGCAGCAAATTTGACAGTGCCTAGCAAGTAGGTTTTTATATTTTACCGAAACCAGCTAAATAGCATCTTCCTAATTTTTAACTAACAAATATTTGATGTGCTTACCCCTTTGACTCTATAAATTTAAAAAAAAATAATAATTAAAGTAATAAAAAAACTATTTTAAAGCATGATATTCATTTTTAGTTGAGCGTAAAAAGAACTTTGTTTTGTTTTATTAAAACAAAAGAAAAATGATTCTGTACAGATAGAAAGAAGGAAGGGAAATATCCCTCTGCATGTTGATTTTTTCAGCTGATAAAGTTTTTTACAGACATTTCTCTTTGTCTTAACTCTCTAGACAATATTAGCGAGGGTGAAAATTGATATTTAAGAGAAGTCGGGTGAGTTTTGACTTAATTGCAAATTACGACTAATTAGAACCAATTAAAGTGTAATTTTTTCTAAGATTTAGTAATCCTAAAACTAAGGAATAATTTAGTATAATTTCATGTCAGTAAAGCTCACCAGGAAAAAGCCTTTAGAGATTGAAAAGTTAAAATCTCAGCTTTAGTATAATAATAGAATATATATATATATAACGGATATACCACACCAGTAAGATCGGTGGTGAATAATAATAATATTACCCCCCAAAAAAACAAAAAAAAAAAACAAAAACAGAACTGATGATACGGCAAAAGTCGAAATAAATTTATTTTCTGAAGGCATATATATGAGAGAAAGAGAGAGAGATAGAGAGAGAAAGAGAAAGAGATGTGTGTATGCGTGCGTATATATATATATATATATATATATATATATATATATATGTGCGTGTGTGTGTACACACTTTTATATACTTAGGTTTGCAACCTGTTTTCAACTACTTTTGGCATTAACTAGAAAACACAAGCAGACACTTCAAAGTAAACGTCCTTCTTCCAACAAAAGAACCAACTTGGCTCTTGAATTTAAGAGATTACCAATCGTTAATACTCGGCTTCAAACAAGCAACGTCGTTTTCTTTAACTTGAAGGATTTGTACCACAACACGAAGAAATATCCGGCCGGACTACGCTGCCGAATTAGAAGTCTCGCGCCAACGCGAGACTGTTTCAACGTGAAGTGGATGCGAATTGAGTAGCTCTTGATAATGTGTTGACAGTCGCAATGCATTATGGGAGCCGCTTTAAACAATCGCCGAACACGGCTAGACAACGAGAAGCCAATTCACTATTAGTTCGTAAGCGGGGGATATTAAACTTTTCTTTTCAGGCGAAAGAGTTGAGGTAAGCGAGCCGTGCAGGGATGGGGGGTCTAGGCGAAGAGTGGGGTGGGGGTGTTGTAGATAGGGATATTAGTTCACTAACTCTGCTTTGTTGTGTGAGAAGGAGAAAATCGTAATGCTTGAAAGAGAATGGACTATAGGAATGTCTTTATTTAAAATCAATAGTTGTAATAATGATATACAAAACTTTCGTTAGTCAGGTACAATTCTAAGAATACTTCACCCTGTCGGCTGGAACAGTAGAATAGGCCGGCTACACCTTTGCAGAAGGACAAGACGTCACCCCCACCCTCCAACGGGGGGCCAACTTTTCACCGTGGGTGGCGACCCCCAATGCATGAGGACGGAATCCTAGTGTAAGAATATTGTTTAATAGCAGGACCTGCGGACATACTGCAGTATGATCACTTAATTATTTCAATATTTGATATGTTTACTTAACAGCTTGACGTGGCTTGGTTTGTTTTACGGCATATCAACTTCGGGGGGTAATTTAATGCCGGCAAAATTTTGAAATAAGTTCATTCTTAATGGATACTCAATTTATTTTTATTAACACATTTTTCTATTTAATCTATAGATGGGACCCTAACAGGTACTACCACTCCGGGTCAAAGAGTACCTGGGAGTAATGATGACGAAGGGGTACTCCACATTCCCCAAATCTCTCGAACTGGAACCTCAGCATCCGTTAAAGTTTAACTTCATTCCCAGGACATGAAGACTCTCAGCCACCGCCGTCTAGCACCCATATAATAAAAAGGGTTGTCGATTGCCATAAGAGCAATAGGGTTGGGGCAATCATATAGGTGCTAGGGCTACTTAAGTGCTATTGCCAAATATTTCAATATGTAAAAAGTATAATGATTTAAGTCTCCCACTCTTTCTTAAAAGTTGTTGTTGGTCTGGAAATTCGCCTGGCACTGGTTCGTTAAAACATAGCGTAAATTAATACAGGATGCCGTGAGGACATAAGATAAAAATTGCAAAAATATATTCTGTAATTCACAATTTCAATATTACAAATAATACAAAAATGTAACTTATTTCTTTTCAATTCATTTTAATTTTTCATTGGCGACGCAAGACCATTTGGAATGTTTCATTTTTTAAATTGGGTGAAAAAATAGGGACAAATAAGAAATCTGCGTTTAAGCGACACCAGATTCTTGCATTGTATCTTGAACAATTTTTATAACCAGAGGGTGTTTGCAGGATGATTACGGTTGGAGATTTAGGAACACCAGTATTACAATCTTAGTATAATGGAGATTGTGTGTTTTCTGTCTGTCACCGAAATTATATTACTTCTTAAGTCAATTCCCTTCGTTATTTACATCAAATTCTCCATGATTTTTATTTAAATCTCAATTATTAATAAAATTGTTTTTCATATCCACATACTAATAACATGCAATTGTATTTATATATACAACAAAATAGTCGTTTACAGTGTGAACAGAAAGGCTTATATGCATAAATTTTGATAAAAATGTGCTTAGTATTATTGATTTCTATTTGTTTGGTTTTGTCCTAATGAATATGAACAGAAATTTCGGGGATAAATCTTAAAAGAAATCCATTAACAAGGAGAAATAACTCTAATTTTATTCTTTACTTCCTATCTTAATTAAATAGTTAGATTGGTAAAATTTAGCAATGAAAGACAGGAGTGATAGAAAAGTAAATTTCAGTTGTTCTACTTTTCGATGATACCCTCTTATGTTTTAAATCTTTTTATCTGCATTCTTATTTACTTTCATTAGCCTTCCTAATTTAATATAATATTTTATCACATTAAATCATCAATCAATCGGCTGGAAACTAGGGAATCTACTCTTCGAACTCGGGAATCTTCTCGAACTCGGGAGCCTTCGTGCCATAATCGGGAGCCTTCATGGAACTTCGAACCGAACCCTTTATTCAATCCACTGGGGTAGATTGTTCTCATTCCGTTAACCATGACCGGGTACCATAGTTAAGCTATCTTAAGTATTCTATGTTATTATTGCCCTTGGCCAGGATTGAACCAGCAACCTACAGATGATTATCACTTAGAATTGTATTAACCCAACCCCAATATCCGTTAAACAATGTGGCGAAGAGAAGGATTCCGAATTCAACAAAAAACATCGGAGGACGTATTTACCGAAACATCAATACAGATGAGGATAACAGTCTGAAAAATCCAATTAATACAAACAGAAGCTCTCCAGTTGAGTAGCTGGCATTTTGAATAGCCTCAAAACAAATACTCTAAACCGTTTCTAAACGGTAATCCTTAACTTGTTCCTCGTAAATTCCTACCATAAAATAAACAGAACCCTCATTTTATGTCCGTGTTTTTGCAATACATGTTTTTATTTTTCTTGCACCCGTTATTTTACAATACTAAATATATTTTCTTTATTTGTTAAAGAATAAAGAATAAAGAAAATATATTTAGTATTGTAAAATAACGGGTGCAAGAAAAAATAAATCATTTATTGCAAAAACACAGACACAAAAAGAGGTTCAGTTTATTTTATGGTAGGAATTTACGAGGAAAATGTTAAGGATTACCTTCTAAACAATGCAGAGATTATTCATGAAGAAAGAAATAATGAAAAAAAAAAGAAAAAAAAAAAAGAAAATATTTCGCTTTTTTCAAAAATATTCAAGAGTTTATCCATGTGTACATTATTCAAACTATTATTATTTTTGAATAACAAAATGAAATGAAATAATTTTTTCTATTATTATTAATTCATTTCATTTGGTTATTTAAAAATAATAATAGTTTGAATAATGTACACATGGATAAACTCCTGACCGAAACACGTGTAAGTAAAATTGATTAAAATATCCTATATTATCCATTCTATACGTTCTTTCCTTTATTTCTTTTTTCAACACACACACACACACACACACACACACACACACACATATATATATATATATATATATATATATATATATATATGAAGGCACGTTGTGTAATGGTTACCGTCGTAGGAAATGAACACGACAAGAGGTGTTCAAATCTTAGACGAGTCTGTATTTCATATCGCACAAATACCCTTGGGAAAGGTATGTATCCAACTAGTCTCTCTCAACCTAGTAGGGCAGACTGAGCTCTTTAACCTTGATATGGTGACCATAAGTTCGATAACACAGACAGAGAAAGACTGGTTATTTTTTTTCTATACTTGTAAAAATGTTTGACGGAGACATTCTTTAATAAGGTCCTGAAAAGCCGAAGAATGTATCGGCCAGAATACTACTTTCTTTTAGTTGTGTTTTAGACGTTGCGAAAATGTATCTTCAAAATCATTTTGAATATATAAGAACGAGATTGTCATCATTAGTTTAAGAGACAGTGCACTGATATAATTCAGATTTTTTTCAAACTGGTAAACACTTGATAATTAGTGCCCTATTAATGTTTAAGATCAATCTAATATTGTATGTTCACAATCATTTTCAAGAGGTAAACACTTCATACGTATTGATAATATCAATGGTTCAAGAACCAATATATTAATAGAGGCGCATGGTTTAATGGTTAGGGCCGATGAAAATTGACTCGTCATCCCGAGTTCAATTCCTGGACGAAGTGGTTTGCATTTCACATGGCGATAATACCCTTGGTAAAGGTATGAATCCAATTCTCTCTCCAGGTAAATAGCAAGGCAGACTGACTCTTTAACCATTGCTAGGTAACCAGTCTAGGAGAAGGAAAACTCTTAATTCAAACCTGTTAAACTCCACTTAAAAGATTGCCCTTGTATCGCACCCTTCTCGTGTGGAGGGGTTGGTAAATATATACATTAAAAGCCGAAGAATGTATCGACTAGAATAATGCTTTGTTTTAGTTGTGTTTTAGACATTGCAAAAAATATATCTTCAAAATCATTTTAAATATATAAGGACGAGATTTTTATCGTTAGTTTAAGAGCCAGTGCACTGATATAATTCAGAATTTTTTTCAAACTGGTAAACACTTGATAATTAGTGTCCTATTAATGTTTAAGAGTCAATCTAATATTGTATCTTCACAATTCAAAAGATAAACACTTCATACGTATTAACAATGCCAATGTTTCAAGAACCAATATATTAATAGAGGTGGTTTAATGGTTAGAGCTGCAGGAAATGACCCGTCGACCCAAGTTCAATTCCTGGACGATCTTGTTTGCATTTCACATGGCGCTAATACCCTTGGTATGAATCTAATTCTCCCTCCAGGTAAATAGCAGGTCAAACTGGGCTAGGTAATTAGTCTAGGAAAAGGAAAACTCTGAATTCAAACCTGTTAAACTCCGCTTCAAAAATCGACCTTATATCTCATTCTGCTCTTGCGGAGGGGTTGATAAATGTATACATTAATAGAGTTTGCGCCCTGTCGGCTGCGGCTGTAGTATACACCATATGCACTACTACAGAGGGAATCAATGGGGCTAACTTTTGGCCGTGTGTGGCGACTTGTGATGCTTAAGGACGGAATTCTGGTGGCTGAGCGGTTCATGACTTGCAAAACACCATTTTGTCCCTTACTTAGGCTAGACGGGCTGTCGGAGATGCCCCCCTCCGATTAATCGGCTGTTCCGGTCAAGCCTTAGCACATATTTGATTGTCCCAACTCTATTATTTATGGTACACCTTCAAGACTTTTTATCAGATATTGTGCTGAGCGTCATAGTGTCCTGATTATGACGTTAAACTGTATCTAATCTTTGAGGAATTGGTCGGTTGGGTTTTACGGCACATCAACCCTTGTTGGGTCATTTTATGCCATAGACATTTATGTTTTATTCATTCTTGAAGGGTACTCAATTTTTTTAAAAGTCAATATTTTTTCTATTTAATCCATAGATGGAACCCTAACAGGTACTACCACTCCGGGTCAGAGTGGACCTGGGAGCAATAGTGATGAAGAGGTGCTCCACATTCCCCGAGCTCCAGAACTGGAACTTCACCATCAGATAGTTTAATGTCATACCCAGGACACTGTATCTAATGGTAAAGTTCCAAATTCTCGAGTTCTGGGAATTGTGGAGAACCCCTTCATCGCTATTACTTCGAGATTCACCCAGACCTGGAGTGGTAGTACCTGTTAGGGTCCAACCTACGGGTTAAAAAGAAAAAAAGTGAGATAAAAATGTGTTTAAAAACTAAGTAAAATTTTTTTTCAGTACCCATGAATGAATAGAAAAAACGTTTTTAGCATAAAATAACCCAACAAGGGTTGACACTTCGTAAAATAGAAAAAAAGAAGAAAGAAAATACTGGAGTTCATAAACATTTTAGATAAATAAACGCTTGATAATTGCAATATCAAGGTTTTAAAATATCTATTTTTCTTTTTCTGTAGTATCGTATAAAAACATGACAAAATCTTATTAGGATGGAGATTATATGTTTTTTCTGTCTGTAACCGAAACTGTATTACTACTCGTCACAATTCCCTTAGTTATTTACATCACATTATCCAGGATTTTATTCTATTTAAATCTCAATTATTAATAAAATCGTTTTACATTATTAATACTGTTGGCCATATCTAAATACTAGATATTCATCACGTACCCCACGTGTACGGGTTAGACACAAGGCCCTATTAATCTGGGACCACCCATGAACCGAAGCTCATGGGTGTCGGGTGCAAAAAATGCGTTGATTCCGTCTGCATTCCCCCTCAAAGGAGGTGCTTCAGGCACTGGGCAATAAAACCAGCCTTGCCCTTTAAATCAAGGGGGCAGGTGTTGCCTGGGGGATAGACCCCTGGGATCAACGCCGAAGCCACTGGACCACCTACCGGGCCATTTCTACATACTAATAACATGCAATTGTATTTATATCTACAATAAAATAGCTGTTTACAGTGTGAATGGGACGGCTAATTTGCATATGATATTAAAATTTGATTTTAATAAATATGTGCTTAGTATTATGATTTCTAATTGTTTGGTTTTATCTTAATAAATATGAGCAACTATATCGAGGATAAATCTTAAACGAAATCGATTAACAAGAAATAACTCATTTTTCATTTACTTACTATTTTAACTAAATACTTAAATTAGGAAAAATTAGCAATGAAAGACGGGATGATGGAAAGAGTAAGTTTCAGTTGTTCGATTTTTTCATTAACCCTCCCTCTATTTCAGATATTTTGATCTGAATTCTTATTTACTTTCACTAGTCTTTCTAATTTAATATAATATTTGATTACATCAAAACTTAAATACTTGCAAGAGGGTTCATATCTTTGCTAGTTGAATGTAATTAATTATATGCTGTAATACGTTTTAATGTTTATATTTTCATAAATATTGTCTGTATAACAAAATACATTATATGCTTAATACGTTTAATGTTTATATTTTCATAAATATAAATTTACATTATATAATACGTTTTAATATATTTTCATAAATAATTTCTGTCTGTAACAAAAACTACTCATAGCTCTACGTCACAGCTTACGTCACAATATTCTTATGCTATATACACTCAAAATTTGAGTAAGCAATTTTAAGAATTGTTTTTTACTCTCGTCCTTTTTTTTTTTTTACAGTATTAACTAAAAAGTTTATAAATAAATAAATACCTACGATTTGTGTAAAATTGATGTGGAAAAATTTCAAAATAATTGTTTGATATTACATGCACGCAACATTTTATTTAAGAGGGACGGGGCTCAGTTTTCATTTCAAATTGTTTTTTTTTTTTTTTTTTACTCCATTAACCTTACTTGTGATATAAACCCTCTGACATTGAATTTTTAACTCCCCCCTCTCAGTGTCTTTTAAAAATTTCGACGCCCGGAGGGTGCTGTTGAATAATAATAATAATAATAATAATAATAATATTTTGACGTATTCTAGTTGGTTTGTTACTTGATAGATTTTTATGGCCCCTTGCTGGGTTATTTCATGCTAAAGACCTTTTGTTTTATTCCCTCTTGATGAGTAATTATTTTTAACACATTTTTCTAAACTCATTTTTTTCTGTTTAACCCATTGATGGGACCCTAACAGGTACGACCACTTCGACGCAGAGTGACCTGGGAGTAATGGCGATGAAGGGGTACTCCAAACTCGTCAGAGCTCCAAAATTGGAACTTCACCTTTAGATTCCTTTTTAACACCATACCTAACGTATTTTGTGTTGTATGATAAAGAAGAAAGGTCTTAAAGGGATTACATGTAAAAGTTATTCTTACAATCTTTCAAACGGGAGAATTTTCTGCTTGTGCAATACCCATTTGGCTTTGAATCAAGGGGGCGTCTAAAAGTAATGCCATTTTGTTAAGGACAATTATAATTACCAACAGAGGAACATGTATCATACATCAACATGACGCTGGTTCTCTGTGGATCAAATCCCAAATTCTCCACATAGTCACAGTTTCTCTCAATAGCAATGTTCCAGCTTTGAATGAGAGCATATATCCCTGCCCCGTAAATGTCTGTTGATTGTTCTTTGAGCCACTTCATCCCTGCAGATTTCACTTCCTCATCACTGGAATAGCGTTTGTTTTTCATGGAACCGAAGATAATCTAAAGGTGCTAAATCTGGTGAGCATGCAGGAAGTAGTAAAGTTGTTCACTCGAATGAGGTGATTTTTCCCTTGTCCCAATGCTTGTGTGTGGTTGGGCATATTCATGCAGAAGGAGGACATTGTCGATTTGCAAGTTGGGTCTTACTCGTCTCATTCCTGCTCTGAGCCTCGTTAAGGTCTCAATGTAGTGTTGTATAGCCCTCGGCCGGAAAACGAAGCTTCCGGCAAAAATACAAAGAAAAATATGAAAAAATATATTTAAAAAAAGGGGAAAACGAAAGTGAGGCTTTCCGGTCAAGGAAGCAGGGAGAAGGCAAAACAAACGTCCGTTATCAGATCAAAAGATAAAGATGCGTAGGCGTGTCGTGAATACAAAAGCCAGCGGGTCGAGCCGACAACAGTCAGACAGGAGAGAGCGGACGGCGAACAGTGAGTGACCGTCTCACGATCCGTCGCGGCCAAGGGCGTTGAGACGCCACCAGCCACCCCTTTACCTCACCATCCCAGCAGCAGTAGTAGTAGTCATCGTCAACCCTTGGGCACTCATGTAAGCTCTGCGCCTTCACCACCCACATACCGAAGAAAATAAAGAAGGGTCCTCTCTTTGTACATACGTATCTGTTGTCTATGGAAGTCCAGTAGTCGGTAGTAGCTGACTACTAACCTACATCAATTTGGGTACAGTGAAAACCCCAGTACTAACGTACACGAATTTAGCGTCGTGAATTTGAAGCCGCCATATAACATATAGAATTTGATACGAGTATGCAACAGTAGGCCTTAGTTTTATATATTTCTATAAAAAACTTCACATGAAATAATGGAAATGGTATTACTGTTTGGACTCACACTCATATTACTAAGCTTATACTGTATATAATTACATCACTGTCTATACTGCAATCAGATGTTTACTGGGTCAAGTTGGGCATAAGGCTACATTCATGGAGCACCCAGTAGAGATTTTTGCAGATCAAGTGTATTCAAGAATACCAAAATGCAATTGACGGTCTTTCACAGAAGAACCCTTCAATTGCCTTCAAGCGATTGTTTCCTATTCGTCTATTGGCTTGAGCCTTGCATATCCGTTCACCAAGGATTAAATCCGTTCCCTACCCCACCCCCCTGATACGACCCCCTTATGCCTCTGGATCAATAACTTAGTGCTTCACCCGCTAGCTCATTATAACCCTTCTCACGAGCCCTCAACTCGTAGAATCATGATGGCTAATCTGTTTTTGAGGCTGTCCACAAAGGGCGCTAAACGCCCCCTCTCTCTCTCTCTCTCTCTCTCTCTCTCTCCTCTCTCTCTTTCTCACCCACACACTCTTTTTTTTCTCTCTCTTTCTCACTCTTCTCTCTGACTCTCTCTCTTTCTCTGACTCTCTAACTCTCTTTCTTTCTCTCTCTCCCTCATTCTCTTTCTTTCTTTCTCTCTCTCCCTCATTCACACACTCACTCTATTTCTCTCTCACTCACTCTCACTCTCTCTCTTACTCTCCTACTCTCTCTCACTCACTCAATCACCCACTCACACTCTTTCTCTCTCACTCACTTACTCTCTTTCTCTCTATCACTTCTTCTTTCTTTCTTTCTTTCTTTCTTTCTCTCTCTCTCTCTCTCTCTCTCTCTCTCTCTCTCTCTCTCTCACACACACACACTTTCTTTCTCTCCCTCACTCTTCCCGTCCTTCTCTTTCTCTGCAGCGATTGGGCGAGGTGAATAAAAACAAGTCGCGTGTCAACGATAACAAAATCTCATGTGATTATTCGAGATCTTACAATTGCGTTCGCAACTGCTTTTCGCCTCTTCTTTTTCTCGCGTTCATTTTTGTGGGTTCTGTTTTTGCGCTCCAAATCTGGCCTCAGTTTATTACACTAAACCAATCGATCGAACTATTCACTTTATTCGATACGTGGATCCAACTTTAAGTAACAGTTGGGTAATTAGGGAAGTCCCGGACGAACATTTCCATTTCCCGTACATATCTACACGGTGAAACAGAAATACCTCCCACATTTTAAACTCTGGTCACAATAGTCATGAACAAGCATTCCTAGAAATTAAATTTTAACTTTTTAAGAAAGAAATAAAAAAGCAATTAAAAAGATTATTTGTTTATAATAGGCATTTTTATAGTAACAATCATTGTCCAATGCATTTTTACAGTAAAAATTATTGTACAATGTATTTTATAGTAAAAATCATTATCCAATGCATTTTATAGTAAAAATCATTGTCCAATGCATTTTTATAGTAAAAATTATTGTCTAATGCATTTTTATAGTAAAAATCATTGTCCAATGCATTTTTATAGTAAAAATCATTGTCCAGTGCATTTATATAGTAAAAATCATTTTTAATGCATTTTTATACTAAGCATCATTGTCCTATGCATTTATATAGTAAAAATCATTTCCAATGCATTTTCATACTAAAAATCATCGTCCCATGCATTTTCATAATAAAATAAATCATTGTCCAATGCAACTGATCTTAGTAATGTGCTAATGGTAGCTCCATCTACGTAATGTTTTACCTATTTGTTTCAGAAATTCTGTTTTAAGATTTTCTATTCCGAACAGTATCATTTCGATATGATATAAATGAGGAAACTATGATATTGTATTTTTACATTTGATTTATTCTTAATAATTCGAGATGAAGATCTCTTGGTCAGAAGATTTCTGAAAGTTCGGAGATATTTAGCTTGTTGTTTGAACCTGTCCATTATGATTGTCTTCCTTGAAGTTCCCTGCGTGTGTGTATGTGTAAGTCTATGTGTGTGTGTGTGTGTGTGTGTATGAGTGTCTTTCAACAATGTCTTAGTATCATTCCAGGTTTGGCCAATCTTTAATAATTTGGTTGTTTATTTGTGTATGTGTGTGTGTGTGTTCTCCAGGCACAGCTATTTTCTTACTTTTTTCTTACTGTTTATATTGTTTGCTGTGTGTGCGTGTGTGTATGTGTGTATGTGTGTGTGTGAGTGTGTGTGTTCTTCAGGCGCAGCTGTACTTTTTTCTCACTGTTTATATTGTTTGCTGTGTGTGTGTGTGTGTGTGTGTGTGTGTGCGTGCATGTTGTGTGTGTGTTCATATGTGTGTGTATGTGTATGTTGAATTAAAATAAGGTTTTAATGTTTATTTTTTCTAAATAATATTTTTCTTTGGCGAAATAAATTTGGAAACTTAAATGTTTTTAATGAAATTACCAGACAGTTGAAACAATGACATATAACTTTTTGAACTCCAGTGCTAAACTATTTTCCCGTGATGACGACAAGTAAGAACTGGAATGGAAGTTCATTGTTATTTTCCTTCTCCAATGTTGGTCTAATTGAGTTCACCTAATACCAATATCATGACTGTTCACAAAGTTATCGACGGTGTGTTGGATTTTTAAAATTTTATCTTGAGAAATTTCTCGCGCTTTTTCTTCGTATTCGTCTAAAACAAATACGACGATGAAAGAAAATAAAAAATGACGACGTAGATTTGCTAAGATTACACGTCTCCAAAATACCAGCAAGTTTGTCTCTGTCGGGTTCAGAACCTTTGACCTTTTACAGTCACTTGTCAAACGACGTCTGTACCGTGTCTATTCATTCGTTTATGTGTCGTCTTTAATTATGAGTAAGAGACCTGCAATTAACACCAATAATTAGTCTTAATGAAATAATTAATATCTTTTCTTTCGATCAAAGCTAATTGTCTTCACATGCGTGAAAGAAAGAGTATCGGGGTTTTTGTTTTCGTCTTTTTGCTGACAATAAAGATTTATCCCAAGTTTTTTCGAATTTTAATCAACTGGAACATCATGAGTAACAATTTTGATATATAAGACGAACAGAGTTATTAACAAGCTTCGTGAGATCTCTATATTTCTCTCCGCTGAGGTTTCGTCGGGCATTTTCTATAGTAAAAATAGACGAGTAAATTTGCATCATTTAGGAACTATATGTCAGAGTCTATCCCCTTTTCACTAGCGATAGACCAGGGAAATTGTTTTTGCGTCTGAGATGGAGCATCACACCTATCATCATATCCCCATTTTTCGGTAGAGCTTGTTTGTTTGCCCGTGAACTTATCTGTGATACCTGCAACCCCTTACAAGGGTAAATATCAGAATCACCTTTAAGATTTAAAGAAAAAATTCAGGAAATATTAGAAAGAAAAAGACATTCTAGATTCAAACAATCTGTATATACCATCTGAAATACTCGTCAATGGCGTATCAACCGCAGAAACGTAGTATCAGAGTTAACAGAGAAGTAACAATAAGAAACAAGACGAGTATTAAGGATAGGGTAAAAGGTTTAATAAACAAAGATACCAGTTGAACAATATAAAAGAACTCTTCATAGTATATGTTCTATTTTTGAGATGATGATTGATGTTAATTATTTTTATATTTCGTACTGTTTTCCTTCATCTTTATTATGATAGGTATATACACAATGTTCAGGTTGCTGTATACTCGGGCCTTGTTCAGGTGTTTCGTATTTACTATAGAATAAAGCCATCATCAGATGATAACAAGCGTGGTTTCGGAGGGTTAATATCACTTGAAACCAATGTTATCGTCTGATGATGACTTTATTCAAAGGTAAATAAAAAACACCTGAACAAGACCCGGGATACAGCGGCCGAGACGTTGTGTTTATATATAACACTATAAAGTTGAGGACAACAGTCCGAAATATCGTTTTAGTTTCGTAATTTCATCCGTACATACATATATACAAACTTACATACTCACTGTCCTTTATTTTTCTAGTTTCATCCGTACATACATATATACAAACATACATACTCACTGTCCTTTATATATCCTTTATGATTAGCAAGCTAGTATTGCAGATCTATTTCTATTAAATAGTGAGTTCGATCCTGGCTGGATGCCCCATAAAAATCCCCACGTACAAAGACATTGTGTTAATCCATCTTGAAAATTTAAAAAAAATGTTTGTTTTGCGCTTTTATATTGATTTCTTTAACTTAGAGTTTCACGACATTTTAAAGTAGAATTTTAATGCTATTTATTAGATTATATTTATGCTTGAATATATTCGTAAATATATATAAAATCTTCATGATTTTGCACAAAAAAAACTAAATCCAATGACAGTGAAAATGTATATATATTTTCTTTGTGGTTAACTGTTTCATTGTCATAATTTCTCCAGGACATATATAGCAACAGCATAATTTTTAGAGATCATTGCTGTTCCTCAGATTCCTATAACTCCAACACTAGAACCTTTCCTCGCATGAGCCCTCAAATAACTCATCAATTCCACTGCAGATCCACAAAGTTTGATGCAAGTTTTATGAATACATAAGTAAGGCGTCCTTCTCACTGGATCCGATGGATCAGATGATAAAAGTTGATGCTTATGCATCACCATATGTCTCTTAAGACCAGAAGCTGACTTACAGACTTTGTTACATATTGCACAAGACAGATTGCTTGTTCCTGGAGTTTGCATGAATTGTCCCCGATGAGATTTCCTATGATTGACATATCCAGAACGCAGAATTCGACCACACGTCTGACATTTCCAGCCTTCCAAAACTAGTACTTTTTACATACATACATACATATATACCAACTGCTCTTTAAATTAAAGAAGGAAACATTTCGAAATTTTCACGTGTCGTCACTATTTGATGGCTCCACAGGCTGGCGCATTGCGTGCGACTTGGAACATCAACTCGTTTTTCCAACTGAAATAACGTTAACGGCCCAGCGTCCTGATATTGTCATTTGGTCTGTTAATCAAAAGAAAGTTTTTATCGTTGAAT
>CM042167.1:55874360-55894360 GCA_023376005.1 Doryteuthis pealeii
GAGAGAGAGTGAGAGAATGAGAGATGAGGGTGATTGGTGTGTTGATAAGATACAATGTTGAAAGTATAGAGACACGTAGATTAAATCGTAAAGGCTCGTGGAATAGTTTGTTTATAGTGAAGCTCGATGCTTAATTAGGCAGATTTTCTGAGAGCCTTATTGGCTAGTATGTACCAAGCCCACCCCAACGGGAGTTTTTTAACAATTTGAATTCAGTTTTCTTTTTTCCTAGACTTACCCGATTTTTGTTTTTTAATTAAAATTTCTGTATTGATTTATCAAATTTAATGATTTATAATGCATTCTCATTTTTTTTAAAAACTTTAAGTAATTCTTGATTTAAATTAATAGAAAAAATTCCTTTAAATATGAGCAGCAAATTTTAAAATTTAAAAATGTCATATTAGATTTAAAAAAAAAATTCTTTTAATAACTAATTTTACTCTAGTATCAAGTCACCCATTATCTTTTGGTCGAAGACTGTATTGGAAATTTAGCGACACCCCTTTTAAACGGAACAGAAATTGATGTACATTTTTTTTCTTTTATAAAATAATATCCAATTAAATAATTATAGAAATGAATAAAAAGAAGTTTAAGGGGTCCAGTCTGCTCTTGCCGGTAGTAGAGAAGTCATATCTTTCACAAGGGTATTAGCGCTATGTGAACTGTAGCTTTGTGTAGGATTTGAACTTGGATCGACCAGTCCATTTTCCTAGGACTCTAACCATTACACCACAGTCGCCTAAAGAGAAAGAAATGCAAATGTGCCATTTACACAAACACTTCACTCACTCCAAAACACTCACTCAAAGGAGATAACTCAAAGAGAGAGGAAAGACCCCCCCCCAAAAAAAAAAACCACATGAAAATAAACGGAACAAATAAAATTGTTTTTAGTTTGTTAAAAGACTAATATGCTGATTTATTTTGACCTTCGCTTCATCATTTGAGACGAAGGACAAAAGTAATTTGATGTGGCCAAAGACGAGAGGACATCTTTTTTTTTTTAAGGAGAATGAATAAAACAAAACAATTTCAAACGCTAAATCAAAAACAAATTTATAAACAGAAATAAATTAAAAATGAGTCAATAAATATCTCAAACAGATCGACGAATGCGATTGAAATTATGAAATATGGAGGGAGTAGGAAATATTTTCGTGGTAATTGAAAAACAAAAGATGAAATGGCGACCAGGGAGTAATTGTTGACTTGTGCACATGCGCGTATGGAGGGAGGGGGGGAGAAAGTCGATATGCGCGTAGACACACCCACTCAGAGAATACTGGCGGGAAAAGAAGTAATGAATAGTATATGGAAGAGTTGAGATGAGAAAGAAAGAAAGAAAGAAAGAAAGAAAAAGACTGAAAGAAAAAGGCAAGCCAAAAAATGAACTACAGAAAGAATGAAAGAATAAGAAAACTGAAAGAAGACAAAAAGAAAGACAGAAAATTACAAAAAGAATGAAAGAATAAGAAAGAAAATATATGAAAGAAAAAGAAAGAAAGAAAGAAAGAAAGAAAGAAACGAAAAAAGAAAGAAAAAGAAAGAAAAAGATAAAAAAAAAACAAATAATGAAAGAATAAACATCAAAGAAAAAGAAAGAAAAGAAAGAAAGAAAGAAAGAAAGAAAGAAAGAAGAAAAATACAAACAAAAATACCGAATGAAAGAAAGAATGAAAAAAAAGAAAGAAAGTAAGTGGAAGAAAAAAGAAAGAAAAGAAAGAAGAAAAGACAAACAAAAAAATCTACCGAATTAAGGGAAAATGGAAAGAATAAGAAAGGAAATGAAAGAATAAAAAAAAAAAAAAAAAAAGAAATCGTATAAAATATAAAATAAAAAAGAAAGAAAGAAAAATAAGGAAAAAAGGCATAAATAAAAAAACAAAAAATAAAGAAAGAAAAATACAGCCATGAAAAAAGACATAATGAATGAAAAAATAAAAAAGAAAGAAAGAATGTAAAAGAAAGAAAACAGAATAAAACAAATGCAGAAAATACAGAATAAAGAAAAATAGAAAGAAAAGACGAGGAAAAATGAAGGCATAAAGATAGAAAAAGAAAGACAGAAAAAGAAAGAAAAAGGAAAGAATTAAAGAAAAATAAGAAAAAAAGAAAGAAAAGAGAAAAATAGAAGGAAATAAATTTTTTTAAAAAGATTAAAAATAAAGGAGAGAAGAATGAAACAAAAAGACACAAAAGGAAATAAAAAGAAAGAATGAAAGAAATAAAAGAAAATATAAAAGAAAAAGAAAGAACCACCGACCTAAATTATATATTTGTTATTGTTGGCATCGTTCAGTCTACGATAGACAATGGAGTAGTGTCCAAATTTTGTTTTAATTACTACCGCTGTGATCCAAAAGGAAAGGTAAGGAATCAATGCAGTTTTGGCAGTGGCAGTGTCACAAGAGTTCACGGGTAGCACTGGATTCAGCATCACACCACCTTTAGGGACTCCGTCTCCTGATTTGTTTTCGGGGTTTTCTCCCCTAGCATTTCCTTGGGATGGAGTAAAGCCGCTAGACATGCGGAAGTTTTGTGTCGGACTTTTAGATGGGTTGCCGACCAAGGCTGAGTAGCCCGTTCCAAATTCCGTTGCAGCTATTCCCCAACTTGAAACACCGACAATTGGGTTAAATTTGGCAGGCAAAGAATTAATCGTATTTTGTGAATATTCTACTTACGAAATATCCAGGCAATGGAGATTAGAACACACCGATACAACCTCTACAAAAGAGTAAGATTATCTAAAGAAAAAGTATCCTGTGTATTACACTAAACTGCATTGATGGTGAAGTTATAGTTTTGGAATCCTGGTCAATATGGATTACTCCTTCGTTGCCTTTATTTCCAAGACACTTCCCACCTAGAGGGTTGTACCTGATAGGGTCCATTTTCTGGAATAAATAAAACTGTTTAATCATTTACTAAGGATTATTATTTGTTATTTGTGATCAATTACCTGTGTGAAAATTAGTTGTATTAAATAGTAATACTTGATATTACATAACCATGTGCAAAAGAAAAACAACAATAACAAAGAACAAATAACACTCTTAAGAAGAAAACTACACAGAAATATTTTAACGAACGTTTTAATGAATGAACAATAAAGCTCAGCATAAAATAATCCAAGACTGGTTGATCTGCCGTTGAAAACAATCATTGGGATACTTACTACTCCCTTAAATCCCCAAATGAGTTAGAAGAAATGATCTATATATAAAAGATAATTAAAAATGAGAACGAACAAATAGGAGCAGGGTCCTTAGAACAAAAAGGGAAAGAGGAAACAAAATGAAAGAAAATAATAGTATGTTGTTGTTGTTGCTTTTGGCATCCTTCCGTCTGGTAAAGACGATGGCGTAGTGTCCATTTTTTTAACTGCAAGAGTGGCTGAACATACCAATTTTTGAATAGCAATCTCTTGTGCAGTGACTGCAAAAGTACAGTGATACTTGCTGGAGTTGCTGTTGTCTCTCCTTCCTTCTGGCTCTCTTTACTGTGGCGACTTCTTTCCCCTCGTTTTCACTTCTTTCATGCCTCATTTGACAAGAAGACACCAGGCCGCTCAATTTTCAGAACCAACCTACCATGTGTGGGTTTTGATGTGGCATGTCTTCATGTCCTTCTTGCAGACGTCTTTAAAGCGTAGGCGTGATCCCCTATCGATCGGGAGCCTCTACTAATTCGCCATACAGTATGTCTTTGGGGATGCGGCCTTTTCCATCCTTTGACATAACCAATCCAGCACAGGTGTCTCTCGCAGATGATGGCGAACATGCAGTTCATATCTGTTGTCACTGTCTTGCCAGCGAATATAAAGAGAAATAAATATAGATAAATAGGAATAGACTAAGTTATCTATAATATTCATTGGGGAATATTGGCGGGAAAAATATTTGGTGATACAAAAAAGAAATAATAGAGAATTGAAATGAGAGTAAATTCTTTGGAACAAAACGAATCGAAAAATAACTGAAAGCTTATATAGAAAAGACAAGAAAGGACATCTATATATCAATACTCGTGTTCCTATTTTGTACGACCGTGTACGAACATAATGAAAAGATGAAAAGAGGAAGGAAAAAACCAGCTCGTGTGAGAGAATTAAATGAAGATTATCCTATTTTTATATATTGAACTATTTCGCAATAGCTCTTCGGTAAACATATCAAACGTTGTAATAATTAGATTATCATATTGTGGTATATCCACAGGTCCTGTAAGATATTAATAAATAAATAATCAACTAAACAAATAAACGGGAAAGAAGAAGAAGAAGAAGAAGAAGAAGAAGAAGAAGAAGAAGAAGAAGAAGAAGAAGAAGAAGTGAATACGTCAGAAGGAGAACAAATTTTCGATGATGGCTATCTGAAAATGAGAAGAATTCGAAGGAGAATCGTTAAATTAAATTAGGGAAATATATTATGGATTTCAAATTTTTATTTAAAACGCAGACTTTAAAATTGAGAGAAAATAAAATGACAGTATAACCACATAAAGAACTTTTTATTAGTAAAAAAAAATCTATATATTAATAAAATGTTTCTGATTGTAAAAAAGGTAAAAAGATACGAAAATAATTTGGGATAAAAACGGCAAAGAAAAAAAAAAAGATACTTGGGCGAAGACGACACATGATTTACAAAACTGTCAAAATTAACCTTGTGATTATCCGACGGATCTTGAATAAATTTGACCTTTAACGAATAGTGTATTAAATCTCACGAATCTGCGAAATTTAACTTAAATTTAATATGTATTTACCCAAACGCTCCGGACAAGCAGGATGCTAGACAAGGTGAATTTATAAGCGGAGTATAACAGGTTTGACTTAAGATTTTTACTTCTCCTAGACCGGTTACCTACCCAAAGTTAAAGAGCCAAGTCTGTCCTAGTATTTAGCCATAACTGGATGGAGATTAGTTGGATGCATATCTTTCCCAAGGGTATTACCGCAATGTGAAATGAAAACAGCCTCGTCCAGGATTTGAACTCGACGAGTCCATTTCATACGACTATAACCATTGCACAAACGCCTCTGTGTCATAAACGACACAATTTTCCTTTTTATTTTACTGCTGCAACAAACTGACTGTCCTGTCGGCTTACGTTTTAAAATACACCGGTTGCACCTTTACAGGGGCCTAAGCCCCCCCCCCTAATAGGACCACCTGCTGGCCGTTATTGGCGATCCATGATGCTTAAGGATGGAACTCTGGTGGCTGGGCAGTCCATGAAAGCCTTTAATTAAACTATCCAGGGGATCGGAGAGGCACCCTCCGATCAATCAGCTGATCACGTCAAGTCCTAGCACCTATATGATTGTCCCAATCCTAGTGTCTTATGAAAGCCACAACACTTTTTATCATAATTGTGCTAAAATACGTTGGCCTGAGGGTTTTAGTGTATTGAGTATGACGCTAAACTGCATCGTGGTAAAGTTCCAGTTCTAGAGCTCTGAGGAGTGTGGAGTACCCCTTCATTGCTATTACTAGTAGAAGGCCATGACTGGGGGGGGTGTCTTAATGACCTGGGTATGACGTGAAACTCTCTCTGATGTTGAAGTTCCAATAACATCTATGGGTTAAATAGAACAAATTGCGTTATAAAAAAATAGTATCCATGAAGAATGAATAAAACAGAAAGTCTTATGCATAAAATGGCGCATGCGGTAAACCTAACAACCAAACCAACCAGCCAGCCAATTTATCTGATGGGGAAGTTCCCATTCTGCAGCTCTGGGGAATGTGGAGTACCCATTCATCGCATTACTCCCAGGTCCACTATGACCCGGGTGGTAATACCTGTTAGAGTCCCATCTATGGTTTAAATAGAAAAAATGAGTTTAAAAATGTGTTTAATTAAATTGAGTTAAAAAATTGAATACCCAACACAAATGAATAAAACAAACCGTCTTCGGCTTCAAATAACCCAACAACAGTTGACATGCCTTAAAATCCAACTAACAATCAACCAACCAATTTATCTGATAGTGAAGTTCCCATTCTGAAGCTTTAGGAATGTGGAGTACCCATTCATCGACATTAGTTCCTGGTCTTATATGACCGGGAGTGGCAGTCCCATCTATGGGTTAAAAGAAAAAAATGTTTTAAAAAATTGAGTTAAAAGAAATAGAAAAATAGAACAAAGGTCTTCGGATAAAATAACCCAACAAGGGTCGACATGCCTTAAAATCCAACAAACCAAAAATAAAATGTTCAGTTACAACAAACTGACTGATGACGTCAGAGATTTCATCTTGATTCCTTCCAACAAATGGTAAACCAATTCCATTGAACAAAAAGACATGACTCATCAATTTTCGTGACGGAAAGAAATTGTTGCTTATTTTTGATAAATTTTGTCGATCGGATTTATTTTGAATTGTTTCTTTGAAATCTTGACGTTTTGTTTCGAACATTTTGAATATATTTTTTTTTCTTTTCTTTTTTCAAATCATCTTGCCTTGCGGTAAGGAGATCTAACATAAAATCCCGCCTGTGTGATCTTCCTGCAAACCTCCAAGAAACTTCCGCTCATCAATCGTGACGATGCGTTATCTCCATTTTGTCTTTGACAAAGCCTCGTTTTCATATTTTATTTTATTTTGCTGAGGCCGTCTTTATATCTCGTTCATCAAGTTACAATATAGAATTTAAAAAACCAAACAAAAAACAAACCAAAAAATGAAAAACAAACAAAACAAAGAAACAATTTGGTTGGTTAGTTGGGTTTTGTGGAGATTAAATAAAACTAAAATAAGATGAAAATAAAATAAAAAATACAACAAACTCCCATGGGTCGTCTCCGGAAGATCCATCTGCGCATGTGCGACAAAAAGAACTGTCTTCCGACCCCCAAAAAGAATATCTCGGCCATTCGAATTTAGGCCCTTACTGGGTCTAGTCACTCGTACTAGCCAGGGAGATATTCCCTTACTACAGGCGACAATGACCCGGTCAATAAAATCTAATCATAAAACTACCTCCTGCTTTTGTCTCTTTCTTTTTCGTTCCTTAAATTCCTTCTTTTCAGCGCGACCACCAAATAAGATGAGGTTGAAAGCAAGAAACACACATGAAGAGTATCCAGCTATATTTAAATCTTAAAACACCCAAACCTTCTTCCTACCCCATCCTTTTACGGCATGTCAACTGTTACGATTTTTGTGGCCATTTTCGGCTGCAAATGAGAGCACTTTACAGTAGAGATCCCTTTGTGTTTCTTAGTATTGGGTAAAATCCTTTGGTTGTTCCTCGGTGTTTCTTAGTGTTCATTTAAAACCTTTGGTTGAGCAGAGTCCTTGGTTGCAGATCCGTTCGTCCGAGTCGAATACGTGCAAATGAACGGTTTTCCAGATCGTCGATTAAATAGTTAATTAACCACATATTCATGCGTGTTGATTAGCTGGCTTTAATCCACGCAGTCTATAATTTTAAGTGGTGGACTTCAGCACACCTTATATAACAAAATATCGGACACCTTACGTGGTGTAATGGTTAGCAAGCTAGATTTGTAGACCATTGTTAGTGAGTTCGATTCTCTCTAGGCACTCAATAGTTCTGGCCTTGTGCCACATGTAAACTAAGCTTAGTAAATAACTATATAACAAAATATTGGGCACCTTACGTGGTGTAATGGTTAGCAAGCTAGATTTGTAGACGATTGTTAGTGAGTTCGATTCTCTCTAGGCACTCCATAGTTCTGGCCTTGTGCCACATGTAAACTAAGCTTAGTAATAACTATATAACAAAATATTGGGCACCTTACGTGGTGTAATGGTTAGCAAACTAGATTTGCAGACCATTGTTAGTGAGTTCGATTCTAACTGGATGCCCCATACTTCTTGCCTTGTGTCATATCTAAGCTAAGCTTAGTAAATAACTATATAGCAAATATGAGGCACCTTACGTGGTGTAATGGTTAGCAAACTAGATTTGCAGACCATTGTTAGTGAGTTCGATTGTCGCTGGGTGCCCCATACATTCTGGCCTTGTGCCACATCTAAGCTCAGCTTACTAAATAACTATATTACAAAATATTCCAACATCAACCGATTCGTTTATGTTTTAGACATTCATGACTTTTTTCTTTCACTTTTTTAAAACTTTAATTTTTTAACACCTTTTTTTCTAAACTCACTTTTTATCTATATATTTGCCAAACACTCCGCACGAGTAGGATGCGACACAATGTCGATTACTTAAGCGGAGTTTAACAGGTTTGAATTCAGAGTTTTCCTTCTATTAAAATATTGTTGCATACTGGGGTTTTCACAGTACCAAATCTATATAACGTTGTATACCCTTTTCTTGCTTCTTCTAGTCGTCTTCTCTTCTGGTCGGCTTTGGTTCTATCTTCTAACATCTTGGTCTAGTATATCTTCTAAGGTCTGGTCTTCTATTGAGGACTTCGGGTCTGGTTTCTGTTAGGGATCACTCCTTATCAGAAGCCCAGTGTCATTGTTAGTTTTTAGGTAATAAACACAAGACTTCGATTTACGTTGATGTTACTTTATTTGTAAATCCCCAACCAGACATTCTGTGCAGATGAAACTTACATGTTACTAGCTCGGCTTTCTAACTTCTAACTGCTTTAAACTTACTATATCCTTAAACCGGAAGAGGCCTTCTATGGGGGTTCCGGTTCTCACGATCCATCCCCGCAAGGCAACGTGAGATTGAGGTCAAGGACCGTCACTCACCCTCAAGGCCATCAGTTGCACTAATCGCATTATGATTTCTACAATACCTTATAAAAGCATTATGGATCCAATAATTATGTAACAATATGAAATAACCATTTTAGTAAATATTTCAAAAGTTAGTTATTTTTAATATGAATATATTCTCTAAAATTCTTCCCTCACACAAAAGGAGAAGAAAGAAAGAAAAAGTGTGAACATATTCACTGGGATTTACAAGGTGTGTTAATAAAGTATCGATTTTTTGTACGTTTTGACACACTTTGTACTCTGAAAAATAACCTTCCATTCATTAATTCTTTTCAGAATACAGTGCTCTCTCTCCGTTTCAGGAGATGCATGAAATGTTTGCGTAATTAGCGACAACCAGAAAATTCCATTTCTAGAGAGCGTAACCTACCAGGAGCGGGGAGCATATATATATATATATATATATATATATATATATATATATATATGAGGAGTAAAGTATTGGATAAATCCGGACAAAATGTGGTTGAACGAATAAGAATAAATTCAAAAAGCTTCTAAGACGAAATATCATTTGAATTTAGTTGTGTTGTTTTATCCGCATTTTCCTCAATTTTCAACCGCACACACACACACACACACACACATATATATATATATTTGCTTGAAGGCAATTACAATGCACATATCGCATAAAATTCGATAATTATAGAAGAATATGACAAGTGAATTTCGCAAAGATTTACTCGGTGTGTAGAATATCGTACAGACTGTTTCAACTTTATTAAGTCTCATCAGCGATATATACTAACGATTTCCCTCCGACAGAAATCGAAACCGGGACTTCAGCAGGATAGTCAGAAACTATACTGTTTCGACCACGATACAGCACGGAGAAATTCTTGCGAAATTAACCTGTCAATGATACTGAGACGTCTCTACCATATGAGGCAAGAGGGCGCTGAGTGAACAATAAAAACCCGGGCTTTAAGCTCTTCGGCGAAGGAAATAAGATATTTGGATGTTTGTTTATTTTAGAAGCATTGTTGTATAAAGTATATATTAATATTTATATTTTTGCTTGAAGGCAATACAATGCGCATATCGCATAAAATTCGATAATTATAGAAGATAATAATGACAAGTAAATTTCGCAAAGAATTACTCGGTATTTAGAATATCGTACAGACTGTTTCAACAAGTCTCATCAGCGATATAGGGTGAAATAAAACCGGTCAGAAACTTATTGGCTACAGAAATATTTTGATTCTTAAATATTGGTTGGTTGTGTTTTATGGCATATAAAACCTTGCTGGGTTATTTATGCCGAAGATTTTTTCTTTTTTCTTTGTGTTACTCAATCTTTTAAAACAAAATTACTTTCAAACGATTTTCCATTTAACTCCATTTAACACATAGATGGGACACTAACAGGTACTACAATTCTGGGTCAGAGTGGACCTGGAAGTAATGTTGATGAAGGAGTACTCCACATTCTTTCTTAAATAGGGGGTTGTGAGAGGTTGATACAATATTCCACGATGGGTGATATAAAATCGATTAAAAACTCATTGGCTACACAAAGGTATTTGATTTAGTTGGTCGTATTTTATGGCATGTCAACACCTGTAGGGTTATTTTATGCGAAGATGTTTTGTTTTATTCATTGTGAGTACTCCATATTTTTAACCAATTTGATTTCAAACTCCTTTTTTTACATTTAACCCTTTTTAACCCATTCCGCAAGATCCCTGAATTGATGGACCCCTAACAGGTATTATAATTCCGGGTCAGAGTTGACCTGGGAGTAATAGTGATAAAGGAGTACTCCACATTCTTTCTTAAATAAGGGATTATGAGAGTTTGATACAATATTCGACGACGGGTCATATAAAATCGATCAAAAACTCATTGGCTTTCCAATGGTATTTGATTTCCCAAATATTTGGTGTTATATTTTCGCAACATGTGGCACGTAGAATTTACCGAACTGGTAAAACCATTAGATAATGGCATTTGTCGGCCGTCATTGTAATTTACAAAGATAGACATTACATTAAGTAAGGAAAGCCATTTTCTCTTTGCGTCAAAATGGTGGGGGTGGGTTAAAGATGTAGGGGTGGGGTGGGGGGTTGCAGCTAAGTGGTACGCCTAAAAGAAATAAAGGGTCCAGTAGATTTCTACAAAGTCTATCTACGCATTCTATCTACGATGTTGGGGAAATAGTTTTCATCCCGTTCTTCTACCACGACGCCACCCCCCACCCCACACGCTCATAAACCGGCCCACTGTTTCGAAGACCTCGGAAATTGCAGTCTATTTCGGTCGCCGTTCGTGCAGAAACCATGTCCGACTCGTCTGATCTCGTTTTCAAATCTCGTTGCTATCAACGCCAGCCGAGAAGATCGACACATGTCATTTTGTCCGCTAGGTCGAAAGTGAGGCGTGGTTTTTTTTGTTTCTTTTTGCATCGTCAATTTAACTCCTCTATCGCCAAATTGGAGATTGCATTTACGGTCCCCACAGTCAGGCGACTTGAACAATTAAATTAGATGTTTGTTTAGTCAGCCAAAAAGATTCCTCCCACCCGAAGTACTTTGGCCGAATTCTGTAATCTAAGAGATGATTTTACACGTACGTTGGAAGATTCCAATAAATGTGTGATAATATCTGTAAACCTATCTGTCTCGGTCGGCTTTTGATTTTCTTTCTCTCCTTTCGTCGATTCTTTATCTATCTATCTATCTATCTATGTATCTACCGCAGTTCTTTATCTATCTATCTATCTATCTATCTATCTATCTACCTACATCAGTTTTTATCTATCTATCTATCTACCTACCTTAGTTATCTATCTATCTATCTATCGTATCGCAGTTCTTTATCTATCTATCTATCTATCTACCTACATCAGTTCTTTATCTATCTATCTATCTACCTACCTTAGTTATCTATCTATCTATCTATCTATCTATCTATCTATCTATCTCAGTTCTTTATCTATCTATCTATCTATCTATCTATCTGTATGTCTGTGTGTCTGTACGTCTGTCCATCGTATTCTTTATATCTCTAAAACTGTCCCAGAGTTATCACATTTCTCTCCCCCCCCCTCTCTCTCTCTATATATATATATATATATATATATATATATATATATATGGTATTTGTGGAAAAAGTGACTTACCGGTGAAAATGGTCACAGTGGTTAGTTGATTCAAGTTTCACAATGATAAGACAGCGATATAACAAATATAAAGTGCTCAATACGTTAGATGAAAACATTTATTATCATAAAGGTACAGGGTAATAACCTACTCGAGTTTCACCATAGGGATCTTCAGGGTTAAATCCACTGAATTAATCAAGATATGATTAATTGCAGGCGATTTCATGTGTGAATTTTTTCGCGATGTGTGTGTGTGTGTGTGTGTGTGAGTGTATATATATATATATATATACATATATATATATATATAGATATATACACTCACACACATACACACATAATATATATATATATATATATATATATATATATATATATATATATATATTATCTGTGTGTGTGTGTGTGTATTATTTGGGATTTAGTATGAAGCATTAGGTGGCAAATATAAGAAACTCAGTTTTTGAATGTTAAGTTTCGTGTAATTTCGTAAACATTTCAAAGATGTTATACCCCATTCTTAAGAACGATAGAATGGTTGATCACTATCTTTTTTTACATCTATATATACTCTCGTTGATGTTGGTGGTATATATATATATATATATATATATATATATATATATATTCAGGTACACTAGACATGGAGTCAACAGGACCTGGTTAAAATTTCTCGCCGATGTGATCAGACGAATAATATATATATATATATATATATATATATATATATATATATATATATATATATATATTATATATATATATATATATATATATATATATATATATATGTTATCTCTTGTACCTATATTGTAATTTTGCTCTATTAACGTATTGAGCACTTTTTTTTTTATATCACTGTCTTACCTTTCTGAATTTTGCATCAACTAACCATTGTGACCGGTAAGTCACCTTTTCCATAATACACACACATATATATTATATTTAGATGATTTGACATTCTCCGTTTGTGGCGTGGGCTGGTGTCCCAGGTGTAGAGTCTCCGCTCTTCACTCTGTGGTCCACTGGTTTAATCTCTAGTGGAGGAGATTGTGGTATGTACTGCTGATTAGACCAAAGCAGGTCGAAACAGCTGTCTAGGGCTCCGGATGTCGCACATGGTGTTTGCCGATTTGTCTGGTCATGGTAATGTGATTCAATTATCAATATTAATTAATGTATTCCTCTCTCTCTCTCTCTCTCTCTCTCTCTCTCTCTCTATATAATATATATATATATTATATATATATATATATATAAACAAATATGGCTATTTCAGCCGACAATATTTGGAGAATATGTGCTTAATTGAAGTCAAACCAAATCTTTTTGAAAGTTAATTCATTAATGATTAATTAGGCGGGATTTAACTACTTAAATGTAAGGCTAAGATTTTTGATTTTCTCGATTTGTTTAGCCTTACATTTAAGTAGTTAAATCCCGCCTAATTAATCATTAATGAATTACTTTCAAAAAAATTAGGTTTGACTTCAATTAAGCACGTATTTCCATATATATATATATGTATGTATATATATATATATATATAATATATATATATATATATATATAATATATATATAATTATTATAATAATATATATAAATAAAATACAATAAAATCTCACTCTCGAACTCTAGTTTTTAAACTGCCTACAATCACTGCAGTTAGTGTTGTAGGCAGTTTAAAACTAAGTTCGAGAGTGAGATTTTATTGTATTTTATTTATATATTTTTATTTTATATATATTATTTATATAATTTATTTATTATTTATATATATTTATCTATTATCATAATAATTTATTTATATTTTTATATATAAGAGCCAACAAAGGTGAAATATTAATTGAATGTTATAGTCCGTGTACTTTCTTTACTTCTTTCCATAATATTTCCGCATATTCTGTTCCGATTTCCCTAATTTGCTATTTTCTTCACACACACACACACACACACACACACACACACACACACACACACACACACACACACACACACACACACACAACATATATATATATATATATATATATATATATTATGGACTCTCTCGTCGATTTCGACGAAAGGGGTTCATACATATAATGAACACCCACACAGTGATTTGTTTATAGTGGTGAAGGCTTGTGTTGGACCATCCCCACATTTTGGCACAGTCGATAGGAAAGAATTGGTGCATCAAGGGTTGACACAAATATATATATATATATATATATATATATATATATATCAAAAGGAATTTAAGGACTTTTCTAATATCAGTGTAACAAAAAATCAATTTGGGTGGTTTAATGTTTGGTCAAATTGAAAATAACTTCCTTTAGATAAAGGTTGTCAAACGAATAGGTCTTTAAATGACTACACACACACACACACACACACACACACACACACACACACACACATATATATATATATATATATATATATAATATTGATGAAAACTGATTCCCTGCAAGGAGGCTTCAAAGGCAAGTTACCGTAGCAATTTAGGACAATTTTCCATCTTCAAAGTTGCAATCGACAAGTCGGTGACATTGTAAATTAATGCAATATATTGCATTTTATACATATTGTATTCTATTGTATTCTATCCGAATATATATACATATATATATATATTTAGGTGAATGTATGTAATATATGTATAAATTTTGTTTACAACTTTTGTCCAAACCGGGCCGATTCTTGCTCCCCTAATTAGATGGTGGAACAATTCTTCACTGCGCTGGAACAATTCCCGCCTTTTCAACTAAGTCCATTTTCTCTTCTCACTGGCGACCTATCAAGGATCCAATCCCATTTTTCCACTTGGCCAAAGACATTGGCGTCCGAACGGGGCACAAGTTAATCAATCAATCAATTGATGTATCGATGCCTTTCATTCATCGATTTACCTATCAAATTACGTTTTACTTCCGCCCGTTTCACATTTCATGTTTGCAAATATTGATCTGATTCGCCGATCAGTTTTTAACCCCACGCCGGTGCGGGGGAGCGTATGATTGTTTGCGTGAGTCTCAGTTCTCTTTGGTTACGGTGCTGGCTTTTGGGGTTCGCTTGCAGTCAGAAGCTAAGATTTCTGAGCATTATTCAAGGTGCCATCATGATGCTCATCATGTCTCGCACGGATATCCATGACAATCTCTTGCCAACATTTCTTGTAATTCATTGTCTCCGGGAGGTACTCCGCCTAGCATCCAGTATCCGCACAGAGCTGGTCTATGTTGGTCTTTGCCGATCTGCTTTTACCCCCCCCCCCATGGTGCTGGCTTTTGGGATTTGCTTGCAGTCAGAAGCTAAGGTTTCTAAGGATTGTTCAAGGTATCATCATCATCATCATCATCATCATCATCATTAGCATCAGCATCAGCATCAGCCTCATTTCTTGTAAAATCAGATCATATTTTCTTTAATTGCATTTTCAAAAAACTGTTATTTAACAAGTGCTGTTGATTTCATGTACACGCGAACCTAATTTGGATATACACACTCTATCACTGATCGTGAACACTCTTTACTTGTAAACATGGTATACTATGTTATCAATATATACATCATCATCATCATCATCATGTCACATCAGCAGCGCGAATATCCATGATAATCTCTCGCCAACCGTCCCTATAATTCATTTTCCCGGAGAGCTGTTCTATTTTGCTAGATGACCCGCACAGGCATGTTCATGTGCTAGTTTCAATCGGAGGACGTCGTTTAAGAGATCATCCTAGCTTCTCCAGCATGTCTTGTCCATCTTACTTGGATGGTTTGTGTGATAGGAGGCAGGTGGCCATATAACTGCTTCCTTGTGGGATGTTGTTTCCAGGATTTGTTCAAGATCGCAACGCAGAATACTTGTGCACTCCCAACTAGCTTATTCTCCAGACGCCTCGTCAAAGTCCAAGTGTTGCATCCATACAGTAGCACTAATACCAACACAACCTGAAAGAATTGTCGCTTTAACTTGTCGGTGAGTTCTGATTTTCATATAACTGACCATCTGTTTATAGCAGACAATGCCTTCCCAATGCATGCATTAACATTGCTTTCTGTGGATGAGATATTACTACCTAGGTACCTAGATTGTTCTACTGGCTTTAGAGACTTACACCGAGTGTAGAGATGTATCCCTTCTTTTTAAAACACATAAACACTGTTATATCGGATTTCACATGTAGTCCGATGTTCCGTGCTGCCTTTTCTAGTAGCAGGGATTCGGCTTGTGCAGGTGTATTTGCAAGAAGCGCTAGGTCATCTCCGTAGTCAGCCTCCGTAATTGTCCGTGTGGGATATCACCTGCTTCTCGTCTTTTTTAGTGTGAGTCATTAGCTTCGGATGTTGGCTATATCAACAGTAGAACAAAAAACAAAACAAGCCCTAGAATTGGGGCGTTAGAATACATCGACTGCACCTCTGCAGAGGGGTAAGACTCTCCCAATGGGGCCACCTGTTGGCCGTGGGGTGCTATCCGTGAGGCTTAAGGATGGACCCCTTGTGGCTGAGCAGTCCATGACATGCAACAGTCCACTTTGGTTCCTACTTAGGCAAGACGAGCGGTCGAAGAGGCACCCTTCGATCAATCGGCTGGTCATGTCAAGCCCTAGTTACTATATGATTGCCCCAACACTATTACATTTACGGTAACCCCCAACTCTTTTTATCATATGAGTGCTAGAAGGTGGTGACTGAGGGTTGTCATGTCCTGGGTATGGTGAGGTTCCAGTTCTGGAGGTCTTGAGAACATGGAGCACCCCTTCACCACCATTGCTCCCAGGTCCATTCTGATCAAGAGGGGTAGTACCTGTTAGGGTCCCATCTATGCGCTAAATGGAAAATGTTTTTACAAAAAAAAAAATTGAGTTTCAAAAAAATTTTTCCAAACTATCGCTACAAATCTTTCAAAACTTTGCCAGCATTAAATGACCCACTGTGGTTGATATGCCGTAAAACAAAAGAAGCAAACATAAAATGAAAGAACATCATAATGTAAAATTATAATAAATTGTTATTTTTAGTTAATTTCAGAAGATTTTTTAATTATTTTTTCTTTAGATTTACTACCCCCTCCAAAAAAAACCCCTCTAGGTGGTATAAAATCACTTTTTAAAAGATACTGTTTGAAGGGGGTGGGATTTATACATTAAATGTAAGAGGATTTGTATCATTAATAAGTAAAATCCTCAAATTTATTAAAGGAGTAAAAAAAGATAAAACATTTGAAATTGAAGCCTAGACATTTCTTCTCTAATAAAACGTTGCCTGTGTCTATCAATTATTAATCAAATAATTATTTTGAATGTTTTACACATAAATTTTACGCAAAATCATTGGTATTTATTTATTTGTAAACTTTTTAGTTAAGTTCTTGATACTGAAAAAAATTACTATTCCTTATTTGTAAATAATTTCCCCGTAAAACTCTATAGAATAAAACAAACTATATATAAATATACAATACAGGGCATGGATTTATCAAATCTTGTTTTAAAAAAACAATAAGGGTCGTCTAATTTGCCATACTCAAATTTTGAGTGTATATAATATAAGGTTGGTCTTTATTTTATGTATTGACAATTTTAGGTCATGTGATATAAGCAGTGCATAGTTTTGGTTACAGACAAATGGAAACTGAATCTTCATCTTATAACAGATACTATTAAATAGGAAATCCATGGCCTTTTACACTGGCACATCGAGTTTCCATATTTCTGCTCTTTTTCTTTTTCGTATCGATTATTTTTCACAATTCCCAATGATTTAATTGACACACACACACACACACACACACACACACACACACATACACACACACACACATATATATATATATGTATATATATATATATATATATATATATATGTTGTGGAGTCTAGGTATGCTTTTTGTTGGTATATCATGTATATATCCTATCTTTATATATATATATATATATATATATATATATATATATATATATATATATATATATCTGAGAAAGATCGAATCTTCTTTGTGTACGGAACATTTCTACATTTTTTCTATTATTATTATTTCATTTCATTTGGTTATTTAAAAATAATAATAGTTTGAATAATGTACACATGGATAAACTCCTGACCGAAACACGTGTAAGTGAAATTGATTAAAATATCATATTTTATCCATTCTATACTTTCTTTTTTTTTTAACATACTGTCGGATTCACTTCCATTTTCATTTTACATATATATATATATATATATATATATATATATATATATATATATATACACACACACATATATATATATATATATATATATATATATATATATATATATATATATATAGGGGGGCGATTGTGAGGGTTGGGAGTAGGGTTATGGCTTCGAGTACTGATTGTAATTTGCATCAGTCCGAACAAATTCTGGTGGATAAAATTGGCGGGAAATTCTGTTAAAAGTTGAAAGCATAACAAGTTTCTTCGTTGATTAAATTGTCACTTGTAACACAAAATAGATTATTTGAATATTGTTTCTCATCAACAATTACCAGGAGCTACGGCCGCCATATTGTTTCATTTGTGTATAATGTGGGTGCATCGTTATGTGTGTGTGTGTGTGTGTGTGTGTGTGTGTGTGTAAGTTAAAATGCGACGGTATGTTGAAAGGAAAAATAAGCAAAGGAAAGAAACTGTTGAATTGATAAAATAGATTTTATTTACTGACACGTGTTTCGGTCAGGAGTTTATCCATGCACAAAGCACTCTATTATTATTTTAAATACAAAATAAAATAATAATAATAGAAAACTACAAAATCATTTAGTATACAAAGAATAACGGCCTTCGTCAGAGTAAATTCTTTGGTGTTTTAAATCACCACTATTCTCTATCGCTGTGGAACGTTTTCTTCAAACAATTTTTAAAAATTCTTTTTCGAGCTTTTCAGAAATTTTCCGTATTTTAACCGCTTTGATTTAAAACACCAAAGAATTATTCCTTGTATACTAAAAGATTTTGTAGTTTTCTACAATTATTATTAGAATTAATAATAATAATAATAGAGTCCATATGTACAAGGATAAACTCCTGGCCGAAACACGTGTCAGTAAAATAAAATCTATTTTATCTATTCAGCAGTTTCTTTCCTTTGTTAATTTTTCCTTTCAAGATACCGTCGCATTCGCTTCCATTTTTAACTCACACACACACACACACACACATACACACACACACACACACACACACACACATATATATATATATATATATATATATATATCAGACATCTCCACACTCGACGTTAGGCCTCTAAAGCCAGTAGAGCAATTCACATACCTAGGTAGTAATATCTCATTCACAGAAAGCGACGTTAATACACGAATAGGAAAGGCACGGTCAGCTATACACAGATTATCAATCATATGGTAATCCAATCTCACTGAAAAGTGAAAACGATAATTCTTCCAATTCGTGGTTGTATCAGTACTGCTTTATGTCTGCACCACTTGAATCCTAACGAGGTGCCTTGAGAATAAGCTAGATGGGAGCTGCACAAGAATGCTGCGTGCGGTCTTGAACAATTCGTGGAAACTACACCTCACAAGGAAGCAGCTGTACAGCCACGTGTCCCCTATCTCAAAAACCATCCGAGTGAGACGGAAAAGACACGCTGGATACTGCTGGGGAAGCAAGGACAAACTCATAAGCGACGTTCTCCTGTGGAAGCCAACACATGGACATGCTAATGTGGGCCACCCAGCAAGGACCTACATTGACCAACTCTGCGCGGATACTGGATGCTACGCAGAGGACCTCCATGGAGAACGCCATCATCACTATTGCTCCCAGGTCAACTAACCCAGAGTGATAGCACCTGTTAGCGTCCCACCTATGGGTTGAATAGAAAAATGTGGTTATAAAAAAATTGAGTATGCATTAAGAATGAATTTATCTCAAAACTTTGTCAGCATTAAATGGCCCACAGAGATTGATATGCCGTAAAACAAACCAAAACAAGCCGTCTAACATTGAAATTTTAACCCAGGAAATATCTTTCAAAGATTAATTTTTACGCCGCCTGGATGGCGTTTTTTTCTTTTTTTCTTTTCCTAGTTTGATATAAAATGTGTATTTATAAGGGGTGGCCTAAAGTCGGTATCAGACAGGCAGCGAAGGAGTCT
>CM042167.1:55899360-55909360 GCA_023376005.1 Doryteuthis pealeii
AAAATTGACATTTTCGAAGCCGACGCTATATCGTTTCCGTTATTTTTAAACCATCAAAAGGGCTAGTGATCATTAATCATATGAAAGGAAAACAGTTGACAAGCAAAAGCTTTTTAACCTTTGGTTACGATGTTTAAAGGCATTTGTTGACAATCGAAATGTAAGAAAAATGCAAATCAAAAAAGCTACATAACAAACAGCGTTTCCATTATAAAACTATATATATATATATATATATATATATATATATATATATATATATAAGGATATGAAAACACACAATGCTGTTAAAATGAAAATATTTTATATAATATTTTAACAGCATTGTGTGTTTTTATATACTTTTATCTATACTTATACTGTCGGATTCATTTATCCTATCGAGTTTCATCGTTAGAATCATCAGGGTTAAATCCACTGAATTAATCGAGTTACCGATTAATTGCAGCTGATCACACGTATGTTCATTGAATATATATATATATATATATATATATATATATATATAGAGAGAGAGAGAGAGAGAGAGAGAGAGAGTAGTGATATATAAATACATACATATATATATATATATATATATATATATATATATATATATAATACATAAATATATGATATCAATCAAGTTAACAATGCAGAAATGAAAAATAAGTAATAAACAAAACAATAAAACAAGCCGCATATAGCGTTGAACCATTACAATCGCAAAATATGTTTATCTCTATTTAACAAACTTATACCATCATCTTAGTCAAGTATAAGGCAGGGTTCTGATGAAATCATCTAGACTGAAACCTTGGTAGACCCATAACTATTTCCCCCTATTACTATTACTTCTATTATTATTACTCTATATTTATGATATATATTGGAATATTTTGGATATATATATAAGGTGTGCTACAATACACCACTTAAATTTATAGACTAGGCGAGGTCACGTGGTTTCAACCTCAGCCAATCAACAGCCATAATGCGTGGCTAGTTGACTACTTAATCATTGATACTGAGAGCCATCCATTTGCGATCTTTGACAAAGGACTTGCAATACTGAGGAGCACCAAGGAACAACCAAAGGATTCATTACCAAGGATTTCCGCTTGATAAGCGCCCTTGCTTGGAGCCTAAAGGATGGCCCATAAAATCGTAATATCAAGACTTTTGGATAATTTTCTAATGCCTCTGTAACGGAAAAGCTTTATCTGCAATTGGATATTATATATATATGCCTAATCAACTACCTCCAACTGGGCGTAAAGTGGTGGCACAAAATCCCCCACTCAGAAATTCGAAGCAGACTCCCCGTAAAATACTTTATGGGGAACTCGCAAATGTCACGCGAAGGACAGCATGTTAGCCACCCTTCTTCGAGACAATGCGCCTGCTAAGCTTGAAGAAGGGTGGCTAACATGCTGCTTGGAAACCAATGGTAAGAGTGGCACCTTAAATGTATTGTAAACTATAATAAATAAATAAATAAATACAGTCTTACACACGAATTTTACTCCCATATATATATATATATATATATATATATATATATATATATATATATATATATATATATATAAAGTAATTGGTAATTTGCTTGAAAGATTGTTAAATATGTTATTATATATTAATGATTTGAGGCAATTACAATGCATATAAAAATAAAAACAAAAGACGTTTTTTTGTCTTATCGATTTCAAAGACATAGAGATGGGTGGAAGTGAAAAAAGGAGGGGTGGATTTAGTATGTGGGGTATGGTATTTTTATGGGACCAGCTTGTTTCCTTTGAAGAAATTTGACGTTTAGGACAGTGTATGGTGTAAGAGAAGTTTTGTGAACCAAGACGATTAGAATATTCAGTTTGAATATATTTTGGAGAATTATTTTTTGAACAGATCAAAAATATCTAAACTAAACCCACCCCTCCTTTTTCACTTCCACTATCTCTATACGACATACCTAAAACCTTTTCTCTTTCTATCCATTACCCAACTATCTTTTCAGTATAAAAACAGAATGTAAAAGCATTTGTTTCAATAAATTCTGAGATAGCTTCATCTAAATAACGAGGCGAAATAGCAATTGAATTTCAATTGCAGTGTTGTTATATCCACTTTTCCTCTATTTTCAACCACATTTTGTCGGATTTACTCAATCCTTCACTCCTCATATATATATATATATATATATATATATATGAAAAACTATTCTATACACACTAAAGGTTGAAACTTTACAAATACCCATCGCTATTGACATTTCATTAACGTTGGTGTTCTCACCCCAACCCATCCCTTGGAGACCTTTTCTCAATCATGTCTGCCTATCGCCACCTGCCAGTCTAAATCTTTCCGATTCAGCTACGTGTGTGGGAGCTTGGAAGCCGGTGGCTATTCTTTCGAAAAAGCTGAGTTCGCCATTATGCACCGTGCAAGGAGCAACCATGATAAACGAGCGACAATAGTAAATAGTTCCTGGCTGTCGACATTAATCTTACTCCGCGCAGCCGGAAGGAAAAAAGGCCCTTTCCCTCCTGCCTCTTACCGCAGTCTTTTTCCCCGCCCAGTAAACCTCCGCGCTGAATACCAATTTTTAAAATAAAGGGAGAACAAAAAAAAAAAGGAAAAAAAAAAAGAAGGAAGGGAAAAAAAGGATCTCAATGAAAACTAGAGCGCAGTAATGTCGGCCTTTAAACTCGACTAAATACACCAACGAAATGAAGTTGTAAACCCTTTATTTGCGCGCCCACCCCAGCACCTACACTCAAAACGTCCATCTTTCTTGTTTACTTATTTAAATATATAAGCACAAAATGAAAAATAAGGAATCAATAAACGAATAGAATAAGCCGTGGCAAATAAATATGAAAATATGAAAAAATATGAAATAACATAGGTTTCAGCCGTTACTATCGTAAAGTACATTTATCTCTGTTTAACTAAGTTATGACATCATCTTTGTCAAGTATAAGGCACAGTTCTGATGAAATCATCTACATCGAAGCCAATTTGACCCTCCTCTATTTCTGTAACTTGTATCCGTTAGCACCGGATACTGGTGCTGAATGAATACATTAAGCACCAATATTTATTCTGTGAATGATTTAACCTCGACGATACAACAATGAAATAAGAACAAATAAAAGACAAAAGACACAAACAATAAACACATTATTTTTAGATGAAAAAAAAATCACAATAATAAAGAAAGAAAGTATCTCGATTTTCACTCTTTTCTCAGAAAAAGGAGGAAAAACTTTGCCTGAAATGAAACCTTGATTCCAGATAACCTAATTTCCAATCATTTTTAAATGGCACATCTTACCCCCCCACACACACACAAAGGAGGCAGTCAGCATTCTAGGCCTCGCCGACGAGGCTTAAAATATGATTTACTCTGAATTCATAGAAATTCTATTTTTTCAAATTGGATGAATGTTTCCCTTAGGTTGTGGGGATGTCATTCACCCTGTCGACAGGGATAGAAGAATACACCGACTGCACCTCTGGAGAAGGCTAAAGAATTATGGCACCTGGTGGTGATCCGTGATGCTTTAGGACGGATCTTGGTAGCTGAAAAGTCCATAACATGCAACACTCACTTTTGCTCTTGATGCTTTATCAAAACAAAACAATCCTGTAACTGCACACACAAAGAGCGTTCCGTTTGCACTTCAATCTTGGTAGCACATGATCCCGTACCAGCTCGAAACACATCTTGTTATGGGTTTACCAACTTCAGAGCTACTGAATCTGCATTGAAACGAAAATCAACCGGCCGACCTCGCACCGCCAGAAGAAAATGTGGCAGCGGTAAGAGCTTCAGTTCAACAGTCTCCACTCCGTTCCACATTTAAACGCGCCCAGGCTCTTAGACTTTCCGAAAGAAGTTTGCGAAGAATTCTTCACAATGATTTCAAAAGCATCCATACAAATTATGTTGATAAACGTTTCCACAATAAAAGCGCGATGCTCAACGTCCAATTCATGGCAGCAACTGAAAAAGAAACGAAAAACAATGGCATTATAAAGAAACAAAACAAAATGGCATTATATTAAAAAAATGGCATTATATGTACTTTTCGAAAATTAAAACACTTTTGGTTTCTTTACTTTATTTGCCTTTTATTTAACCAACAAATGTGTCAGATCATTGTTTCTTTACTTCATTTGCATTTTATTAAACCTACAAATGTGTCAGATCATTTTGCCTGACCCTGTATATAATCTCAATACTTTATTTGCCGAACAAAAAAAGATATAAGTAATCGGAAATGTTGGTAAATAAAAAAAATAAAAACAATTAACAAAACCTTAGCCGACGATTCTTATCTCAAAGATCATGGCACAAGGTCATTAACTTTTTTGAGGAGAAACGCTTAGAGAAAACAAAGACATTGCAATATAGAGGCAAAACTTTTTTCCCTTCTCATAAAATTCTTCAGTCTTTACGTGAAATGTTTAGAACGAAGAGGATTTAGCATCTTCGTATCTTTTACGGTTCGACTTTGTCTGGCCAAGTCACAGAAAAAGATAAAATAAATAAATAGATAAATAAGTATCAGTTTTTGTTATTTTGTTTTTGCATTGTTCCCAAGGAACCGCCGCTACCTTAAAGATGTCTCCCTTCCGCTCTCAACATAAACCGCAATCAGTGACCAAACGTTGTTTCTAACACCATCCGGATTTTGGAGAGAGAGAGAGAGAGAGAGAGAGAGAGAGAGAGAGAGAGAGAGAGAGAGAGAGAGGGGGGGGAGAGAGTGTGTGTGTGTGTGTGTGTGTGTATGCATGTATGAGAAAGAGTGATAGAGATAGTGTGTGTGGGAGAGATGGGGTGAGATAGTGTGTGTGTATGTCTAGCAGAGATAATGTGTGTGTGGTTGATAGAGATCGTGTGTATGATAAAGAGAGAGAGAGAGAGAGAGAGAGAGAGAGAGAGAGAGAGAGAGGAGGGGTAGTGTGTGTGTTATATAGATAGTATGAATAAGAGAGAGTGAGAGAAAAACAGACAAACAAACGGGGAGAGATAGTTTATGCTCTTTCTCAAAGAATTTGTGCGTGTGTGATAAGAAATAGTGTTTTGGGGAGAGAATGGGGGAAGTAATGTGTGCATATGTATGTGTGTGTATGAGAAAGAGAGAGAGAGGGAGAGAAAGAGGGGAGATACTGTGTGTATGAGTGTGTGTGTGTGTGTGTGTGTGTGTGTGTGTGTGTGTGAGAGTGAGAGAGAGAGAGAGAGAGAGAGAGAGAGAGAGAGAGAGATGGGGGGGGCGTACTTTTATTTTTTCCTGTGTTGTTATTAGAGACCTCTAAGATCAGCCCTGCCGCTAGGGAAAAACAATTGTATTTTGCTTAGACGAAGACGTCGGCCAATGCGAAGGTCAGAAAAAGACTAAAAAGAAAAAAAAAAAAAAAAGAAAAGAAGAAAAAATGAAAAAAAAAAAAAGAAAAAAGAAAATGAAAAAAAGAAAAAAAAAAAAAAACAAAAGAAGAAAAATGAAAAACAAAAAAGAAGTTTGTATTCAACGGACATGCGCGCTTATCTTTCCCTTGCAACGCGACTTGTCTCGCGTCCCACCTTCTTTCTTTTTCCATTGTTTTTAAACGTTTGTTATTGTTATTTTTGTTTGTTTGTTTTATCTGGACGTTTTTTTATTATATATTTATATATTTTATTTATTTATTGTTTCTTTAAATTTGTTGGCCTTTTGAAAAAAAAAAGTTTCCTCCTTTTTTCGTCGTCTATCTACGATTTTTCTGTATATCACGACTTTTTTCATAGTCTGGTAAAAGGCTACAAGTATGGACCATCAATGGAAGCTAAACTCGTTCTGCAGTTCTGTTTCATTAGATTGTTTGATATTGTCTTAAACTGGTGTGAGCTGCCCTCTCTCTCCCTGTCTGTCTGTCTGTCTGTCTCTCTCTCTCGATATATATATATATATATATATATATATATATAAAGATAATCTAATGAGTCAGACGAACCTACTATTAGTTTCGCATAAAGCTCTTCAGGGCTAAAATCTGACAGTCAGATTTTAGCCCTGAAGAGCTTTATGCGAAACTAATAGTAGGTTCGTCTGACTCATTAGATTATCTTTATTATTGGCTCTACTTAGGTATCGAGCACTTTTTACTTATTAGCTTTCTCCTAGCGGTTATATAAATATATATATATCTTATATACATATATATACATATAAATTGTTTTTTCTTTTGGCTAAATACTGTACCAATAGATTATTTTTTGTTGGTACGAATATCTTGGTCCTTTCTTTTTTTCAAAAATGTTTTTCTTCCTGGTTGATGTTTGGTATTATATTTTTACAATCAAACTTTCTGCTGTTTTTTTTTTTTTATCTCCGCAAGGATCTACCAACACGCTTGGTATATTATATATATATATATATATATATTTGTGAATAAAAAGGCCTTAAATACCATGGGTATCGTGGTTATGAACTATTTCCACTCGTGAGTATGCCCACGAGCTTCTTGAGACCATGTATGTATTGGTGATAAAACAAAACAATGATTTAGTTAAACATTAAACAGTTTTAGCAATGAAAAACAGATATGCTTTACATTGATAATAGTTCGAATAGAACCGAGAGTACTTGGTCCGCCAATAACGGCTCTTTTGGAGAAATCATTAATGCCTTCGAAGATTGTGAGATCAAAGGAATTATTAGGAATCTTGAAAGAAAGAATGAAAAATTGAAAATAATAAGGATTCTGTTTTGTTTAAGCAAATTTGTTTGATATATATATATAATTTGTTGAGTTTTTAAAGATAAATGTTTATTATAGACAGCTACCCAGGTTTCTTGCTAGGTCGCAATCATCAGGTTGTCAATTAGATCCCATGGTGTTTATTGAAGATCTTTTCTTAATGTCACATTCTGGACCGCAAATAACGTCAGTTGCTTTCGCGGACGCTAGTGCACTTCGGATTTATTAAAGATTCAATTTTTTCAAAAATTGCATTTTTTTTGTAAAAATGCCAACGAAGTTACCTCCCTTTATTCGTTAAAAATAGAAAAAAATTTCTTTTGAAAAATTAAAAAAAAATTAATTCCGTATGTTAAAGGATGTATATGTTTTCAAAAAAACATTTTCATATATATGGTAGAGTCTTTTAAAATTTTTCAATATAATATAAAGGTGGATGGTGGTGTTCCTTTGTCGAAAATCCATTCTTTTATTGAAATTTATACGTCCAATATCATATTTGATAATGTCAGTATGATTTAAGATTTTAAAAGTTTTTCATAGATGGTAAAGTCTTGTGAATTAATTTCATTTAATGAAAATCCGTTCTTTTGTTGAATTATATATCAGTATTATATTAGAAGATTTCAATGTAAATTCATTTTTTTTGTAAAAAATATTTTGCGTTATTCGCGGTCCAGAATGTGACATTAAGAAAAGATCTTCAATAAACACAATGGGATCTAATTTGACAACCTGATGATTGCGACCTAGCAAGAAACCTGGGTAGCTGTCTATAATAAACATTTATCTTTAAAAACTCAACAAATTAAATAAATATTAGCTCTCACAATTTGTGATTGAGCACTGTATTTTCTTTGTTTCATCACAAAAAAAAAAATTGTTTATATATATATATATATATATATATATATATATATATATATATATATATATATATATATATACTTTCAATACGAAAGAAAAACTTAACAAACCGACATTTAGCTATTATAAATATATTTCAATCAGTAAATTCATAAATGAGCCCAGTTTCAACAGACAGCCATAACCGGTCAAAATGAATTTATAATAAGCAAATGATGGTTTGATAAGTTTTTCTTTCTAATTGAAAGGGTAAATATTGCTCTGTAATTAATTAATTAATTTAATTATCTTACATTGAGCTCTCTTAAACATTTGAAATAACTCTTGTATAAATGTACAGGTGTGCATCAGCATAATTTCATCCCCAGCTTACCAGTCAAGTAGGTACTTTTACCTTAATATATATATATATATATATATATATATATATATATATATATATATATATATATATATATATATATATATATGTGTGTATGTGTGTGCGTGTGTGTGTGTTTTATGTTGAAGTTGGGCGTTATTATGAAGCATATATATGTATATATGAGGTGTGTCAAAAAAGTATCGAGATTTTTTAAAAATCTTTGTGACACACCTTGTATTCTGAAAAAAAAACATAACGTTCCATTCATTTTTCATTTCAACCTTGGTAAATACAGCTTTAAACTTGGTACTTTTTTGACACATTGTATTAAAAAAAATGAATGGAACGTTATTTTTCAGAAGACAAGGTGTGTCAAAAAGTACAAAAATCCCGATAATTTTTGACATACCTTGTATATATAATTGTTAAGGAAACACGCTTAAATATCGGTCATATTAGCAGTTATATTTCTACCCTCACGTATATGTATATATATATATATATATATGTATATATGTTTCACTATAACGCTAGATTTTATTGAATAACAGAATTTATGTGACATTTTATATATTTTGCGGAATCTCTGCATAAACAAGTGGTTTCCGATATTATCCTTTCCCATAAATTGTGTTACCATTTCAATAAGATTTAATTCTTTAATAAAATAAATATATATTAGTTTTGTGTATATATTTCTTTCGTGGATGTGATTCTGTGACCCTGGGTTTCATAACTTTCGTTTCGTCATTCATTATGCAGAGTAACATTCTTTGTTCTGTTTGGAGGTTCATTTGCGTATTAGTGAGCATAAGCTTGTATGTTTGTTTATTAGTATATGTTGTTACACGTGCCGGCATAAATACGTGCGTCTGCGCACATATGTAAGCATGTATCTTCATATTGCTGGCATTGAAACCTTACTAGCAAAGGTTCAGCTTCGGTGAGCTGGTAACGTTTTCAGAATGAATGAGAACAGGCTTCAAAAGAAGATATTATACAGACAATTACCAAAAGGTAAGTATTCTTTGACTCTTACGCTATAAAGACAAATTGAAGGACAATTTGAAACGCCTCAATATTCAATGTTCATGGGAAAATCTAGCATCAAATCGGAAAGAATGACGTAAGACATGTTTTGCTAAATTAAAGAGCTTCGAAAAAAATAGACTAGAACACCGAGATCAGCCCCGTCTAACTTTAAAACAAAAACATCTGATTCCCGCTTAAGGAAATTCCATCTGTCATTGTGGCCTCATTTAAATTTTCATATACGTGATGACAGATAGAATGGATGACTAAAACCCACCTGAATCATGGAAGAGAATACCTTTTATCATGATGATCTGCGCCGGCCAAAGAAGATTATGGTTGCAGTCCAATGCTCCCTGAACACAGTAAAAACAATCAGTCATGAACCGGAGAATTGCAATGGAGACTACGAAGCTGTGGCTCGAAGAAAGCAACATAATAGACGATCTGATTGCGTTCGTACAGCAGAATTCCTTGAAAATCTACAGAAAAAAAAGTTTTGGAGGACCCTCAGATGCCTACATGGAATTACTAATCACTGTAGTCAAGCCCTAGATAACAAGGATAGCCAATGGTAGGCCATTTGTATGCCAGCAGGATTTGGCCCCCTGCCACACCTCTGAGAAATGTCAAAAATGGTTGTCGGCGATTTTTTACAACACCAGTCGCAATATTTGGCCTCCGAACTCCCCAGATCTTAACCCATGGATTATTATATATGTGGCGCTGTGAGAAAGACACCAATCGCCGTGCCAATACTACAAAAGTCCAGTTAATCGACAAAATTAAGGTAGTTTTTTTATACCCTTTCCAGGAAACCGTAACATCAGCTTACTCCAGTAGGATTGAGGCTGTGATAGACGCTAATGGCGGTTTTTTGAGTGAAACATGTTGACAGTAGTGTAATTTCGTGCCTGTTGAATTTATTTACAATCCATTAAATTTTGTAGTTACCAAGCACTTTTTCTTTTTCCTTACGAAACTGTCAAATTTCCCCGAACACCCTATATA
>CM042167.1:55914360-55919360 GCA_023376005.1 Doryteuthis pealeii
TCTCCTAGACTGGTTACCTACCCAAGGTTAAAGAGCCCAGTCTGTCCTACTATTTTACCCATAGCTTTATATATATTTATATATATTTACCGTATTTGACGGCATATAAGACGCAATTCTTTTCCAAATTTTGGCTAAAGAATTATCCTGCGTCTTATACATCGTAGTTCAAGTATGATACCTCCGTAGACCTAAGCTAATCTTTTTTATGATGTTCACTAACCTAATTTACGATCAGTACTTTTACCTACCCTAAATTTCATGCAACCTTATTTTATTGCTGGTATTATTTTATTATTACCTGCGCTTTAAAAATGAATTCACAAAAATATACAATATATGCTTAAATACGCTAAAAACATTTTTTTCTGAATCTGACCTGCTGAAATGGGGGTGCGTTTTTTCATGCCCGTGCAACTTATATGCCGTCAAATACGATATATATATATATATATATATATATATATATATATATATATATATATATATATATATATAAACACACACACACACACACACACACACACACACACATATATATATATATTATAATAATGGTACACAGTAATAACCTACTTGAGTTTCACCATACGGATCTTCAGGGTTAAATCCACTGGATTAATCAAGATATTGATTAATTGCAGTCGATTGCACGTGTGTATTTTTTTGCGATGACGGTTGGTTATAGATCCGCAGTCAAGGGAACGCTGTCTTGAAATTCAAAATGAGCGGAAGTGGCATTTTTTTCGAAGGATCAAAATATAACATTGTTAGAAATCCGCTTTGTGCTATTGAGATATTATTAATGGTTTATGATAATAATGAGGATTGCCTATGTGATTATAGAGCCAGGTGCGATTAAACGTGGTTTTGCTAATATATGCCTAAAGTTATTTATTTTAGCAAAATTAACAGAATGTGTATGTATGTATACACATATGCAGGTGTATTTATACCATTTCAATAGATGATTAGATTACTTATAGTGGTGGGATATGAGGTTTTGTTAATATGCGCCTAATTATTATTATTTTTTTATGACGGGCTATATATGAATACTCATAGATATATGGGTATACATATACAGTTATAATTAATAATAAGGCCTAAGAGTCTGTTGCATAGGGCTCTACTCAGGCCACAAAATCGTACATGTTATATACTGTTGCTGGGTCGTATGTGTTAGTAGTGGAGTATAAGGATTCACACGTAGACATATGTAGTAGTAAGACTTTTAACGTTTATTTCTTTCATCTCGTGGTGGTGCGTGTGGGTGGACGAGCTGGACAACGGCGCTACGAATGTTGCAGGCTGGCGATCGGGGGGTGAACGGGGTGGGCGAGCATCACTGCCCGCTCGACCGTGTCGACGGTCAGACACCTTGTGCTTTCTTCGCCGTCTCCTCGGGTCTCTCTTCTGGGCTGGCCTGATAACCGCTTAAGTACTGACGACCGCCCACACATTCTTTTGTTCCTTGACCGGAAGTCCTTTCTCTTTGTTCAAATTCGCGTTTGTCCAGATGAGTCCTTTGTCACACCAGACCCTTTGTCTACCCTAGACATTGTCTTCTCAGTTCAATTTTCCTTTGTCTTTTCGACTTCCCGCGCAAAACAAACAGTCAATCTGCAACAAGTCTATAGATCGGGTATAAACGTAATAAAAAGAGTTGTGATGTTGTTTATTGCTTCTATTTTTCTGAATAAGGGTTGGATGAATGTGTTATATACTGTATCAATTGACAGCGCTGGTGTGTAGTACACTGGATTAAAAACCAACACAGGTATACAAAAGAAAGCTGGACTTTATTTTCTTTCCTCGGTTGGCGTGGATGAAAGGAGGAGTGAGTCGTGATAGCGCCGGCTTGAATGAGTGATGAAATGAACCGTAGTTATAACAAGTCTCTTCTTCGGAGAGTCGACAGGAGTCTGAAGTTAGCGGCTACCAAATCTCAACTGCTGAACTCTCCGTCTAACCGTCACTTTTTCAATTTTACCCAGCATGCCCTGGTCTATTCCTATTACACCGGAACTGTACGGCGTGACCTGCAATCCTAGATTTGTCACCAGTCAATAGGAAGTCCTTTGTCATCCTGCTATTGTTGTTTTTCCGGACAGTTCGTTTGACCCGGTCAGCAGTAAGCCTCAGATCTTAATCACTCTTCCTCTTTATTTGATCCAGACAGAAGTCTGGAACATTCTTTGTTTCCCAACTCCCTTGTCTTTTTGAATTTCTTTTCGCGCCAAAAGAATTGAAACAATAGTTAATCTGCAACAAATGTAGGTAGACTTGTCACATGTTTTTGCATTATGCTGTGTAATGGTTGGGAAACGGTTAGGTTGATTACACTGTGGGGAATGTTTTAAGGTTAAGTTAAGTTTAACTTTGATGATGGTGTATTGTTATTAATTGTGTGTGATACGGCACGGTTCCCTGGAATGATTAAATCTGGTTGGTAAAAGAGTATGAGGAAGAGAGAGTGTGAAAAGTTAAAAATAAAAAGTTACGTGAACTCGCGATCGGAGACTGTTTTCATAGTTTATTTTTTTATTTCTTTATTCCTTTCCCATCCCTATTGCAGCTCTCACGTATTAATAATTAAAAAAAAAAACTATTATTCTACAATACTTAACAACCATCACCAAGATTATTTATTATTAACTACAGCCATTTACCGCAAAAACAGTACTGTGTACCATTATTATAATAAATTTGCTCTACTCACGTATTGAGTACTTTATATTTGTTATATCGCTGTCTTATTATTGTGAAACTTGCATCAACTAACAATTGTGACCATTTTCACTGGTAAGTCACCTTTTCCACTAATACCATATATATATATAAGTAAAGTCGACGGGGGGTCTAAAGCCGGTATTAGCCAGTCAGCGAGGGAGTCTATCCCCTTTTCAATAGCGCTAGACCAAGGAGATTGTTTTAGCATCTGAGGTGGGCGCCACACCTACCATCAGCTCCTTACTTTACCGCACAGATCCCTGTGCTACTCATACGCTGAGTTGGCGGGGACCGGTATCGAACTAGGAACCTTGTAGTTTCTAGCCGAACGCTCTACCGATTGAGCTAACCTGGATACATTTGTGAATAAAAAGGCCTTAAATATCATTGGTATCGTAATTATGGACCATTTCCACTCGTGGGTATCTGCGGTCTACCGAGCTTCTTCAGACCACGTTTTTATTTTATTTCATTAAGACTGGCAAATGTTCTCCATAGATAAAAAAATTGATTAAAGAATTAACACTAGACATTAACAGACAGACATAAACACCACCACGTTAAGGGGAAAAAATTTCCACCAATCAAAAAGACGCTTGAAAGGAAAAAAGACACAAATATCGCCCCGGGGGAAATGTATAAATGTAAACTGTATTTGGCCATTGCCAGTCTTAATAAAATAAAATAAAATAAAATAAAATAAAATCGTGGTCTGACGAAGCTCGTGGGCCTCAGATACCCACGAGTGGAAATGGCCCATAATCACGATACCATGGTATTTAAGGCCTTTTTATTCACAAATAAATTTGCTCTGTTTATAAAAATAAACATTGAGCTCTCACACGGAACCTGACCTCTGACCTAGAGAATAGGACCAGCCTAGAATCACCTTGTTACCAAGAAATTTGGTACCCCAACAAAGAATATATATATATATATGTATATATATATATATATATATATATATATATATATATATAAAGTAATTGGTAATTTGCTTGAAGCATTGTTAAGTATGTTATAAAATAATAAAATTCGAAGGCAATACATTGTATTGCCTTCGAATTTTATTATTTTATAATATATATATATATTAAAATAAGTGTATTTTGGCAGCATATTTTCTTTTATACAAGTTTTGTTGAACTGTACAGACAATTCATGTCGGACAACTTTATATATATATATATATATATATATATATATATATATATATATATATATATATATATATAGCGCTAGTCGAGTAATTATGTTAATGAATAATATTTGACAATTTATCAGTAAGTTCCTTTTTTAGATCGATGAATATTTTTTCCTATTTTTGTCCCATTTTTTTTAATCACATAAAATCAAAAGGGAGAGAACTCCTGAATTCCTCTTTTCTAGAAACAGATGTCGATTCTTCTGCCATACAAATATAAAATTTAATGGTCTTTCTATTTTGGACTCTTTGCTGATGTTGCAAAAAACACATTTCTTTTATTTATTCCAGTTTTGATTCAGATATTTTCAGACAGAAATAGAAAAAAAATAATTCAAAAAATCACATAAACTTAATATGAATAAAGTTATATACATGAAGGCCATATATATTTAGAAAAACGACTATTTTCGTTTGGCTGATTTAATTACATATTTCAAATCCCCCCCCCCATATATACATATATATGTATGTGTGTGTGTATGTGTGTGTCTGTGTATGTGTATTTACTGTACGTTGACTTATATATATGTATTTGAATGTTTATTTAAAGAAGAAAATAAACCAGATAAACAACACCAGGAAAAAGTATAAATATTTACTTCTTTAATAATTATCTGTGTCCCTGACCCTATATTATATATATATATATATATATATATATATATATATATATATACATATATATATATATATATATATATATATATATATATATATATTATATAGCACTCATATTTAATGAAATCTGGATCAAAGAAAATTTGCAACGCGTCTTTGATGCATATTTCGTTAAATATGATACACACACACACACACACACACACACACACACACACACACACACACACACACACACACACACATATATATATATATATAAATATGTTTATAAAATAATTTGCACGTTTATAAATAAAGTTGCATATGGTCTCCCCAAAGAAACGGTTACAGCTATAATGATGCTATCCAAAGACACTAAAGTGATGGTACACTCACCTGATGGCGACACAGATTCCTTTGACATCGACGCTGGAGTCCTACAAGGAAATACATTGGCACC
>CM042167.1:55924360-55936860 GCA_023376005.1 Doryteuthis pealeii
ACAATCAGATAGAGTTTAACGTCATTCCCAGGACATGTAGACCCTCAGTCACCGCCTTCTAGCACCCAGAGGATAAAAAAGGGTTGGGCTTGCCATAAGGGCAATAGGGATGGGGCAATCATATAGGTGCTAGGGCTTGACATGACCAGCCGATTGATCGGAGGGGCCTCTCCGACCGCCCGTCTAGCCCAAGAAAGGGCCAAAGTGGAGTATTGCAAGTCAGGAGGTTCGATTTCTATGACACTAATTTTGCATTTTTCTAAGGATTTCCAGTATTTCAGGTTGGATTCGATTGGGAAGAAGGGCATTTTAAACCTTTGCAACTATTGCAAATACCATATTGTATATTAAACTTTCCATCTTGCATTTTCCGTCTTGAAATCTTGTTTTAATCACGGCTAACGGCATCAACAGACAAAGAAAGACGAGAAGGAAGTCATAGAAAATATCATTGGAGAAAATACAATAGAAGAGAGAAAGAGATTATAAAAACAAACAGTATGAAAGATAGATGGATTAGATAGAGTTACAAGAAACCTAAGAATTGGAAGATAGATAAAACAAAACAAAAACAAGCAAGCAACAAACAAACAATAAAAAACAGCAAATAACAAGAGTATATTATAATCTTCTTATGAGGCAGACATCGCGGGAAAGTCGACAAAGTGTGAGAACAATCATGTCAGTTAATCTCTCAAGAAACAGACGACATTTTCAATACCTGCTATCTCATCCATTCTTTCTTCATTTCAAAACAATTTGAAGAAAAAAGGCAGATATTTTTCGCGTAGTATTCCAGTTTTAATACTAGCGACATTATTTCTCCGACACGTTCACCGTGGGTAGGATGTGAGACATGGTCGCAAGTACGCAGAATTCATCGAGGATCAAACTCTGTATTAAGTCGGTTGTTTCGTTAGTTGGATTTTACGGCATGTCAACCCCTGTTAGGTTAATTCATGCCAAATACATTTTGTTTTATTCATTCTTAATGGGTATTGAAATTTCTATTTTGGACAGATGTCGGTTGTTTTGTTAGTTAGATGTTACGGCATCTGAACCCTTATTGGGTTATTTTATGCCGAAGACGTTTCATTTTCATTCATTCTCGATGGGTACTCAACATTTTTTAAACTCAATATTTTTAGTATTATTAGCGTTATTCGGACTATTGTCCCCATCTTCATTGTTATTTGTACAACGTTTCGGCCGATATACCCTCCGGTCTTCTTCAGGTATTTCTTGTCGGTCTCGGGAACCCTCTCGGACTCGGGAACCTTCTTTTCGAACTCGGGAATTTTCTTGTCGTCATCGGAAGCCATCACGGAACTTTGAACCTAACCCTTTATTTATTCCACGGGGGTATCCTGTTCTCATTCCGCTAACCATAGCTGAGGGTAGGAGTTGTGCTAATTAATTATTTTTCTAACTGCTTTCACTCAGGATTGAACTCGGGAACCAGAGATAACTGTCACTTAGAACTGTCTTTTAACCAAACTGCCTAATCCACTCGGCCATGTGTCCAATTGGAATTTTTTTAAACACATTTTTTTAAACTAATTTTTCTAATCAATCCATAGATGGGGCGCTAACAGGTTCTACCACTCCGGACTCGAGTGGACCTAGTAATGATGATGAAGGGGTACTTCACATTCCTCAGGGCTCCGTAACTGGAACTTCACCATCAGTTTAACTTCATACCCAGGACATCAGACCCTCATCCCATAGATCTGAGACCCTGAGCCATCGCATATTAGCATATATGGTAAAAATTGGTTGGGGTCTTACCATAAGTGCAGTAGAGTTAGTACAATTATATAGGTGATTGGGATTAACATTAGCAGCTGATTGATCAGTCGTCAAGTCTAAGTAAGAACCAAAGTGAAGTGAATCAAGTCATAGACTGATGAACCACCAGAACTCAATCCTTAAGCGGCATGGGTCGCCACCGTTTACCATTATACAAAGAAACCAGTTACCATTATACAAAGAAACCATTAGTATCTATCTATCTAGTTCCCTCATTCATACTATCTCTATTTCTATCTCTCTATATCTCTCTATCTCTCTCTATCTCTCTATCTCTCTCTCTATCTCTCTCTATCTCTCTCTATATATCTCTATCTCTATCTCTCTATCTCTCTCTCTCTCTCTCTCTATATATATATATATATATATATATGTGTGTATCTATATCTCTCTCTATATATCTCTATATCTCTATCTCTCTCTCTCTATATATATATATCTATCTCTCTCTCTATATATATATATATCTATATCTATATCTCTCTCTCTATCTCTCTCTCTATATATATATATATCTGTCTCTGTCTCTCTCTCTCTCTCACACACACACACACACACACACACACTGTTGAGATTTTTTCATATAAGGCGTGTGTTAAATGCCCACTCTTACTTATAGACTCGCCGATAACCATGTGACCAACCTATTGGCCAACCACTGTCAGTATTCTGCTGCTGATATTGTTATTTATACTGGCTGTTCTGGTTATACCTACGCACATTGCTTTGAACCTTCGTGGACGATGGAACTTAGGATTATATCACTGGACCTTTGACACTACGTAGGATTGCATAACGCAGGACTTATTCACTTACCAAAGGATTCTATAGCTCGGGACTTACTTTAAGTTCTTTTTCAACTGGCCAAGAATGGCGATCAGAAACACACACACACACAGACACACACACACACACACACACACACACACACACACACACACACACACACACACATTGCCCGTGAGCTATGATAGCTGCGTTGAGGAAATGAAGCTCATATAACGGTGTTCACAAAATAGTGGAATCTCCTTATTGTTGCATACAGGCTTTTTCACAGTACCAATCGATATAACGTTATATACCTTTCTTTACTTCTTTACATCTTCTATATCTTGATCATCTATTCTTCTGGCCAGCTTTGCTATTCTGATCGTCTAACATCTTGGTCTGGTCTCTTCTAAGGTCTGGACTTTCTTCTATGGGGATTTCGGGTCTGGTTTCTCTTAGGGATCAGTCCTTATCAGAATCCCTGTGTCATTTTTAGTTTTTAGGTAATAAACACAAGACTTCGATTTACGTTGATGTTACTTTATTTGTAAATCCCCAACCCAGACAATCTGCGCAGATGAGACTTACATCTTGCTATCTCGGCTTCTAGCTTCTAACTGCCTTAAACTTACTATATCCTTAAACCGGAAGAGGGCCTTCTATGGGTGTTCCGGTTCTCACGATTTATCCCCGGAAAGCAAGGTGAGAGTGAGGTCAAGCGCTGTCACTCACTCTCAAGGCCATCAGCTGCACTAATCGCCATTATGATTCTACACTACCTTAAAAAACTATTAGGATCCAATAATTATGTAACACTTATTAACTGGTAAGACTTTGATATTAGTAGATCATTTCACATAGCTCGGTAGCAATATCTCATCTACTGATGATAGAGAATAATTACTACAATCAAATAAAATTATTTAATCGATGGAACCCTATCAGATGCAACCACAGAGTCTATCTGAGAGTAGTGTGACAACAAAGGAGTGATCTTACTCTTTCTCCAGAGAACTCCAGAACTGATTGCATATTTACGAGGGCTTCAAAACTGACTACACATTCTGGGGTCTAAAACTAACTTTACACTTCCGTGAACTCCAGAACTGAATGCTCATTTGCCAGAGGATTCCAACTTATTCCATATTTCCCTTTTCCAAGTTATTGAACTGAACCTTCACTTCCCTGAAATGACTGCACACTTCCTAGGGGACCAGATCTAACTTCACACTTCCGATAGCTCAAGAACTGATTCCACATTTACCAGAGTTCCAGAACTGACAGCACATTTCCCAGAACTGCAGAAATGACTGAACACTTACCAGGGGACCAGAACTGACTCCGCTGATTACACAGCTTTTTAAAAAAGTGAAAAATCGTTCTACCTTACTCTGTATGAAACTAAAGTGAATCTGGAGCCTCACAACCAGATGCACTTTAGTTTCATAAAGAGTAGGGTAGATCGATTTTTCACTTTTTTAAAATATCAAATTATCCATCTATGGGAATGTTGTGTGTTAGTATACTGAATACTGATACAAAAAATAAGATCTTTTACTAGCACCATTGTTTGAGGAAATAGCATCAAAGATTGTCTACTAAAATGCACTAAAAATCCTCGTTTTCGCTAAATTTAGCCTTTAGAAAACGAGGATTTTAATGCATTTTAGTAGACGATTTTTGATGCTATTTCCTCAAACAATGGCACTAGTAAAAGATCTCATTTTTGGTATCAGTATTCAGTATACTAACACACAACTTTCGCATAGATGGATAATTTGATATTTAAAAAAAGTGAAAAATTGACCTACCCTAATACAGAGCTTATAAATAGTTGGCTTCAAGAATTGTGTGCGGAAAAACGCAAATGCCATCAATTTCGACTGCAATTTGAACTCGCCAATTCAATTTTACATACAACTAACCTATCGGCAGGGCCAAAAGAATACATTGACTGTGCCTCTACAGAGGGGTAAAATACCCCCAATGAGGCCACCTGTTGGCCGTGGGTAACGTCCCATGAAGCTTACAGATAGAACCCTCGTGGCAGAGCAGTTAATGACATGTAACACTCCACTTTTACCCTTACTTAGGTTAGACCTGACGTGGGTCCAGTGGATTCGACCCTGGACTGGTTAAGTGAATAAACAGCGTAGATCCCAGGTGGCTATACACCAGGCAACACCTCCCCTTGTTTTAAAGGGCAGGGCTGGGTTTATTGGCCAGTGCCTGAGGCACCCCCCCTTGAGAAAGAATGCCGACGGGATCAACGTATTGTTTGCACACACCATCCCATGAGTTTCGGCTTGTGTGTGGTCCCACAAAAAAAAAGTCCTTATGTCACACCCACATACGTGGGATGCGCAGTAAATACCTACTTAGGTTAGACGGTCAGTCGGGGAGGACCCCTCTGATCAATCGGCTGGTCACGTCAAGCCCTAGCCCCAATCTTTTCGAGCTTTCTGGCTAACTTTTTCTTTTTACATTTGGATAGAATTTTTTATCCCAAGTACATTCGGCACTTCGAAGTGCCATCATCAGGGATGATGTGTTTGTGTTCCAGTTTTTTTCCAGCCTCCAAACCCTTTAATATAATTTCTACGCATTTCTCTCCTAGTTACTCTCACTGCTACTAACTTGGAACCCCCCCCTAAAAAAAAACAAAAAACAAAAAACAAAAAAACTGGAACACAAACACATCACCACTGATGATGGCACCACGACTAATACACGGATTCCACCCAAATGTAAAAAAGTTGGGCAGAAAGCTCGAAATGATTGTTAATCAAATTGTTAAATAGGAGACATGCTTTTTGATTAATTCTACACACACATATATATATATATATATATATATATATATATATATATTAGATAGATAGATAGATAGATAGATAGATAGATAGATAGATAAATGGTATTTCAAACTAAAAATCAATCTTCATTTCATCACTTCAAAATGGCGGTAATTTGAGAAAATTTCTTTCAAAAACAAAGACAAATCTTTCTTTATTAATCGGATGTAAATATGTTTATAGGTAATTCACCAATGGAAATATGAATCGGATTAATTTTTACTGAATTTTTTTTCTCTTTATGTTATTAAAATATAAAATGTATTTGTTGTTACGTTACTTGGTTGACAAGCATTTTGTGGGAATTATGGCGGTCTTGCCAGAAAGAATTTTTACGTTCAAAAGTTTCAATGTTATTTGTTATATTCCAGACATATGAATTTTATTTCCTTTCATTTTCTAAATTTTTCTCTCAGATTTCTTTTAAATTCTGGCCATATATATATATATATATATATATATATATATATATATATATATATATATATATATAAGACAGAGAGAGAGAAAAGAGCAAACAATATACATATTTATACAAATAAAATATAATGTATATATAATATTAATAATATCAAAAAGATATATAGATAATAATAGATATGTTTATGTACACACACACACACACACACACATATACATACAATATATATATATATATATATATATATATATATATATATATATATGCATATTATTTCTTTATGTTGGTGGGATTAAGAACGGTAGGACTAAAATGGAGTAAGGATTGAAATTTCTTTTGTATTCAAAGAGCAGGAAGTTATTTGTTGATGAGGAGGGCCTCGAGTACAGCTAGGAGTAACTCGTTGGTTATGAATATTGAGGGCTTATATGCTGCACCACAATCAGGATTATCCAAAAGGTTATTATATATATATATATGTAAGTCGGAGTGGCTTTTTCATTAGCGCTAGACCAAGGATATTGGTTTACCGTCTTAGGTGGAGCGTACCATAGGCCCCTCGCTTTACTGCACAAATTCTTGTGCTACCCATGCACTGAGTTAGCGAGGACCGGTATCGGAAGCTCTACCGACTGAGCTAAACAAGAACCTTATGAATCAGAAACTATCTAAGTTTCACCTACCGGAAACCTAGGTAGGTAGATTCTGACTCTTTTTGTCCTTATAATTTTGCCAAACTCAATCCATTGAATGTTTCTCTACGTATTATCTGCATTATTCGGACTATTGTCCTCATCTTCATTGTTATTTGTACAACGTTTCGGCCGATATGCCCTCCGGCCTTCTTCAGGTATTTCTTGTCGGACTCGGGAACCTTCTCGGACTCGGGAACCTTGTACAAATAAGAATGAAGATCGGGACAATAATCCGAATAACGCAGCGAATACTAATCTTCAAGCCTCATCTCAAACATTCAGAGAAATAGTTTCTCTACGTATCCAACTTATACAAACACTTTCAGCTTGTTTTTCTTTCTTTTGGCCATCCATTACCGATGATTCTTTTCAGACAGTACGGGAGTTTTTTTGTTTTTGTTTTTGTGACGGAGAACGAGTATTACCGTACTCATTTAGAATAAGAGCAAGACATTGTCTTGCCTGCCGGAGTCGAACCCGCGCCCTCCCGAATGCAAAGAAATGCGATTTAGGCGCTGGATGGACACGAGGTGCAATTTAGGTGCCCGGATGTTGGGGGTCTACACGCATCCATCCGAATGCACGAGAATTGTGCGTTGCACGGGCGCGAGGTTCGACTGATGTGCCCAGAGGTTGGGGGACTATGCCCATAAATAAGTGAAGCGAGTGGCGCGCTGGGTGAGGTAGTTGGCATACGCAAGACTGCAGTGAGTGAAGAAACGCTTTGTGGACGACCCTGCACAAGAATTTGTTTTTAATTCAACAAATTAAAAAAAAAAATTTCCCAGACATATTTTTTTTTACATTTCTTTATTTACAAACTGCACCATATGTTTTTTTCAGGCCGTCAGAGTTATAGAAATAATATATGCATATATGTGTCAAAAAAGTATCAAGATTTTTTGTACTTGTTGACACACCTTGTATTCTGAAAAAAAATTTCCTTCAATCTTCATTCCCATCTTTATAAATACAGCTTTAAACTTGGTACTTTTTTTGATACCTTTTGACAATGATACAATTTTATAATTATTTTCATAATTTATATAGTTTATTTATTTAAATTATATATAGTTTATTCATCACAATGGAAAGGATTCAAATTTTATTTGTTTTACTGATAATAATTGTTTTTTATTCTATGTATTGAAGGTCTTGGTAATTGTGACGTAGGCAGTGACGTTGTCTTGCTTACAGACAAACAGAGACCGAATCTCCATTATTATTATTATTATTATTATTATTATTATTATATTATTATTTTTTCACTCCTTTTGAGTTTTTCACATCAGCGTTAGCTAATGGTATTTCACTGGAGACTGAGTGACAACAAGTCTCCTCAGATCTCTAAGACTCTTCTATTCTAGCCGATGGCAACAATGCAGTAGTCTGGATGGTCTCAATTCTTCCTCTGATTTCAAGATCCTCCAGTTTTTTCCAAAGCTTTTTCGGACCTTTCCAAGTGCACCAACTACAATTGGTATCAGTTTCACTCTCATATTCACTGGAGGCTGAATGACAGCGAGTATCCTCAGGTCTCCAGGACTCTTCTAAGTACTCTAGCTGATCCCAACAATGCTATATTTTCTATTCTTCCTCTGATTTCCAGTTCTCCCAAATTCTTTTCCAGAGTTTGGGGGATTGTTCCAAGGGCACCAATTGGTACAACCTTCACCTTCATGTTCCACAGTTTCCCCAGTTCTCTGACAAGTATTTGTCTTATTTTTTCGCTTTCTTTCATTTCCCTCGGTGGTCGGCTGGAACAGCAAAATACACGAGATGACAGGTTCTCTTTTTCTTGTCAATGAATACTAGGTCCGGTCTCCTAGCCGGGATTAGGTGATCCATCTGTACCTCGAAGCCCCAGAGAATTTCATGTGTCTCGTTCTCTTGGACAGGCTGAGGTTTGTGTATATACCATTTTCTTTTATGGTGAAAATTGAATTTCCTGCACAGTCACCAATAAATTGTTGTTATATTTTTTTTCTTTTCCATTTTGCTTAAACGCTGGAGAAAATCATGACTCAGTGTTTTAATAACCACATTCGGAATTATCTACAATTCGCGGACCAGTAGAATCTAATCACGTCTTAACCCGGGGGCACACTGAGTGCAAAAGGTTGAATAGGGGACGAAGTTGAGGCGACCAGTGAACTAGAATCAGATGTCGGTGAATGTTAAAGGAATTGCACATATCACCAATTGATAGTATGGTGCACATGATCGCCCGTGGGGGTGTGTGCAAAAGTGGATGGATGGGAGGGTGTGGTGGCCGGTAGTTAGTTGCTTGGATGGCTTTATATTTGTCTTTCTTTTAAGCGTGGGCGATGTTTCATTTTTAGCCTGCAGTCGTTGGCATAGCGGCCCAGGCGGAAGTGATGCAAAACTGTTGATTAGGTGACACGCATGGCGACCTCGATGCTCGCCGGAACAGTCAATCAGATGGTGATATAGACACCCGGATATATTAGCAATGGTTTATATATATATATAAGATATATGGGATTAAGAAAAAGAGTAGGATCTGCCAAAATATCGTATGCTTTTCATTTTAAAAATGAATTAAAATTCATTAAACCGATTATTTATGGTCAAATTTTTGATACATTTAAAACGATGTTTTCAGTCAATTTCGATCATCTTGATCTGCCATAACGCTACTTAAAATTCGTTTTTACAAAATAAATTCTAACCTTTGCGCTTGAAAAAAATTCACACTGGATTGTCCAATTAGACACATAACCTAGTAGATAAAGGAGTTAGGTTAAGACAATTCTAAATGACAGTTATCTCTAGACTGCAGGTTCAATCCTGGTCAGGGGCAGCAGTAACATAGAATAATAATTAACATAGCTTAACACCTGTACCTCAGTTATTGTTAGTGGAATGAGAACAGGATCCCCCAGTGGGCTGAATAAAGAGTTAGGTTCAAAGTTCTGTGATGCTCCCTATTACAAGAAGGTTCCTGTGTCCGACAAGAAATACCTGAAGGAGGTCGGAGGGCACATCAGCCGAAACGCTGTACAGATAACAATGAAGATGAGGACAATAGTCTGCATAATACAAATAATGGTAATCTTTGCAGAGTTCCGTCCTGGCCCCCTGCCTCAAAAACTGCTAGCCACAGACTGCTGAAAAAACAACACCAGCTACGATTGAAGTCCGTAGTCGAAGCGGTATCACTTGAAAAAAAGAAAAAAAAAACAACCTAGGGCGTTTTTCCTGAAAACCCAACCGCAACCCCCTCTAGTTAGAATTAAGTTTTATTACACATTTGTGGTTCTGTTTTTCCTGGGTCACCCAAATTATTTATTTATTTTCCATTAAACTAACCCTAACCCCAACCCCAACCCTAGCCTTGAACCCTAACTATTTTTTACACCGCTTCGGCTACGGATTTTAATCGTAGCTGGTGTGTTTTTTTTGTTTTTTTCAGCAGTCACTGGCTACCATTTTTTGAGGCAGGATTCCAGGACAGAACTCCGTAAATATTACCCAAATAATAATCCAAAAATTATTTTTTAGTTTTCATTTTCATTTTATTTTTCGATTTTCGGTACTTATTTACTACTCGAACAGATTCTTTAAAAAAAAACAAAAAAAACAAAAACAAACGGTACTCTTCGCAGAGAACCGTCCCACCGCCTGCCTCTAAAAACGCTAGCCGGTGGCTGCTGAAAAAGAAAACACCAACTACGATTGAAGTCCGTAGACGAAGCGGTGTCACTTGCAAAAAAGAAAAAAAAACAAAACAAAAAACCCAACCAACTTTTTTTTCCCGAAAACCCAACCCCAACCCTAAACTCTAACCCCACCCCTACTTAAAATTAACAGTTTTATTACAAAATGTCTGTATTCTGTTTTTTTTTCTGAGTTAAAAAAACAGAGTCCAAATTATTTATTTTCCCATTAAACTAATCCTAAACCCCAACCCCAACCTCAAACCCTAACCCGAGTTTTTTTTTATTCAAGTAACACCGCTTCGGCTACGGACTTCAATCGTAGCTGGTGTTTTTTTAATTTTTTATTTTACAGCAGCCACCGGCAAGCATTTTTTGAGGCAGGGTGCCGGGACAGTTCTCTGCAAAGAGTACCAAAAATGTTTTTTTCTTCTATTCACACGTTCTGTCTAGTCTTTTTATTTAAGCAGAAAATAGTATCAATCATATATATACACACCGTTATTTTGTACCCGAAGGAAGACAAAGTTAAGTGGCTTGAAAAAAATCAGAAAGTTTTAGAATAGAATAAAAATTAATTCATTGCTAAATCAACACTGAAAATTTAAATAAAATCGAATACTACCCTGAGTTTGTGGGGTTAGAATTGTATTAAAAAAAAAAACACGGATTTTTCAATGAATTGACCTAGACAATTGAAATAGACATTAGAATTTTTATTGCGGGCGGGTGGGAGGGGGAGGGTTAGGGCGACTCTAGAGTTAGACGATGTTGAGAAGGCGTTGACTGCTAATAAAACTATTACTTGTGATCAATTTCACTCCCCTTCCTTGGCGTATAGGGGGTAAAAAGGGGAGTTACATAGGATGTAAAGACAGGGATGAGTCAAGATTTGACTTAAATGCAAATTACGACTAATTAAACCAATTAAAGTGGATTTTTTAAAAAACATTAAGTAGTTCTAAAACTAAGCAATAATTTATGACAAATTTCGTGTGATCAAGGTCACCAGCAAAAAAGCCTTAAGACATTGAAAGGTAAAAATCTCAGCTTTAGTATAATAATAATAATAATAATAATAAATATATATATATATATATATATATATATATATAATATATATATATATATGTCATCCACAGACACATGTTTCGACGTTTCACGCCTCTTCAGTGTGGCTAGACACAACTATCTTTGGCTAGGGTAGTACTCAGACTGACCGTATGGTAGCCCGATATCTTATCCCCTCAGCTACTGACAGCTCTCAATAAATTATTTATTTTTTTATAAATCCCTAAAGGTATAAAGACTCATAAATCCCTTAATGATTTTTAAAGTTTAAAAAAGTTTTAAAAAGTTTAAAAACGTCCAGACATAACAAAATGTAATTATTTTTTATTCATGTATATTTTTTTATGGTGTTGTATTTTTAAATTATTTGGTTTTTAGGGGGAATTAAGTTGAACATGAAGCTAATATATACATTGTATCTTTTTGTTAGACCTTAGAATTTTTAATTTTATCATTGTTATCTGTTATAAATTTTGTGAATAATGAGATTTTTCTGGTTATACAGTTTCTTTTTTTTTTAGGATTCCAGTATTTCTTAAAAACCGTCTGATGAGGCTAGAGCACAAAAGAATTTCAAAAAATATTTTTGAGTTTCTGGTCGAAATAAAAATATAACGGGAAGACAGTTTGTTAAGTTTTTCCTTCTTTGAACGTTAAATATTGCTCTGTATATAATCTAATTTATTGATTATTATACATTGAGCTCTCTTTAGGGATTTATAAAAATCCTTGTATGAATATATGTTTGCACCTACAAAAGCATGCAGTATCATTGTACAGTGAGATCTGATGATCCCAAATAGAATCATCCCTTACAACCAGTCATTTGGATAACCTTATATATAATATATATATATATATATATATATATATATATATATATAAATATAATTGTTGTTATGGATCCAAATGGAAGATATAAAGCATTTTATTAAAGAGACGGTCTGTAAAAATGGATTACGTATTTTATTTTACATTAGCAACACGTGTTTCAGATCTTCTGGTACCTTCTTAATGTGTTGATTAACTACATTCTGTGTCCGTATATAAATATTTCTATGTATACACACACACACACACATACAAATACAGACAGACAGACAGAGAGACATACACACACACACACATACACACACACACACACACACACTCACACACACACACACACACACATATATATATGCATATAGCTTTCTCTCCT
>CM042167.1:55941860-55953259 GCA_023376005.1 Doryteuthis pealeii
TTCGGTGTTGGCATGCTTTAAATATTTCCATTTTATTATTAAATTTTTTCAAAAAGTCAATGTCTCTGATGACGGATAAACATCTGAAACCATTGGTAAGACGAACTTTGTATTGGTGACTTGAATAAATAAATAAATAAATAAATACAGCTCTTAAAGAAATAAGTGAGCACTTTATAATCATTTCTCCAATATTAATAACAAAAATTAATTAAATATATATATATATTTGAAGCATAGATGAGGTCCTAACTTGTACTACAACTCAGCCTTAGAGTGGACCTGGGAGTAATAACAAAGAAGTAAAACTCAAAACACTGCAGATCCCCAGTGTTTTGAGTCCCACCATCAGATGCAGTTTAGTGTTATACGTATAACACTTCTCTTTGTGGAAGGAGGGAGTCTTTCCTATCCACGGGGGTGACACACTCAGCATATCTTAAATCCCACGACAGGGTGTAAGCATGTGTAGCGCACAAGCCTCCGATTCTTTGTCAAATTTGGGAAGCCAACATATGTGCGTGATTGTATGGATGCTGTATTCAATGACTTTGAAATAAAATCAATATCCACAGGGATAAAGGAAGGATAAGGATTTATAGAAGAGGCAAATCTAAGCATTGATTTAATAAGAGTAAACAAATCAGTAGGGTTCCACTAATTGGGGCTGACATCTACTCACATAAAAGTTAATATATATATATTATATATATTATATATATATATATATATATATATATATATGGTAGGCTATAATATCAGTTGAATAACTCTCTCAGGGATATTGAGCACTGGCACGAAGAAGATTTTAGAACAACCCTGAGTTTATACACACACACACACACATATATATCAGCTAATTAGAATCCTCAGGATATATCCTAAAATAATATATATCCTGATGATCCTGATTCACTTATATATATATATATATATATATATATATATATATATATATATAATATAGTGTGAACAAAAATTAGTAAGACACTCAGGAATATTTCTTGTATGTTGTTTATTCTCAACTAGTTTCGACCTTCGGTCATGTCCAGGAGAAATTTCTTATTTGAAGAAATTGTTGATAGATTATTAGAAAGGGACCATTATAGAAGAATTATAAAAGTTCAAGTGTTATATAGTGGGTTTAACATGCTGTTAAAATCCGGTAGGCGAATGTTCATTTGTTCCGTGAAGAACCTCTATGAGGTAGGTTATTTTTTTGATGGTCTTATATATGTGAGGGCGTGGTTCATGGGAGTTGTGTGTATGACTGTATGTGTATACATATATATGTATGTGTGTGTTTACATATACTGTGTGAGTGTGAGCGTGTGTCTGTATCACGGTACTGTGCGCGTGACTTCTAGGTTTTTAATTGGGTCAAGAGTGGCTTGTTTGATGTGTGGTGGTCAGTGTTTGTTTATTTAGGTGACCTCGGCCACCCTCGTAGGTGTGGACAGGTTTATTACCCACTATTAAAGAGGACCTGTTTTTTTATTAAAGCCGTACGGATGAAAGCTTTTTAACATTTGTATCCATCTGTATTCGTGGTTCTCGGTATATATATATATATATATATATATATATATATATATATGCATGTATGTGTACGTAGTATGGGATAATATCATAGGAATAGGTCTCTCCTGGATATTGTGCATTATCACTGCAGAACAACCGTAATATATATATATATTATATTATATATATAATATATATATATAGTAAAGATTAGAGGGAGAAATGTGAACAATTAACAACACTCAGTAAAGTATAAGTAGGGATATATTTTCACCGTGCATTGAGCTCGGCTTCATCAGTCTTTTATTTGCCTGAGTCTTGTTTCTTTGTCCACATTTCTCCCTCTAATATTTACTACGTTGGATTTACTCCAATCATTCTATCCTCACACACACACACACACCACACACACACACACACACACCACACACACACACACATATATTATATATATATGGGAGGAATAAAGAAAAATAAATAGAAATTCCACTACCAACTAACTCTCAGCAACAACTGACAAACCCTTCCCAATTCACGACCTCTTAATTCTCAGTATGAAGATGTTCACCGTTGCAACAAGAACTCAATCCAACATCCTGAAGAAGGTCTAACAGACCGAAACGTTATAACGTCGACATCACCACCTACAATAAACATCCATTTTGTACAACATATCGTGTCTGTCTACCTTTCCCCATATATATATATATATATATATATATATATATATATATATATATATGAAAAATAGATGGAAATTAATCCGACAGTATGAAATTTAACATTTTGAAAAAACAAATGATGTTTGTTATGTAATTGCTGACAGAATCTGTTTCGACCAAATCGATAAATTGGTCTTCATCACGAGCAACATCCCGTCTATGTTGCTCGTGATGAAGACCAATTTATCGATTTGGTCGAAACAGATTCTGTCAGCAATTACATAACAAACATCATTTGTTTTTTCAAAATGTTAAATTTCATATATATATATATATATATATATGAATAAATAAATGAACAAATAAAAGTTTTAGCTTTTATTTATTTTCATAGTAACGATCTTTACAACCGAGCGGTTTCTTGGTATGGCATTCGTCAGGTGAAACGAAATAGATTTTGAAAATGATAGAAATGGTTAAATGTGTGCGTTTTTTAACTGTATTCTCGTGTTGCGTGTTTACGTGATGTCAGGTGCGCTTTTTTGTTTGTACGTGTGCGTATGTTGCCATGCGCGTGCGCATGAAAATGCATATAAACTGTGATGTTATGATCGTATCCATGCGCGTGCGTGCGTATGAATATGCGTATTTCTGTTTGCAATCCTTGCTTACGTATGTTTTGTGCGATTAATAGAGTATATTTTTTTAGTAAGCTGTTGATAATAATTATATGTGCATGTAATGATCGTGTTATGTAGTGTGTTAGTGATGCAATGTGAACATTATATTTGTATAATATTATTGTACAATGTAAACAGGTATAATATTTCGTGTTGGACGTCATATGACGTAATATAACAATGTGATGAATAAATAGCTAGTTGGTGTGTTACAGTGAGTAGAGATTGTGATGATCATGGAATTGTATTGTGCGTAATTCATTGACAGAAATGCCAATGAATGATATACAATAATAAGAGTACTTGTGTATGCATGTGGTAGAGGGAAAGATACTTACGGTCTGGCGAATCTATTGTGGTATTTACTATTGTGGTTTGGTTAATAATTTAAAAATATACATATACATAGAATATTTGGATAGTGGGGGTGTATGTGAGTTATGTATATGGATCGAAGTGTGATAGTAAGTGTTTATTTTCATGTCGGTATTTAAATAAAATTTCTGATATTTTTTGTTTAGTAGGGCGCGTTGTGGTGTATGAGTGATAATTGAAAGTTCTTGGTGGAGGCAAAGAAGGCATCTTTTAGATGTTTTGCTGGAGGCGGATGCGACTTTCACGATTTTCCAGCTTATGTTCGGTGAGATGTGCATATCTGTCAAGTTCCAGATATGGATGGATAGGGATGTATTTGTTGTATATTTCCTGTTTGAAAAGGAAAGTTTGTGGTTGCAAATCCTTTGTTTTAGGGTTCCTTCCGTGGCTTCTATATATTGTCTGACTCAGGTGTTTGTTTTTACACTACATTTGTTTGTTGACAGTTTCCTTGTAGTTATATATATATATATATATATATATATATATATATATATATATATATATATATAACTCATCTTCACTATCACTCATCGATAAGTGGTGCAGCCGAACAGTAGCACTGACAAAATTACGGCTTGGACGAATTGTTGGTTTAGCTTGTCAGTGAGATAAACTACAAATAGCTTACCAATGGATCATGTCTCATTACGACGAGAGCTTCCTATACAATGTAGCGATTCTTCCGTGATCTGATGTAGAAGAGTGTTCGAAGAGTGTTTGATAAGTATTTGTAGTTTATGAACGAATGAGCCGCTGAGAAAAGGACGCACTGGTGAAGACAAACTCGTGTGTCGGCAAGTTGGTTGGGCGGATTTTTTGCCGTAGACGTATTGTTTTATTCTTTGTTGATGGGTATTCATAATTTAATTCTTATTCAATTTTTTCTCTATTTAACCCTATATATGGAACCCTAACATGTACTACTACTCTGTGATCTCATGTACAAAAGCGTTCGCCGGTTTGATAAGTAGTTGTAGTCTACGAGAGCTTGCTATACAATGTAGCGATGCTTCCATGATCTCATGTAGAAGGGCGTTCGAGGATTGTTTGATAAGTATTTGTAGTTTACGAACGAATGAGCCGCTGATAAAAGGACACATTAGTGAAGACAAACCTCGTGTAACGACAGGGGAAAAACAGGAGAGACACTAAGAGGTAGAAGAGAAAACACTGCAGTGTATGAAAATTTAATTATCTGAATGGGAAGATCCGTGTCAAAACCGTGATGAAAAAAAAACAAACAAACAAACAAACAAAACAAGAAGCTAAACGTGTTTTGTTGGCTTATTTTCTGTCTGTAAACAGCAATTACTTAGAGCACACGTTGTGTCATCGCAATGCATTGTGGGAAAGCAACATGCTGACGCGGTAAACAATTACGCCTGCGAAAGAAGTTACAGCCGCCATATTTGATAGTCCTAATCTGGCGGGAAATGGGTGTTAAAAAGTTTCATGTACACTACACTACACTACACTACATTAAATCAATATGTGACTGTGTTGGTGTATTCTGGTAAAAGATATGCTAATGAATGAGACTTGTACTAATAAAATGTTCCAAAACTGCTGAATCGGCTGAATCGGCCAATCAAATACGACCAAACATGTATTTAATCTACTATTTGAATGCATTGATAAATTGTCCTACAATTAATCGCTGTAGAATCAGAGACCAACAACTCTTTCTTCTTTAACTCCTTCTCTCTCTTCTTCTTTTTCTTCATAATTGTCTCCTCCTCCGACTTCCTCTTCACCCCCCTCTAAATGTATTCTCAAGCCCCAGTCGACAGGGGTGATTTTTTTAATGTGTTTTATTTAAATCTTATCAAGTCTCGACTGACACACAATATTAAGTTGTAGACAATTTGCGTTTAAAGGGGCATTCGTCTTGTATTCTACAATAACAAATGGGTTTTACTCTTGCTTGCGGTATTTTATATATCTTTATTGTGCTTTTTTATTTGTAGAATGTTTTTTTCTTGCAACGATCAGTGACTTTTAGTATATTCCTTTGAATATTTCATGCAGTTTATTTCATTTAAAGATGTGTTTTTCTGTCAGTATAAAAATATGTTTTCTATGTGTGACGGAGAACGAGTACCACCGTACTCATTTGGAAAAAGAGTGAGAGTGTCTTGCCTACCGGAGTCGAACCCACGCCCTCCGGAATGCAAAGAAATGAGATTTAGGCGCTGGATGGACGCAAGGTGTAATTCAGGTGCCTACACGCGTCAATCCAAATGCACGAGAATTGTACACGGGCGCGAGGTTCGACTGATGTGCCCGGATGATAAGGGGAAACGGCTGTATAAGTAGAAGTGGGGTGACGGCAGTAACAGTGTTGCGACTTCAGCTGCTGATAGACGACGACGGTGTTGTAGCCTGCGAATAAGGCGTTTGACTAGTTTCTCCTCAACAAAGAACATTTATTTGAAACCCCATAATTGTGCAAAGAAACCAAACCAATCTTAAACAGACTGGAGATCGAAAGACTGATCATAAACAGAACAAACAAATATTTATTTCCCCCCTCTATTTTTTTCCTTCTATAAATATCTAAACACATTTATCTACTAGCGAATTCTATAGTTGAAAGAAAAAATAACTTATAGCTTAAAAGAAATTGATATCCTTTGAGATGTACGGGGTCTTTCAGAAAAATCAATATAATTTTGTAATCTAAAAACTTGACCAATTCTCGATCAGATGATCTCCAATTTTCACAGCATGTGTAGAAAAAACTAAAATATAATTTGTTTAATCGCTAAACGCCTTTTATTTTCCTGTGAATAGTATTTCTATAGCTGAAATAAAAACGTGGTGTTTAAAAATATTGAGATACTTTTATATGTGTTAAAACGCTAGTTACTTTACACTCTTCTAGTCGGAATAGCTGAGATGATGATGTGTCCATTTCTTCGTTATGTCTTGCTCTCATTTCCGACTGGAGAGATGAGCGTAGTTTCGATCCACGAATAAAAAATCCTTTGGTTGTTCCTTGGTGCTCCTCAGTCTGGTAAATCATTCATCAATGATTGCAAATGGACGTTTCTCAGTATCAGTGATTAAGAAGTCAACCAGCCACGCATTCGGGTTGTTGATAGGCTGAGGTTTAAACCACGTCACCTCGCTTAGTCTATAAATTTAAGTGGTGTATTGTAGCACACTTTATATACCAAAAAATCCAATCAAAACAAAAAATGGTTGCATGGATCAACTTTCCTCTTAAAAACATTTTAGATGAATTTTTGGTGAAGAAATTCAAGAAAAAATTTCCGGAAAAAACCCAAAGAAACTAAGCATTGATTTAAAGGACGTTCTTATGGATTCAATATCAAAACGAAGTTACTGCAAAAGCGAAAAGGAAGAGTCTGAAATAAATATACTCAAATAATTCCTATGGTATCAGATTTATTTTCATAATTCTTTCTTTTCTTTCTTTTTTTAAATTTTTGATTGCATTGATTTTTATTCAGATAAAAGTAAACAAAATGAATGAATAAAAGAAATTGCAACCTTATAGGGAGGTGATTGTAAGTAACAAAACAAATAAATTAAGAACAATTTATATAAGGTTATAATCTGATAACTTGACTAATTCTCGTTCAAATGATTTCAAATTTTAACATCATGTGAAGAAACAACTAAAAATTCTATCTTTAATATCAAAACACATTTGTCTTCTAGTGAATATACCATTTCAGTAGCTGAAAAATTTTTTGCTTAAAACAAATTGATATCTTTTGAGGTGTATGGAGTGTTTCAGAAAAATAAATATACGTTTGTAATCTAATAACTTGACCAGTTCTCGATCAAATGATCTTCAATCTTCACAACATGTATAGAAAATACTTAAAACTCTATATTTAACAGCTAAACGGCTTCTATTTTCCAGTGAATGCCAATTCTATAGCAGAAATGAAAATATAATTTTCTAATCTAAAAACTGGACCAATTCTCGTTCAAATGATATCAAATTTTAACATGATGTTTGGTTTGGTTTGTTTTATTTTACGGCATATCAACCTCAGTGGGTCATTTAATGCCGATAAGTTTTGAAATAAATCAATTCTTAATGGATAATACAAATTTTTTTATAATACAATTTTCTATTAACCCATAGATGGAATCTAACAGGTACTATCACTCCGAGTCAGAGTGGCCAGGGAGCAATGGTAATAAAAGGGATGCTCCACATTCCCCAAACTCCAAAACTGGAACATCACCATCAGATAGAGTTTAACGTCATTCACCAGGACATGTAGACCGCCAGCCACCGCCTTCTAGCACCCATATGATAAAAAGGGGTCGGGGCTTGCCATAAGGGAATAGGATTGGGGAAATCATATAGGTGCTAGGGCTTGACGTGAACAGCCGATTGATCGGAGGGGGCCTCTCCGACCGCCCGTCTAGCCAGATAGGGCCCAAAGTGGAGTATTGCATGCATGAACTGCTTATCCACCTGGGCTCTATCTTTAAGCATCACGGGTCGCCACCACAGCCAACAGGTGGCCCCATTGAGGGAGTCTTACCCCTCTGCAAGGTGCAGTCGTACACATTCTAACGCCCTCAGCCGACAGGCGGTAACATGATTGTGTAGAAACAACTAAAATATTTGTTTTAATATCTAAACACATTTTATATTTCGATGAAGTGCAGTTTTATAGCTTGAATAAAAGCATGTTGCTAAAAGAAACTGTAGCATTTGAGATGCATGGGGTGGTTTCAGAAAAATCAATATAACTTCTTAATTAATAAATTGACAAATTATCATCAAATGATCTGAAATTTAAAAGATCAAGTGTAGAATACTAAAAAATTATTTTTTTAGTGATGCTGAAAGGGGAAAGTATGGAAATTAAATATGTAGTTTGCATAAGAAAAAATAAATAAAAAGATGGAAAAATTCACTTACCTCGTGGCTGGAGAGAGGAAATGGCACCTGAGGGTGACTCTCTTTTATATAGAGTCAGACCGGATGTGAGAGGCATTGTGGGAATAGGGTGGATGACTATAAAATCAAATGTCTGGCAGAAGAAAGTTGATTTCGTGAAGGCAAACTTGTGTGAGCATTACAGAATTGCAAGAAAGTGACGGTGGACGGAGAGCGAAGAGCTATGAGTGAACGAGGTCGAGTTTGACAAACCAAGTCAATTAAATGACAATATGCTTTAATGCTGGTTGCTTAGCTGGAATTATCTTTGTTTTAGATGCACAGGTTATTTCAGAACAATTTACATAATTTTGTAATCCAATACCTTGACTGATTCTCGTTCAAATGATCTCAAATTTTAACATAATGTGTATAAACAACGAGAAATTATATGTTTAATATTTAAATGCATTATATTTTCCAATGAAAGGCATTTCTATAAGTGAAATAAGATAAAAAGATGATGATAAAAGATAAAAGATAATTAAGATAAAAGATGATGATTAAAAATATTGATATAATTTAGATGTTCCCGGTGTTTCACAGCAATTTATTGACGAATTATCATTCAAATGATCTCAAATTCAAAAGATTAAGGTTTGTTTGTTTGTTTATTGATTTTAACGGTATATACCCGTTGGGGTTATGTCATGCCTAAAGTTAGGAAGTTTACATATGTGTATCATATTAATACTTGTTAGTAATTGGTTTTAACAATGTGTTAGCATTATTGGGGATTATGTTGTATGGTATTGATTTGTTCCATGTCTATATTCTATGCTATAATTTTATTTCCCTCAGAAAAAGAGAGAATATCCTCCATGTTGACATTTTGAAATAGATCTTTCATATTGTTTGCTTTAAAATAACAGTTTTTGATGTGAGCAAGAAACCTGCATTCCATGAATAAGTGTTTAACTCTCAAAGATTAAGGGTAGAAATAATTAAAAAGTCTATGTTCAATAATTAAACGCCTTTATTTTTCTAGTGAATGAAATTCCATAGCCGAAAAGAAAAATATGGTACTTAAAAGAAGTGTATATCATTGCCTGAGGGGTGGGAGTAAAAAATTCAATGTCAGCGAGTAAAATCATCAAATTCATTAAAGGATTAAAATATAAAACAATTTGAAATGTAAACTTTAAATATGTATTAAAATTAAAAAAAAAACTATATATAAATATATAATAGCAGTCATGTATTTATTAAAACTTGTTTTTAAAAACAAATGAGGACAGTCTAATGTTTGCAATGTTCAAATTTTGAGTGTATTTATCATGTTATGACGATTTGGGGTAATGTGACGTAAAGTAGTGACGTAATTTTTGTTACAGACAAACCGGAAGCGAAGCTCCATTCTTAATAGATTTAAACGTCTTTTATTTTCCAGTGAATGGCATTTCTAGAGCTGAAGAAAATGCTATTTGATATTAATTTATATCAATTTGGATGTACAGGGTGTTTCTGAAACATTGATATCCTTTCGTATCGAAAACTTGACTAATACTCGTTCAAAGGATATAATACAATTTTACCAGTGTTGGTTGAACCAACTGAAAATTCAATGCTTGTATTTAAACCTCTTTTCGTTTCAAGCATTTTTTGTTTAAAAAGTATAGATGATTTATTATTTTTTTTCAGCCTACACTGAAAATAAAAAAAAGAAAAGAAAAGTAAACGAAAATAAAGCAAAAAGGTAAAGAAAGAAATTAGAAAAGAAGAGAAAAGAAAGAAGAAGTAAGAGTAAAAGAAAAAGAAAGAAATTAGAAAAAGAAAGAGAAAAAGAAAAAGAAAAAGAAGATAAGAGTAAAAAGAAAAGAAAGAATTAGAAAAAGAAAGAGAAAGAAAAGAGAAAAAAAGAAAAAGAGAAAAATGAATAAGAAAAGAAACTGAAAAAATAGGAAAAAAATAAAAGAAAAAAAAGAAAAAGCAGAGAAAAAAAATAAAAGAAGAAAGAAAAATAAAAGAAAGATAAAGGAATATTTTGAGTGAAACATGAAAAGAAACAGATATCATTTGAGATGCACGGGGTGTTTAAGAAATAATAAATATCATTTTGCCAATATAATAACTTAAACGAACGCATAAAAAAATAATCAGGATTTACATTTTGGCATTTCTTGGACTTTGGATGGTCTGATTTTTAACGAACGCGATCTAAATTGAACAAAAAAAAACCTTTTTTTAATTTGTTAAAAATTCATTGAATGTGTAATATTATTTTGCCTTTTTATGTTGATGGTCATAATGACTATTATCGATTTAGATAAAAGTTGACCTAAATAATCGATTTAATTAATTTTAAATTCGTTTTTTTTTTTAAAAAGGCAGACATTTGGCCAGCCGATTTTAGTAACAAAAGTTTGATCGCAGAATTTTTTTCCCAATTTTTTGTTCGGGGAAAAATTTCAATTTGAGACTTATTTCAATTATGTTTTTACTGTGACCAATAAAACCACACACATGTTCGCTCTCTGCACAGCACACACTCCACACACACAAACAACCAACACACACACACCCCATATATATATATTATATATATATACTATATATATATTATATATTATATATGACTGAATTTATTTCTCACATTTGCTGGATTTCAACTTTTCCACAAGTATAATACCTTGATAAAGGGTGAACGTTCACCCGAAAATATTGGAAGAAATCAAATCAGGGACAAGAACAACCGGTGGATATTGAAACTCTTTTTTTTCAGTTTTTTTTTTGCTTCACTTTTCATTTCCATACTTCATAATAAAAAAGCAAAACGTTCAAAGAACAAAGTATACGCAATCAACTTATATATATATATATTATATATATAATAATATAGAGAGGAGAGAGAGATAGAGAGACAGACAGACAAGACAGACAGACAGAGACAGGCAAACGATAAGAGAGATAAAGTGGGAGAGAGAGACGAGGGGGGGGGGAGAGAGGCCACGAGAGAGACAGAGACAGAGACAGGGACAAGATACAGAGAGATAAAGTGGGAGAGAGTAGGGAGAGTGAGCAGAGAGCGCTAAACGATAGGAAGAATGTGGTGATATATATATATATATATATATATTATATATATATATATATCACAGAAACCAGTGTTTTCGTCGTATCATGATTCTTCACGCGTGGCCACATTTAATAGCTACTATAGCCGGGATGAAACCGATTGATTTAATTTATCAGGCATGCTCTTACCGCCTCGGCTATCATCAGAGA
>CM042167.1:55953359-55980859 GCA_023376005.1 Doryteuthis pealeii
TTAATTTACTTCCTGAGAACGTTTTAGGGATTTTCAATGAAAGTTTCTCGCCCCGTAATGCTTAAGGATATAACCCAGGTGGACGGAGCAGTTCATGATTGCAATACTCCACTTTGGCCTATCTTGGGCTGACAGGCGTTCGGGAGCCCTCCGATAATCGGCTGGTCCGTTAAATGCCCTAGCACCTATATGAATTTTTCCCAACATTCGCCCTTATGGCAAGCCCAACACGCCCTTTTTATCATAATGGGTGGCTAGAAGGCGGTGAACTGACGGTTATACTGTCCTGGGAATGACGTTAACCTCTATCTGATGGTGGGTACAGTTTTGGAGGTTTGGGAAGTGGACTCCTTGCATCAGAGGCACTTGCTCCTGGTCACTCTGACACCGGAGTGGTAGTACCTGTTAGGGTCCCATTTATGGGTTAAATAGAAAAATGTATTAGATAAGAGTTTAACGTATTCCAGGACATGACCGCTCAGTCTCGCTTTCTAGCACCATGTGTAAAATTCAGTTGGGGCTGCCATAGAGGGCAATAGAGTTGATACAATCCATATATAAAATAGGTTATTTTATCAGGTGCTCAGGGGTCTGATGAATTAACGTTGGAATCTGTGAGAGGTGTGGGTGGGTGGTGTGAGGATCCTGCTCCTTCGATCGCAGAGAAGAAGACTACGAGATAGATCCGTTAAGTATCCGGTGATAGCTAGATCAAAAGGCCAAATAGTGTGTAGGATAGTATTTCTGACGTAGATCTGTCATGAACTTCTCATAATTCACTGACAGATTCCTTCAGTAAAAAATAGAAAATACGCTCACGTTAAAGGGAAATAGTGTCATTGTTCATTTATATAAACAAAATTTATAAAAGTGCTATACGATTCAGTGGCATTAAGATACAATCGATACTATTATTTTATCTTGATATCTAGACTTAGATATCTTTCTATAGTCAACAGAGGGTTGGGTGACATTGCTCCATGAACCTCGATAACACTCTCGCTCAATAGAGTATTTGTAGTACTATAGAATGATTATTATTATGCATTCTAGAATACTACTAGTCTCACTTTTAATATATTATCGAGAATTTTCTGAAATTATCATACGGATGTCTCACGATAGTTAATGCTCTCGTCTGCACAGCCAGACAGAAGTTGGATGGAGGGTACGGATCGGTTTGACGCTGAAAAGATGTACATTCTATTTAAATTGCATTCATTAGAGGAATAGATCAGACAAATTGATTGCTCGGAGATGAAATGTGCAAAACGGGCACCCAAAAAGCCGACCCGAGGGTTGAATAAATATATTTCTCTAACCATTCACCACGGGGTTATCTTTCTCTCTCTCTCTCGTCTCTCTCTCTCTCTTCCTCTCTCTCTCTCTCTCGTCGTCTCTCTCTATCTCTCTGCTAGTATGTAGCCGAGAAAGTTCTCACAGTTTATCTCCGAATATGTTAGGAAGGGGCATATACGATTCTACAGATAATCGATCAGCGTAGACTAGCTTTTTAGTTAATAACCATTATTGCCACAATGGGACTCCAAATTTATTTAATCAACCTGTTCGCTCACGGGTAAAATGGGACTAAGGGTCGCAAGTACGGGCACACAGTAAGGATCCAATACTCGGCTTGCAGGAGTAATGGATCTGTGAGACTGCGTGTTAACGGTTACACTAGATGAGACACCCAACATAAGGAAATGGTTTAAACAAGAAAACGTTTGGAAACCATTACTATTGGTCAGGATGTGTGGGATCAAAGACAGGGCATTATTGTAGATGTTGGGGCACGAATGACCATCTACGGTTATTTCACGTCGTGTTTGTAAAAGAAGATAGATTTTTTGGCTTTTATTTCCTTTGAATTGACACTGAACAAATATTCTTTCTCTTTGTATAGAAATTAAAATATTTTCACTCGTAATATATATATAGGGTCATCCACAGACCGAGACACGGTGTTGTCGACTTATCAGTTCTCTCAGTGTGGTCTAGACATTTTGTAAGCTTATCTACAGCGAATTGAATCCGATCGGTTGGGTGCCAGTCCGGCTACCGTAACCATTAGGCTGTTTTCACTTACAGAATGGGAAGGGGAGGTAACTGTTTTAATACACACATCGCTTTGCGTGGAAAGGCCGTCAACAAAGTGCTCCATTCCTTAGAAATATAGGTGACAGTGCTTCGCTTTTGCAATTTTACCAAGCACTATTTGAAATTCATGTCTTCGTTGACTAAAACATTATATATATATATATATTTATATATATTATATATATATTATTATATATATATATAATATATATATATATATATTGCGCGTTGTGTGTGATGTGTCTGTTGTGTGTGTGCAAGTGGTATCGGGATAAATTTGACAATTTCATAGGAAGAAAAGTGCATGGTAATATCTACAAATTTATTAGATTGTTATAGAGAATACAACCGATGTAACGGAGTTAAACTACTGTCAATTAAGTTTCACTCAAAATAACCGCCATGACCCGTCGATCACAGGCCTCAATCCTGCTCGGACTGGAGCAAGCTGAAATGTTAGTTTACCTGGGAGGGTCTCAAAACCACCTTAATTCACCCCTGTATGTGAACAAACGGACACGTGACAAGCCCCTTTTTAATGTAAATAAGGAAGACCAATTTTTATTTTGCCTCCCATACATAATATGTATTGTTCGGTTACAGACAGATAAACACATAATTCGCATTATAAATAAGACCTGGTAAAAATATGCACCCTCTGCAGGCGCAAGATTTGTTTTATATGGCGGGAAATATTTCATTAATTAATAAAGACTAACCAAGTAATAAGAATGGCATAGTATAGATTACACTTATCTTTTTTTGGGTTTTAATTGATTTCTTTAACATATCCATAGTAATTGATGTTAATACATTTTGAGGATAAAACGATTAATTAAACTTAATAAACCAATTAAAAAACACAATATGAGTCTAAGGTAAAATAATCATACATAAGTGTAGATCTATATCTATGCATTCTTATTTCTTTGGTTGTCTTTAATAATTTAATGAAATATTGTTCCCGCATTAAACAAATACTTGCGCTGGAGGTGCATATTTTTACCAGTCTTATTATATGGAGAATTATGTGTTTAATTGTCTGTACGCGAAACATAATATAATGTATGGGAGGCAAAATAAACAATTGTCTTCCTTTTTACATTAAAAAGGGGCTTGTCGCGTGTCCGTTTTGTTCACATGGACAGGGTGAAATTAGGTGGTTTTTGAGACCTTCCGGTAACTACACAGCTTGCTCCAGGTTCCGAGGCAGGATTGAGGCTGTGATCGACGGTCATGGCGGTTATTTTTGAGTGAAACTTATTGACAGTAGTGTAAACTTCCGTATCGGTTGTATTTCTATACAATCTAAATAAATTTTGTAGTTACCATGCACTTTTTCTTTTTCCTTATGAAAATTGTCAAATTTATCCGAACACTTGCACACCACACAGCAGCACAATACACACACGCGCATTATAATATATATATATATATATATATATATTATATATATATATATATATTATATATATATATATTATATATATATATAATGTTAGTCTAAGAAGGACATGAATTCAATAGTGCTTGGTAAAATTGCAAAGGCGAGAGACTGTCAGTTTATATTTCTAAGGATGGGGGTGACGAGCACTTGTGACGGCCTTTACCGCAAAGCGATGTGTGTATTCAAAACAGTTAAAATCCCTTCCATGTCTTAAGTGAAAACAGCCTAATGGTTTACGGTGCCGGACTGGCACCCAACCGATCGGATTTCAATTCCGGCTGTAGATAGCTTACAAATGTCTAGCCACACTGAGACGACTTGATAGTCGAAACACGTGTCTTGTGGATGCCCTAATATATATATTACGAGTGAAAAATTTTAATTCTATACAAAGAAAGAATATTTTTGTTCATTGTCAAATTAAAAGGAGATAAAAGCCAAAAAAAATCTATCTTCTTTTACAAACACGAGGTTGAAATAACCGTACGTGGTCATCTCGTTCCCAAATCTACCAATAATGCCTGTCTTTGATCCCACACTCCTGACCAATAGTAAGTGGTTTCCAAACGTTTTCTTGTTTAAACCATTCTTTATGTTGGGGTTGTCTCATCATTAGTGTAACCGTTAAACACGCTAAGTCTCACAGATCCATTACTCCCTGCAAGCGAGTTTGATCCTTTGTGTGCCCCGTACTTGCGACCTTATGTCCCATTTTACCCGTGGCGAACAGGTTGATTAAATTAAATTTGGAGTCCATTGTGGAATAATGGTTATTAAGCTAGTCTCGCTGATCGATTATCTTGTAGAATCGTATATGCCCTTCAAACATATTCGGGTAGATAAACTGTGAGAGATTTTCGGGTACATAATAAGAGAGAGAGAGAGAGAGAGAGAGGAGAGAGAGAGAGAGAGAGAGAGAGAGAGAGAGAGAGAGAGAGGAGAGATAACCGTGGTGAATGGTAGAGAAATATATTATTCAGTACCCCGGGTCGGCTTTTAGGGTGCCCGTTTTTTGGCACATTTATCTCCGAGCAATCAATTTGTCTGATCTATTCCTCTAATTGAATGCAATTTAATAGATGTACATCTTTTTCAGGTCAAACCGATATCCTACCATTCTCCAACTTCTGTCTGCTTCAACCTAACATTAACTATCGGGAAAACCGTAAATTAAATATTTAGATGTAACTTATCGTGTAATCTTGAATATCTTATATCTTCAATATCTACAATCTTGTATTGAGGGGAGACAGCTCTTGAGAGTACAACCATTGTTGCTATGTGTACAAGGTGTATCAAGAAAAGTATCGAGATTTAAGCTGTATTTACAATATAAGAAATGAACAATAAACGTAACGTTTATTTTTTTCAGGATACAAAGTCTGTCAGGTGTATGAGAAGTCCATGACATGCAACACTCCACTTTGGCATTTCTTGGGCTAGAACGGGCGGTCATAGAGACCCCCTCCGATCAATCGGCTGGTCACGTCAAGCCCTAGCATATATGATTGTATCAACTCTATTGCCCTTATGGCAAGCCCCAACTAATTTTCACATGGGTGGCTAGAAAGCGGAGAACTGAGCGTGTTCAGTGTTTGGGAATGACGTTAACTCTATCTAATACATTTTCTATTTAACCCATAAATGGGGACCCTAAGGTACTACCACTCCGGGTCAGAGTGGACCAGGGAGCAATGGTGATGAAGGAGTGCTCCACATTCCCCAAACCTCCAAAACTGGTACCTCACCATCAGATAGAGGTTAACGTCATTCCCAGGACATATAGACCGTCAGTCACCGCCTTCTAGCACCCATATGATAAAAAGGGGTTGGGCTTGCCATAAGGGCAATAGGGTTGGGAAAATCATATAGTGCAGGGCTTGACGTGACCAGCCGATTGATCGGAGGGGTCTCTCCGAACGCCTGTCTAGCCCAAGATAGGGCCAAGTGGAGTATTGCAAGTCATGAACTGCTCGTCACCTGGGTTTAGTATCTTAAGCATTACGGGTCACCACCAACGGCCAACCGGGTGGCCCATTGGGGGAGTCTTACCCCTCTGCAGAGGTGCAGTCGTTGCATTCTAACGCCCCCAGACGACAGGCGGGGATGATATCGGGTTTTTGGCTAGTCGTATGAAGACTTGTCTATATCTTTTGGGTAGTATTTTTTCATCCGGCTGGGATATAGCAGCAAGGATGATTCCATGGGAAAAATCTTTGGAAAAGTCAGAATCACAGTTGTTGTAGTTTCGGAGGATGGAGTCCGTGGATGGGTTTCGGTGTAAAAATAAAAAAAAACCTAGCCAACTATATAAACAATGATCATCCTGTCTCATTTCATCTCGTCTCTTCTCCCTTCCCATTCAAAGAATCAAAAATTCTATCCACACCTACCATAAAACTGATGACATGAATTTACGACACAATGCTCAACAACTTTCTCATCTTTCCCCACTCTCCATACAATGAATCAACATTTTCTTTTAACCAACCAAGAATTTTAACCCAACTTCTTCCTACCACACCCACTCCCAACAAGCACCCAACAACCTCCTCATCTTATCACCGAACAAATTCCATCTTTTGATCTTCCCTCTCCAATTTCCATGATAGATGTCATCTGACCAACCAAATTCTCACAAACTCTCCCCACCGACTTACTTTCTCTTCTATAGTGCAAATGTATGTCGCAAAAGCAGCCAATCAGCGAGGAGTCTATCCCTTTTCAATAGCGCTAGACCAAGGAGATTGTTTTAGCATCTGAGGTGGAGCGCCACACCTACCATCAGCTCTTAACTTTTACGCACAGATCTGTGCTACTCATAACGCTGAGTTGGCGAAGACGGTATCGAACTAGAACCTTGTGGTTTCTAGCCGAACGCTCTACCCGACTGAGCTAACCCGGCCACTATGCTTTAATAAACTGACTGATGAAGTCCTGCGTAACGCGGAACGAAATATATCTCCTACATCTACTTGTTTGAGTTTTGTTCTTTTGTCCACTTTTACCTTTATTCTTTACCCCATTCTGTTGGATTTACTCCACCCTCCTGTCCTCATGTGTATATTTATAACAGAATACAATATATATAAGGTATGATTTTTACCATTGGTTTCAAAGTAGCGTATTGGTCACTTATCATCAAGACAGGCACCTTTCCCATGCAAATTATGTTGATAATAAGTGAGCAATACGCCGCTTTGAAAGCTATGGTAACAATCGCACATAAATGTATTGTACTCTATAAACATAAATACAGCTATTTGCTCCTTAACCGAGCACTTTATTTTCAAATTTCAATAGTTAAACTACAACACACACACACACAGACACACACACACACACACACACACACACACATATATAATATTATATATATATATATATATATGGTAGAAATGTGAGGAGGTTAATCCGACAGTATGTGGAGAAAAGTAGACAAACACGGGATGTTTGTGGAAACTTGATGTTTATTGTCGACGGTGCAACGTTTCGGTCTCTTATTAGACCATCTTCAGGACTTGAATATAGTTCTTACTCCATTCTTTTTGAGAATTTCCATCATTGGAGTAAGAACTATATTCAAGTCCTGAGATGGTCTAATAAGAGACCGAAACGTTGCACCGTCGACAATAAACATCAGTTTCCACAACATCCCGTGTTTTGTCTACTTTTCTCCACATATATAATTATATAATATTATATATATATACAAAACCAACTACCCAAAAGGAAAAACAAGTTTTGATTTTAACATCAAACATGCACAAGGGTGACTCGCGGTTGAATAAAGCGAGAACGCTATTCATAACGGATATTCATTTGGATGACATTTACATTTGTCTGAGGATAAGCATCTAATCCTTTGAAACCAGCGGTAACAAAGAAACCATTAAATGTATACATTATTAATAATTATAAATATATACAAGCACGCACACACAACACGCATATATATATATATATATATATATATATATATATATATATATTAGAGAGAAAGGCCGAAACGGTTTGCACATTCTCTCCTGATGAGCCATGCATTTGTAAACATCCTTAGTTTTTCAATATATCATATTTACACTGTCGGATTAAGTTCCAATTTTATTTCACACACACACACACACACACACATATATATATATATATTGTGTGTGTGTATATTTGTACGTGTGAATATACACACACACAGACACACAGACACAGACACAGACAGACACAGACACACACACACACACACACACACACACACACAACACTATATTATATATATATATTATATATATAATAATAGCAAGATTCCCCAAAGTGCTCAGCCACAATGAGATGGGGAGAATATATAGTCATCCACAGAACGTGTTTCGACTTATCAAGTCTCTTCAGTATGGCTAGACATTTGTAAGCTACCTACAGCCAGGATTGAAATCCGATCGGTTTAAGTGTCCTTAACAGCTAGGCTGTCATCACGTACAGAATGCGAAGGTGATTTTAACTGTTTTAGTACACACATCTCTATGTATGTAAAAGTCCGCCATAGAGTGCTCCATCTCTTATATAGGAGAGCGTTGCGTTTATGCTTTAGTTGGCGGTCGTCAGCAGATCCCCCAAAGTGCTCACCCCAGGGGGAGGGTTCATATATATATATATATATATATTGTAGAAGGCTATTATACAACATTGCGCGAATAATTATTGAAGAGTTTACAGTTTCTGCTAATTTTGCTAGTACATTTGGTGTCGTTTCTTCCTTACCCGTGTTCGTGTGGGTGGGTCCGCTTCTCACGCTGCTTAGCCTTCAATTTGTCTCCGTTAGGCAATAATCACTTGCAGAGTAGCCTCCCTCGACCCCCTACGTAGACCCACACCACCACACCACTCTACGACGACCCAGTACCCACTGCCAGTCCCCCCCCCCACCTCGCTTCACGCACGCCCCGTCAATATTTGATTAATTTACCGCGCCCCGGGACACTAACAAGTAAGCCATCATTTCGTCCATTTCTAGCGCACCTCCCCCGTGCTCCCCTAAATGCCCAACGCCATCACCTGTACCGTATGATTGAGTAAATATTAAAATTCACCATCTTAGCAATTTATGACTAGTCGATAATTCCAAGAACAGTTTCGGAAGCAGACACAAGTTGGGTGGATTTTCCTCATTAATATTAATGAGCGTTGAGAAACTTGGAGAGCTGGTGAAGAATTTTCGGGAAAATAGTGCTGAGTTCCTTTTAGCCAACTGGAAAAAATATTGCGGCAGAAATTGGTTTTTCCAAGAACTGCGAGCTATGAGACGCGGAAGTCAGCTTATCAACCACCGTAGGCGCACAAAATCAGATATGAACTCTGTGTGTGAATTGGTTTTGAAATTTAAACAAAATATGATTGAAACGTCTGCTACTTCACGAATTCTCACACACACACACACACACACACACACACACAACAATATTATATATATATATATATATATTAAAACTTTTGGAATATATAAACATTTTTAAAGTTAGCCAGATCTACTCTGGCTCAGCCAAATTACTTTGGTCTTTGATAATCGTAAACGTATACAGATGTGTGTGTGTGTATATATATATATATACTCAAATTTTTCGCTGCTGACAAATGCTCCACTTAAACAATTAAGCCAATGGTAGCAGACTTTTTCCCATATATATATATATATATATATATATTATATATATAAAATGCAAATGACTGGTAAGTAATTCTATCATTGAAGTCTCACTTTAAAAACCATACTGTATACTCTTGTAGGTGCAAACATATATATTCATACAAGGATTTTTATAACCTAAGAGAACACAATAACCAATAAATTAATTATATACAGAGCAATATTTAACTTTCAAGAAAGAAAACTTAACAAATCGTCATCTGTTATAATTTTTCTATAATTATATGCTATAATGGTCGAAACAAAAATGAAAATTATCACAGATGACGGTCTGTTAAGTTTTCCTTTCTTTGATATATATATATATATATATAATATATATATATATATATATAAGTCATCAACAGAGACCGTGTTTCGACGTTTCACGTCTCATCGGTATGGCTGTTTTAAATATATACATCTGTGTATATATTTTACGATCACCAGAGAGATCAAATCTGTAAACAACAGCTTTATGCTGGCGGTGAAAGTCATTAAAATGCTCCTAAAGAGGTCTACCAGGTTTTGGGAGCATATAATGAGTCATCCACAGACACCATGTTTCTACCACACACACACACACACACACATATATATATATATATATATATATATATATATATAGTCGGTAGAGAGTTCGGCTTGGAATCACAAGGTTCCTGCTTCGATAGCGGCCCTCGCTAACTCAGCTTATGAGTGGCACAAGGGTCTGTGCGGTAAAATGAAGAGCTGGTGGTAGGTGTGGCGCTCCACCTCATACACTAAAATAATCTCATTGTTCTAGCGCTAGTGAAAAGGGAATATACCTCTCGCTGTCTGGCTGATACGGACATTAGGCAGCCCCGACGAATTTACTTATACATATATATATGTTTTTCAAAAATCGGACTTCACAGTCACAGGAGGCACTATAACTTCAGGGGCACAAAAACTTTATTATAGTCTTCCGAGACTGAAATACCAATATATATATATATATATATATATATATATATGTATACAGAGAGAGAGAGAGAGAGAGAGAGAGAGAGAGAGAGAGAGAGAGAGAGAGAGAAATGGGCAGTGGAGAAACTAAAGAATTTTGATTATATATATAAGAATAGGGGGCAGTTACGCAGGACTTCATCAGTCAGTTTATTAAAGCATAGTGGCCGGGTTAGCTCAGTCGGTAGAGCGTTCGGCTAGAAACCACAAGGATCCTAGTTCGATACCGGTCCCCGCCAACTCAGCGTATGAGTAGCACAGGGATCTGTGCGGTAAAGTAAGGAGCTGATGGAAGGTGTGGCGCTCCACCCCAGATGCTAAAAACAATCTCCTTCGTCTAGCGCTATTGAAAAGGGGATAGACTCTTTCGCTGACTGGCTGATACCGACTTTAGGCCGCCCCGTAGACTTTACTTACTTTTTACTTATATAAGAATATATATAAGAATATAGAAAATAGTCAACTCGATTCCAATCTAAAATACAATAATTGCAAAACTATCCAAAGTCATGCCAGAAGCATAACACATATGGTTCACTCCAACCTTCATAGAAGAGTGCGTAAAAACTAATGAGGGTAAACTATTCCTCGAGCTCATTAAATACCAATCCGATAAAGAAGATAGCTTAAGCAAACTGTTCAATTGAAATCACCAGAAAATAAGTTATCGCCGTTATAGGAATATACACAAAATTATTCAGAATTTTCATGGCAGATAGCAACAATGTAGTCCAAAAGGGAACGGTTGTTTTTATAGAATTGTTTGGCTGATAATTATGTATATGTCATACTTGTACAAACGAAAATTACTTGGACCTGTACCCGGCTACAAGGTGTGATTGCGGTAGAGAATTTAACAGTTTGCGAGGGTTACGAATCCACAAGGCACGCTGGTGCGAACGACGTAATTCTCTTATAGAATGTAAATCGAATGATGGGCTTATGAACCAGGAACACTCCCACAGTGTCCAGGAGCCCATTGCTGAGCGGCAGCAACCTGGAGACTTTCCTAGCAAGCCAAGAATTCAATGGACGAATGATACGTGCGCGGAATCATCATTCCGTGTTGTTACATATCTGCAATCGCGTAACAAACGCGTTCTTAAATAACAAACTGCACTGATAACAAAAACTTCTCCGATGAACGGATCTTATATTTCTTCTCTGCATTATTTCATCTTATTATTTTTAATACTCTGTCCGGTGGCAAAAGCTGCTTGGTAGCGCTAGGAAGTGGCAGTCCTGCCTTAGCTACCGAAACTGTGTTATCACTCCTAGTTGGCAGCTGATGAGGGCAGGGTATCGCACGTGCTATCACACGTTGTATGACGAAAATATCACATGGAATCGGTCGACAAGACTCAAGTACAGAGTCAACATCAAGAGAAACCTAGAGGACTTTAACATCCCCATAGGCAGTTGGTAAGACGCAACCAGAAACCAAACATATTGGAGGTAACAGATTCGCGTGGTCTCATCATCGGTACGATGGACAGCAATTTATATTATTAATAATATATATCAAGCTTCATTTAAAATCAAAATTCAAAGAAAGGTTTACATCGTTTCCACGGAACATCAATGAAAAATATGGTGGTATAATCAACGATTAGGTTTTTCAAGTAAAATGATAGGGAATAATCCAGTGCTTTCGAGTTATGTTTGGAAGGATGACACTGCTTGGTCCTTAATACTCATGTTCCTTAAAAGTATAACTGTTATAATCTTGCAACACACTTTGGTTAAAAATGAGACCTTCCAAATCGTCCAAGATGAAATGAAAAAAATGTAAATCTGATTAGGTGTTGCTTATTGCCGAATTCTTATTTCTTATTAGTGTCGTCCTCTTAGCTAAATAATGAACCATTCCGATTTATAAGAAAGAATGGAAGAAAAAGGACACGTTACACAGTAAAATTTAAAAAAATTAATTAAAATCAATCAAATCGATTATTTAAGGTCAATTTTTTTTTGTCTACGCGAAAAGTAGTAACATAATGAGCATCAGTAAAAAAAAAGAAAAAAGAAAAAGAAAAATAATATCACATATGCAACTTATTTTAATACATTTTAAAGTATTTTTTCGGCCAATTTTGCTCAATATATTGTAAACATGGTCGCCAAGATGACGTAAATCCGTATTTTACAAAATAAACTTACCCCTCCCCGATTGAAAAAATACCAAAAATCAATGAATTATCCGATTTTAATGAATAATTGTCGAAAAGGGTAAAAAAAAGATCAACAAAATTTTAAATTTATTTTTTGATTTTCGGTAGTTATTTTCTACCAGGATAGTGGCTATCCCGGTAGAAAATAACTTTTTCTTCTATTCACACCTTTAGTTTTTATCTTTTTATTTATACTGTAATTAGTTTCAACTTTATTTAACCCCACCGATATTTGCACCAAAAATTAAGGGGTGGGGTCAGTGTTAAGTGACCTGAAAAATTAGTAAGTTTTGAAATAAAATAACTGATGCATTATAAAATTCATTCATTGATAACTCAACACTGAAATTTCATTAAAACCAGATTATTCACTGATTTTTAGTAAGTTTCTTTCAATCGGGTGTGGAGGAGGGTTTAATGTATTTTTTAAAATAAAGATTTTGCAGCAAATTTGACAGTGCCTAGCAAGTAGGTTTTTATATTTTACCGAAACCAGCTAAATAGCATCTTCCTAATTTTTTAACTAACAAATATTTGATGTGCTTACCCCTTTGACTCTATAAATTTAAAAAAAAATAATAATTAAAGTAATAAAAAAAAACTATTTTAAAGCATGATATTCATTTTTAGTTGAGCGTAAAAAGAACTTTTGTTTTGTTTTATTAAAACAAAAGAAAAATGATTCTGTACAGATAGAAAGAAGGGAAGGGAAATATCCCTCTGCATGTTGATTTTTTCAGCTGATAAAGTTTTTTTACAGACATTTCTCTTTGTCTTAACTCTCTAGACAATATTAGCGAGGGGTGAAAATTGATATTTAAGAGAAAGTCGGGTGAGTTTTTGACTTAATTGCAAATTACGACTAATTAGAACCAATTAAAGTGTAATTTTTTTCTAAGATTTAGTAATCCTAAAACTAAGGAATAATTTAGTATAAATTTCATGTCAGTAAAGCTCACCAGGAAAAAGCCTTTAGAGATTGAAAAGTTAAAATCTCAGCTTTAGTATAATAATAGAATATATATATATATAACGGATATACCACACCAGTAAGATCGGTGGTGAATAATAATAATATTACCCCCCAAAAAAAACAAAAAAAAAAAACAAAAACAGAACTGATGATACGGCAAAAGTCGAAATAAATTTATTTTCTGAAGGCATATATATGAGAGAAAGAGAGAGAGATAGAGAGAGAAAGAGAAAGAGATGTGTGTATGCGTGCGTATATATATATATATATATAATATATATATATATATATATGTGCGTGTGTGTGTACACACTTTTATATACTTAGGTTTGCAACCTGTTTTCAACTACTTTTGGCATTAACTAGAAAACACAAGGCAGACACTTCAAAGTAAACGTCCTTCTTCCAACAAAAGAACCAACTTGGCTCTTGAATTTAAGGATTACCAATCGTTAATACTCGGCTTCAACAAGCAACGTCGTTTTCTTTAACTTGAAGGATTTGTACCACAACACGAAGAAATATCCGGCCGGACTACGCTGCCGAATTAGAAGTCTCGCGCCAACGCGAGACTGTTTCACGTGAAGTGGATGCGAATTGAGTAGCTCTTGATAATGTGTTGACAGTCGCAATGCATTATGGGAGCCGCTTTAAACAATCGCCGAACACGGCTAGACAACGAGAAGCCAATTCACTATTAGTTCGTAAGCGGGGGATATTAAACTTTTCTTTCAGGCGAAAGAGTTGAGGTAAGCGAGCCGTGCAGGGATGGGGGGTCTAGGCGAAGAGTGGGTGGGGGTGTTGTAGATAGGGATATTAGTTCACTAACTCTGCTTTGTTGTGTGAGAAGGAGAAATCGTAAATGCTTGAAAGAGAATGGACTATAGGAATGTCTTTATTTAAAATCAATAGTTGTAATAATGATATACAAACTTTCGTTAGTCAGGTACAATTCTAAGAATACTTCACCTGTCGGCTGGAACAGTAAATAGGCCGGCTACACCTTTGCAGAAGGACAAGACGTCACCCCACCCTCCAACGGGGGGCCAACTTTTTCACCGTGGGTGGCGACCCCAATGCATGAGGACGGAATCCTAGTGTAAGAATATTGTTTAATAGCAGGACCTGCGGACATACTGCAGTATGATCACTTAATTATTTCAATATTTGATATGTTTACTTAACAGCTTGACGTGGCTTGGTTTGTTTTACGGCATATCAACTTCGGGGGTAATTAATGCCGGCAAAATTTTGAAATAAGTTCATTCTTAATGGATACTCAATTTATTTTTATTAACACATTTTTCTATTTAATCTATAGATGGGACCCTAACAGGTACTACCACTCCGGGTCAAGAGTACCTGGGAGTAATGATGACGAAGGGGTACTCCACATTCCCCAAATCTCTCGAACTGGAACCTCAGCATCCGTTAAAGTTTAACTTCATTCCCAGGACATGAAGACTCTCAGCCACCGCCGTCTAGCACCCATATAATAAAAAGGGTTGTCGATTGCCATAAGAGCAATAGGGTTGGGGCAATCATATAGGTGCTAGGGCTACTTAAGTGCTATTGCCAAATATTTCAATATGTAAAAAGTATAATGATTTAAGTCTCCCACTCTTTCTTAAAAGTTGTTGTTGGTCTGGAAATTCGCCTGGCAACTGGTTCGTTAAAACATAGCGTAAATTAATACAGGATGCCGTGAGGACATAAGATAAAAATTGCAAAAATATATTCTGTAATTCACAATTTCAATATTACAAATAATACAAAAATGTAACTTATTTCTTTTCAATTCATTTTAATTTTTCATTGGGCGACGCAAGACCATTTGGAATGTTTCATTTTTTAAATTGGGTGAAAAAATAGGGACAAATAAGAAATCTGCGTTTAAGCGACACCAGATTCTTGCATTGTATCTTGAACAATTTTTATAACCAGAGGGTGTTTGCAGGATGATTACGGTTGGGAGATTTAGGAACACCAGTATTACAATCTTAGTATAATGGAGATTGTGTGTTTTCTGTCTGTCACCGAAATTATATTACTTCTTAAGTCATAATTCCCTTCGTTATTTACATCAAATTCTCCATGATTTTTATTTAAATCTCAATTATTAATAAAATTGTTTTTCATATCCACATACTAATAACATGCAATTGTATTTATATATACAACAAAATAGTCGTTTACAGTGTGAACAGAAAGGCTTATCATAAATTTTGATAAAAATGTGCTTAGTATTATTGATTTCTATTTGTTTGGTTTTGTCCTAATGAATATGAACAGAAATTTCGGGGATAAATCTTAAAGAAATCCATTAACAAGGAGAAATAACTCTAATTTTATTCTTTACTTCCTATCTTAATTAAATAGTTAGATTGGTAAAATTTAGCAATGAAAGACAGATAGAAAAAGTAAATTTCAGTTGTTCTACTTTTCGATGATACCCTCTTATGTTTTAAATCTTTTTATCTGCATTCTTTTAATTAGCCTTCCTAATTTAATATAATATTTTATCACATTAAATCATCAATCAATCGGCTGGAAATCTACTCTTCGAACTCGGGAATCTTCTCGAACTCGGGAGCCTTCGTGCCATAATCGGGAGCCTTCATGGAACTTCGAACCGAACCCTTTATTCAATCCACTGGGTAGTTGTTCTCATTCCGTTAACCATGACCGGGTACCATAGCTATCTTAAGTATTCTATGTTATTATTGCCCTTGGCCAGGATTGAACCAGCAACCTACAGATGATTATCACTTAGAATTGTATTAACCCAACCCCAATATCCGTTAAACAATGTGGCGAAGAGAAGGATTCCGAATTCAACAAAAACATCGGAGGACGTATTTACCGAAACATCAATACAGATGAGGATAACAGTCTGAAAAATCCAATTAATACAAACAGAAGCTCTCCAGTTGAGTAGCTGGCATTTTGAATAGCCTCAAACAAATACTCTAAACCGTTTCTAAACGGTAATCCTTAACTTGTTCCTCGTAAATTCCTACCATAAAATAAACAGAACCCTCATTTTATGTCCGTGTTTTTGCAATACATGTTTTTATTTTTCTTGCACCCGTTATTTTACAATACTAAATATATTTTCTTTATTTGTTAAAGAATAAAGAATAAAGAAAATATATTTAGTATTGTAAAATAACGGGTGCAAGAAAATAAATCATTTATTGCAAAAACACAGACACAAAAAGAGGTTCAGTTTATTTTATGGTAGGAATTTACGAGGAAAATGTTAAGGATTACCTTCTAAACAATGCAGAGATTATATCATGAAGAAAGAAATAATGAAAAAAAGAAAGAAAAAAAAAAAAGAAAATATTTCGCTTTTTTCAAAAATATTCAAGAGTTTATCCATGTGTACATTATTCAAACTATTATTATTTTTGAATAACAAAATGAAATGAAATAATTTTTTTCTATTATTATTAATTCATTTCATTTGGTTATTTAAAAATAATAATAGTTTGAATAATGTACACACACGTGTAAGTAAAATTGATTAAAATATCCTATATTATCCATTCTATACGTTCTTTCCTTTATTTCTTTTTTCAACACACACACACACACACACACACACACACACACACATATATATATATATATATATATATATATATATATATATGAAGGCACGTTGTAATGGTTACCGTCGTAGGAAATGAACACGACAAGAGGTGTTCAAATCTTAGACGAGTCTGTATTTCATATCGCACAAATACCCTTGGGAAAGGTATGTATCCAACTAGTCTCTCTCAACCTAGTAGGGCAGACTGAGCTCTTTAACCTTGATATGGTGACCATAAGTTCGATAACACAGACAGAGAAAGACTGGTTATTTTTTTTCTATACTTGTAAAAATGTTTGACGGAGACATTCTTTAATAAGGTCCTGAAAAGCCGAAGAATGTATCGGCCAGAATACTACTTTCTTTTAGTTGTGTTTTAGACGTTGCGAAAATGTATCTTCAAAATCATTTTGAATATATAAGAACGAGATTGTCATCATTAGTTTAAGAGACAGTGCACTGATATAATTCAGATTTTTTTCAAACTGGTAAACACTTGATAATTAGTGCCCTATTAATGTTTAAGAGTCAATCTAATATTGTATGTTCACAATCATTTTCAAGAGGTAAACACTTCATACGTATTGATAATATCAATGGTTCAAGAACCAATATATTAATAGAGGCGCATGGTTTAATGGTTAGGGCCGATGAAAATTGACTCGTCATCCCGAGTTCAATTCCTGGACGAAGTGGTTTGCATTTCACATGGCGATAATACCCTTGGTAAAGGTATGAATCCAATTCTCTCTCCAGGTAAATAGCAAGGCAGACTGGACTCTTTAACCATTGCTAGGTAACCAGTCTAGGAGAAGGAAAACTCTTAATTCAAACCTGTTAAACTCCACTTAAAAGATTGCCATTGTATCGCACCCTTCTCGTGTGGAGGGGTTGGTAAATATATACATTAAAAGCCGAAGAATGTATCGACTAGAATAATGCTTTGTTTTAGTTGTGTTTTAGACATTGCAAAAAATATATCTTCAAAATCATTTTAAATATATAAGGACGAGATTTTTATCGTTAGTTTAAGAGCCAGTGCACTGATATAATTCAGAATTTTTTTCAAACTGGTAAACACTTGATAATTAGTGTCCTATTAATGTTTAAGAGTCAATCTAATATTGTATCTTCACAATTCAAAAGATAAACACTTCATACGTATTAACAATGCCAATGTTTCAAGAACCAATATATTAATAGAGGTGGTTTAATGGTTAGAGCTGCAGGAAATGGACCCGTCGACCCAAGTTCAATTCCTGGACGATCTTGTTTGCATTTCACATGGCGCTAATACCCTTGGTATGAATCTAATTCTCCCTCCAGGTAAATAGCAGGTCAAACTGGGCTAGGTAATTAGTCTAGGAAAAGGAAAACTCTGAATTCAAACCTGTTAAACTCCGCTTCAAAAATCGACCTTATATCTCATTCTGCTCTTGCGGAGGGGTTGATAAATGTATACATTAATAGAGTTTGCGCCCTGTCGGCTGCGGCTGTAGTATACACCATATGCACTACTACAGAGGGAATCAATGGGCTAACTTTTGGCCGTGTGTGGCGACTTGTGATGCTTAAGGACGGAATTCTGGTGGCTGAGCGTTCATGACTTGCAAAACACCATTTTGTCCCTTACTTAGGCTAGACGGGCTGTCGGAGATGCCCCCTCCGATTAATCGGCTGTTCCGGTCAAGCCTTAGCACATATTTGATTGTCCCAACTCTATTATTTATGGTACACCTTCAAGACTTTTTATCAGATATTGTGCTGAGCGTCATAGTGTCCTGATTATGACGTTAAACTGTATCTAATCTTTGAGGAATTGGTCGGTTGGGTTTTACGGCACATCAACCTTGTTGGGTCATTTTATGCCATAGACATTTATGTTTTATTCATTCTGAAGGGTACTCAATTTTTTAAAAGTCAATATTTTTTCTATTTAATCCATAGATGGAACCCTAACAGGTACTTCCGGGTCAGAGTGGACCTGGGAGCAATAGTGATGAAGAGGTGCTCCACATTCCCGAGCTCCAGAACTGGAACTTCACCATCAGATAGTTTAATGTCATACCCAGGACCTGTATCTAATGGTAGTTCCAAATTCTCGAGTTCTGGGAATTGTGGAGACCCCTTCATCGCTATTACTTCGAGATTCACCCAGACCTGGAGTGGTAGTACCTGTTAGGGTCCAACCTACGGGTTAAAAAGAAAAAAAGTGAGATAAAAATGTGTTTAAAAACTAAGTAAAATTTTTTTTCAGTACCCATGAATGAATAGAAAAAACGTTTTTAGCATAAAATAACCCAACAAGGGTTGACACTTCGTAAAATAGAAAAAAGAAAAAGAAAATACTGGAGTTCATAAACATTTTAGATAAATAAACGCTTGATAATTGCAATATCAAGGTTTTAAAATATTATTTTTCTTTTTCTGTAGTATCGTATAAAAACATGACAAAATCTTATTAGGATGGAGATTATATGTTTTTTCTGTCTGTAACCGAAACTGTATTACTACTCGTACAATTCCCTTAGTTATTTACATCACATTATCCAGGATTTTATTCTATTTAAATCTAATTATTAATAAAATCGTTTTACATTATTAATACTGTTGGCCATATCTAAATACTAGATGTTCATCACGTACCCCACGTGTACGGGTTAGACACAAGGCCCTATTAATCTGGGACCACCCATGAACCGAAGCTCATGGTGTCGGGTGCAAAAAATGCGTTGATTCCGTCTGCATTCCCCTCAAGGAGGTGCTTCAGGCACTGGGCAATAAAACCAGCCTTGCCCTTTAAATCAAGGGGGCAGGTGTTGCCTGGGGGGATAGACCCCTGGGATCAACGCCGAAGCCACTGGACCACCTACCGGGCCATTTCTACATACTAATAACATGCAATTGTATTTATATCTACAATAAAATAGCTGTTTACAGTGTGAATGGGACGGCTAATTTGCATATTGATATTAAAATTTGATTTTAATAAATATGTGCTTAGTATTATTGATTTCTAATTGTTTGGTTTTATCTTAATAAATATGAGCAACTATATCGAGGATAAATCTTAAACGAAATCGATTAACAAGAAATAACTCATTTTTATCATTTACTTACTATTTTAACTAAATACTTAAATTAGGAAAAATTAGCAATGAAAGACGGGAGTGATGGAAGAGTAAGTTTCAGTTGTTCGATTTTTTTCATTAACCCTCCCTCTATTTCAGATATTTTGATCTGAATTCTTATTTACTTTCACTAGTCTTTCTAATTTAATATAATATTTGATTACATCAAAACTTAAATACTTGCAAGAGGGTTCATATCTTTGCTAGTTGAATGTAATTAATTATATGCTGTAATACGTTTTAATGTTTATATTTTCATAAATATTGTCTGTATTTCTGTCTGTAACAAAATTTACATTATATGCTGTAATACGTTTTAATGTTTATATTTTCATAAATATTGTCTGTATTTCTGTCTGTAACAAAATTTACATTATATGCTGTAATACGTTTTAATGTTTATATTTTCATAAATATTGTCTGTATTTCTGTCTGTAACAAAAACTACGTCATAGCTCTACGTCACAGCTTACGTCACAATATTCTTATGCTATATACACTCAAAATTTGAGTAAGCAATTTTAAGAATTGTTTTTTACTCTCGTCCTTTTTTTTTTTTTACAGTAACAAGAAGTTAACTAAAAAGTTTATAAATAAATAAATACCTACGATTTGTGTAAAATTGATGTGGAAAATTTCAAAATAATTGTTTGATTATTACATGCACGCACATTTTATTTAAGAGGGACGGGGCTCAGTTTTCATTTCAAATTGTTTTTTTTTTTTTTTTTTACTCCATTAACACTTACTTGTGATATAAACCCTCTGACATTGAATTTTTAAAGTTCTTTTAAAAATTTAATTTTTACGACGCCCGGAGGGTGCTGAATAATAATAATAATAATAATAATAATAATATTTTGTCTTGACGTATTCTAGTTGGTTTGTTACTTGATAGATTTTTATGGCATGTTAACCCTTGCTGGGTTATTTCATGCTAAAGACCTTTTGTTTTATTCCCTCTTGATGAGTAATTATTTTTAAACACATTTTTCTAAACTCATTTTTTCTGTTTAACCCATTGATGGGACCCTAACAGGTACGACCACTTCGACGCAGAGTGGACCTGGGAGTAATGGCGATGAAGGGGTACTCCAAACTCGTCAGAGCTCCAAAATTGGAACTTCACCTTTAGATTCCTTTTTAACATTATACCTAACGTATTTTGTGTTGTATGATAAAGAAGAAGGGTCTTAAAGGGATTACATGTAAAAGTTATTTTTACAATCTTTCAAACGGGAGAATTTTCCGCTTGTGCGCTTTGGCTTTGAATACAACATTTTGTTAAGGACAAGTATAATTACCAACAAAGGAACATGTATCATACATCAAAATGAAGTTGGTTCTCTGTGGATCACAGCCCTACTTCTCCACATAGTCACCGTTTCTCTCAATAGCAATGTTCCACCTTTGAATGAGAGCATATATCCCTGTCCCGTAAATGTCTGTTGATTGTTCTTTGAGCCACTTCATCCCTGCAGATTTCAATTCCTCGTCACTGGAATAGCGTTTGTTTTTCATGAGCCGAAGATAATCTAAAGGTGCTAAATCTGGTGAGCATGCAGGAAGTGGTAAAGTTGTCCACTCGAATGAGGTGATTTTTCCCTTGTCCCAATGCTTGTGTGTGGTTGGGTATATTAATGCAGAAGGAAAACATTGTCGATTTGCAAGTTGGGTCTTACTCGTCTCATTCCTGCTCTGAGCCTCGTTAAGGTCTCAATGTAGTGTTGTATAGTCCTCGGCCGGAAAACGAAGCTTCCGGCAAAAAGACAAAGACAAATATAAAAATATATATTTTAAAAAAGTGGAAAACGAAAGCGAGGCTTTCCGGTCAGGGAAGCAGGGAGAAGGTAAAACAAACGTCCGTTATCAGATCAAAAGATAAAGATGCGTAGGCGTGTCGTGAATACAAAAGCCAAAGGGTCGAGCCGACAGCAGTCAGACAGGAGAGAGCGGACGGCAAACAGTGAGTGACCGTCTCACGGTCCGTCGCGGCCAAGGGCGTTGAGACGCCACCAGCCACCCCTTTTCCTCACCATCCCAGCAGCAGTAGTAGTAGTCATCGTCAACCCTTGGGCACTCATGTAAGCTCTGCGCCTTCACCACCCACATACCGAAGAAAATAAAGAAGGGTCCTCTCTTTGTACATACGTATCTGTTGTCTATGGAAGTCCAGTAGTCGGTAGTAGCTGACTACTAACCTACATCAATTTGGGTACAGTGAAAACCCCAGTACTAACGTACACGAATTTAGCGTCGTGAATTTGAAGCCGCCATATAACATATAGAATTTGATACGAGTATGCAACAGTAGGCCTTAGTTTTTATATATTTCTATAAAAACTTCACATGAAATAATGGAAATGGTATTACTGTTGGACTCACACTCGTATTACTAAGCTTATACTGTATATAATTACATCACTGTCTATACTGCAATCAGATGTTTACTGGGTCAAGTTGGGCATAAGGCTACATTCATGGAGCACCCAGTAGAGATTTTTGCAGATCAAGTGTATTCAAGAATACCAAAATGCAATTGACGGTCTTTCACAGAAGAACCCTTCAATTGCCTTCAAGCGATTGTTTCCTATTCGTCTATTGGCTTGAGCCTTGCATATCCGTTCACCAAGGATTAAATCCGTTCCCTACCCCACCCCCTGATACGACCCCCTTATGCCTCTGGATCAATAACTTAGTGCTTCACCCGCTAGCTCATTATAACCCTTCTCACGAGCCCTCAACTCGTAGAATCATGATGGCTAATCTGTTTTTGAGGCTGTCCACAAAGGGCGCTAAACGCCTCTCTCTCTCTCTCTCTCTCTCTCTCTCTCTCTCCTCTCTCTCTCTTCTCACTCACACACTCTTTTTCTTTCTCTCTCTTCTCACTCTCTCTCTGACTCTCTCTCTTTCTCTGACTCTCTCTCTTTTTTTCTCTCTCTCCTCATTCTCTTTCTTTCTTTCTCTCTCTCCTCATTCACACACTCACTCTATTTCTCTCTCACTCACTCTCACTCTCTCTCTTACTCTCCTACTCTCTCTCACTCACTCAATCACCACTCACACTCTTTCTCTCACTCACTTACTCTCTTTCTCTCTATCACTTTCTTCTTTCTTTCTTTCTTTCTTTCTTTCTCTCTCTCTCTCTCTCTCTCTCTCTCTCTCTCTCTCTCTCTCACACACACACACTTTCTTTCTCTCCCTCACTCTTCCCGTCCTTCTCTTTCTCTGCAGCGATTGGGCGAGGTGAATAAAAACAAGTCGCGTGTCAACGATAACAAAATCTCATGTGATTATTCGAGATCTTACAATTGCGTTCGCAACTGCTTTTCGCCTCTTCTTTTTCTCTCGCGTTCATTTTTGTGGGTTCTGTTTTTGCGCTCCAAATCTGGCCTCAGTTTATTACACTAAACCAATCGATCGAACTATTCACTTTATTCGATACGTGGATCCAACTTTAAGTAACAGTTGGGTAATTAGGGAAGTCCCGGACGAACATTTCCATTTCCGTACATATCTACACGGTGAAACAGAAATACCTCCCACATTTTAAACTCTGGTCACAATAGTCACGAACAAGCATTCCTAGAAATTAAATTTTAACTTTTTAAGAAATAAATAAAAAAGCAATTAAAAAGATTATTTGTTTATAATAGGCATTTTTATAGTAACAATCATTGTCCAATGCATTTTTACAGTAAAAATTATTGTACAATGTATTTTATAGTAAAAATCATTATCCAATGCATTTATATAGTAAAAATCATTGTCCAATGCATTTTTATAGTAAAAATTATTGTCTGATGCATTTTCATAGTAAAAATCATTGTCCAGTGCATTTATATAGTAAAAATCATTTTCAATGCATTCTTATACTAAACATTATTGTCCTATACATTTATATAGTAAAAATCATTTCCAATGCATTTTCATACTAAAAATCATCGTCCCATGCATTTTCATAATAAAATAAATCATTGTCCAATGCAACAGATCTTAGTAACGTGCTAATGGTAGCTCCATCTACGTAATGTTTTACCTATTTGTTTCAGAAATTCTGTTTTAAGATTTTCTATCCGAACAGTATCATTTCGATATGATATAAATGAGGAAACTATGATATTGTATTTTTACATTTGATTTATTCTTAATAATTCGAGATGAAGATCTCTTGGTCAGAAGATTTCTGAAAGTTCGGAGATATTTAGCTTGTTGTTTGAACCTGTCCATTATGATTGTCTTCCTTGAAGTTCCTGCGTGTGTGTATGTGTAAGTCTATGTGTGTGTGTGTGTGTGTGTGTATGAGTGTCTTTCAACAATGTCTTAGTATCATTCCAGGTTTGGCCAATCTTTAATAATTTGGTTGTTTATTTGTGTATGTGTGTGTGTGTGTTCTCCAGGCACAGCTATTTTCTTACTTTTTTCTTACTGTTTATATTGTTTGCTGTGTGTGCGTGTGTGTATGTGTGTATGTGTGTGTGTGAGTGTGTGTGTTCTTCAGGCGCAGCTGTACTTTTTTCTTACTGTTTATATTGTTTGCTGTGTGTGTGTGTGTGTGTGTGTGTGTGTGCGTGCATGTTGTGTGTGTGTTCATATGTGTGTGTATGTGTATGTTGAATTAAAATAAGGTTTTAATGTTTATTTTTTCTAAATAATATTTTCTTTGGCGAAATAAATTTGGAAACTTAAATGTTTTTAATGAAATTACCAGACAGTTGAAACAATGACATATAACTTTTTGAACTCCAGTGCTAAACTATTTTCCCGTGATGACGACAAGTAAGAACTGGAATGGAAGTTCATTGTTATTTTCCTTCTCCAATGTTGGTCTAATTTGAGTTCACCTAATACCAATATCATGACTGTTCACAAAGTTATCGACGGTGTGTTGGATTTTTAAAATTTTATCTTGAGAAATTTCTGGCGCTTTTTCTTCGTATTCGTCTAAAACAAATACGACGATGAAAGAAATAAAAAATGACGACGTAGATTTGCTAAGATTACACGTCTCCAAAATACCAGCAAGTTTGTCTCTGTCGGGTTCAGAACCTTTGACCTTTTACAGTCACTTGTCAAACGACGTCTGTACCGTGTCTATTCATTCGTTTATGTGTCGTCTTTAATTATGAGTAAGAGACCTGCAATTAACACCAATAATTAGTCTTAATGAAATAATTAATATCTTTTCTTTCGATCAAAGCTAATTGTCTTCACATGCGTGAAAGAAAGAGTATCGGGGTTTTTGTTTTCGTCTTTTTGCTGACAATAAAGATTTATCCCAAGTTTTTTCGAATTTTAATCAACTGGAACATCATGAGTAACAATTTTGATATATAAGACGAACAGAGTTATTAACAAGCTTCGTGAGATCTCTATATTTCTCTCCGCTGAGGTTTCGTCGGGCATTTTCTATAGTAAAAATAGACGAGTAAATTTGCATCATTTAGAAACTATATGTCAGAGTCTATCCCCTTTTCACTAGCGATAGACCAGGGAAATTGTTTTTGCGTTTGAGATGGAGCATCACACCTATCAACATATCCCCATTTTTCGGCAGAGCTTGTTTGTTTGCCGTGAACTTATCTGTGATACCTGCAACCCTTACAAGGGTAAATATCAGAATCACCTTTAGATTTAAAGAAAAAATTCAGGAAATATTAGAAAGAAAAAGACATTCTAGATTCAAACAATCTGTATATACCATCTGAAATACTCGTCAATAGCGTATCAACCGCAGAAACGTAGTATCAGAGTTAACAGAGAAGTAACAATAAGAAACAAGACGAGTATTAAAGATAGGGTAAAAGGTTTACTAAACAAAGATACCAGTTAAATAATATACAAGAACTCTTCATAGTATATGTTCTGTTTTTGAGATGATGATTGATGTTAATTATTTTTATATTTCGTACTGTTTTCCTTCATCTTTATTATGATAGGTATATACACAATGTTCAGGTTGCTGTATACTCGGGCCTTGTTCAGGTGTTTCGTATTTACTATAGAATAAAGCCATCATCAGATGATAACAAGCGTGGTTTCGGAGGGTTAATATCACTTGAAACCAATGTTATCGTCTGATGATGACTTTATTCAAAGGTAAATAAAAAACACCTGAACAAGACCCGGGATACAGCGGCCGAGACGTTGTGTTTATATATAACACTATAAAGTTGAGGACAACAGTCCGAAATATCGTTTTAGTTTCGTAATTTCATCCGTACATACATATATACAAACTTACATACTCACTGTCCTTTATTTTTCAGTTTCATCCGTACATACATATATACAAACATACATACTCACTGTCCTTTATATATCCTTTATGATTAGCAAGCTAGTATTGCAGATCTATTTCTATTAAATAGTGAGTTCGATCCTGGCTGGATGCCCCATAAAAATCCCCACGTACAAAGACATTGTGTTAATCCATCTTGAAAATTTAAAAAAAAATGTTTGTTTTGCGCTTTTATATTGATTTCTTTAACTTAGAGTTTCACGACATTTTAAAGTAGATTTTAATGCTATTTATTAGATTATATTTATGCTTGAATATATTCGTAAATATATATAAAATCTTCATGATTTTGCACAAAAAAACTAAATCCAATGACAGTGAAAATGTATATATATTTTCTTTGTGGTTAACTGTTTCATTGTCATAATTTCTCCAGGACATATATAGCAACAGCATAATTTTTAGAGATCATTGCCTGTTCCTCAGATTCCTATAACTCCAACACTAGAACCTTTCCTCGCATGAGCCCTCAAATAACTCATCAATTCCACTGCAGATCCACAAAAGTTTGATGCAAGTTTTATGAATACATAAGTAAGGCGTCCTTCTCACTGGATCCGATGGATCAGATATAAAGTTGATGCTTATGCATCACCATATGTCTCTTAAGACCAGAAGCTGACTTACAGACTTGTTACATATTGCACAAGACAGATTGCTTGTTCCTGGAGTTTGCATGAATTGTCCCCGATGAGATTTCCTATGATTGACATATCCAGAACGCAGAATTCGACCACACGTCTGACATTTCCAGCCTTCCAAAACTAGTACTTTTTACATACATACATACATATATACCAACTGCTCTTTAAATTAAAGAAGGAAACATTTCCGAAATTTTCACGTGTCGTCACTATTTGATGGCTCCACAGGCTGGCGCATTGCGTGCGACTTGGAACATCAACTCGTTTTTTCCAACTGAAATAACGTTAACGGCCCAGCGTCCTGATATTGTCATTTGGTCTGTTAATCAAAAGAAAGTTTTTATCGTTGAATTGACAGTTCCATTTGAAGAAAATCTTGATTGGGCCCATCAGCATAAGTTGGAAAAATATGAAGACCTACGTGAACAATGCGTCAGAAACGGATGGATAACAAATATATTTCCCATCGAAGTC
>CM042167.1:55985859-55995859 GCA_023376005.1 Doryteuthis pealeii
GATGTACATTTTTTTTCTTTTATAAAATAATATCCAATTAAATAATTATAGAAATGAATAAAAAGAAGTTTAAGGGGTCCAGTCTGCTCTTGCCGGTAGTAGAGAAGTCATATCTTTCACAAGGGTATTAGCGCTATGTGAACTGTAGCTTTGTGTAGGATTTGAACTTGGATCGACCAGTCCATTTCCTAGGACTCTAACCATTACACCACAGTCGCCTAAAGAGAAAGAAATGCAAATGTGCCATTTACACAAACACTTCACTCACTCCAAAACACTCACTCAAAGGGAGATAACTCAAAGAGAGAGGAAAGATCCCCCCCCCCAAAAAAAAAAAACCACATGAAAATAAACGGAACAAATAAAATTGTTTTTAGTTTGTTAAAGACTAATATGCTGATTTATTTTTGACCTTCGCTTCATCATTTGAGACGAAGGACAAAAGTAATTTGATGTGGCCAAAGACGAGAGGACATCTTTTTTTTTTTAAGGAGAATGAATAAAACAAAACAATTTCAAACGCTAAATCAAAAACAAATTTATAAACAGAAATAAATTAAAAATGAGTCAATAAATATCTCAAACAGATCGACGAATGCGATTGAAATTATGAAATATGGAGGGAGTAGGAAATATTTTCGTGGTAATTGAAAAACAAAAGATGAAATGGCGACCAGGGAGTAATTGTTGACTTGTGCACATGCGCGTATGGAGGGAGGGGGGGAGAAAGTCGATATGCGCGTAGACACACCCACTCAGAGAATACTGGCGGGAAAAGAAGTAATGAATAGTATATGGAAGAGTTGAGATGAGAAAGAAAGAAAGAAAGAAAGAAAGAAAAAGACTGAAAGAAAAAGGCAAGCCAAAAAATGAACTACAGAAGAATGAAAGAATAAGAAAAACTGAAAGAAGACAAAAAGAAAGACAGAAAATACAAAAAGAATGAAAGAATAAGAAAGAAAATATATGAAAGGAAAGAAAGAAAGAAAGAAAGAAAGAAAGAACGAAAAAAGAAAGAAAAAGAAAGAAAAAGATAAAAAAAAAACAAATAATGAAAGAATAAACATCAAAGAAAAAGAAAGAAAAGAAAGAAAGAAAGAAAGAAAGAAAGAAAGAAAAGAAAAATACAAACAAAAATACCGAATGAAAGAAAGAATGAAAAAAAAGAAAGAAAGTAAGTGGAAGAAAAAAGAAAGAAAAGAAAGAAGAAAAGACAAACAAATCTACCGAATTAAGGGAAAATGGAAAGAATAAGAAAGGAAATGAAAGAATAAAATAAAAAAAAAAAAAAAGAAATCGTATAAAATATAAAATAAAAAAGAAAGAAAGAAAAATAAGGAAAAGAAGCATAAATAAAAAACAAAAAATAAATAAAGAAAAATACAGCCATGAAAAAAGACACAATGGATGAAAAAATAAAAAAGAAAGAAAGAATGTAAAAGAAAGAAAACAGAATAAAACAAATGCAGAAAATACAGAATAAAAAAAAAGAAAGAAAAAACGAGGAAAAATGAAGGCATAAAGATAGAAAAAAAGACAGAAAAAGAAAGGAAAAGGAAAGAATTAAAGAAAAATAAGAAAAAAAGAAAGAAAGAGAGAAAATAGAAGGAAATAAATTTTTTTTAAAAAGATTAAAAATAAAGGAGAGAAGAATGAAACAAAAAGACACAAAAGGAAATAAAAAGAAAGAATGAAAGAAATAAAAACGAAAATATAAAAAGAAAAAGAAAGAACCACCGACCTAAATTATATATTTGTTATTGTTGGCATCGTTCAGTCTACGATAGACAATGGAGTAGTGTCCAAATTTTGTTTTAATTACTACCGCTGTGATCCAAAGGAAAGGTAAGGAATCAATGCAGTTTTGGCAGTGGCAGTGTCACAAGAGTTCATGGGTAGCACTGGATTTCAGCATCACACCACCTTTAGGGACTCCGTCTCCTGATTTGTTTTCGGGGTTTACTCCCCTAGCATTTCCTTGGGATGGAGTAAAGCCGCTAGACATGCGGAAGTTTTGTGTCGGACTTTTAGATGGGTTGCCGACCAAGGCTGAGTAGCCCGTTCCAAATTCCGTTGCAGCTATTCCCCAACTTGGAACACCGACAATTGGGGTAAATTTGGCAGGCAAAGAATTAATCGTATTTTGTGAATATTCTACTTACGAAATATCCAGGCAATGGAGATTAGAACACACCGATACAACCTCTACAAAAGAGTAAGATTATCTAAAGAAAAAGTATCCTGTGTATTACACTAAACTGCATTGATGGTGAAGTTATAGTTTTGGAATCCTGGTCAATATGGATTACTCCTTCGTTGCCTTTATTTCCAAGACCACTTCCCACCTAGAGGGTTGTACCTGATAGGGTCCATTTTCTGGAATAAATAAAACTGTTTAATCATTTACTAAGGATTATTATTTGTTATTTGTGATCAATTAACTGTGTGAAAATTAGTTGTATTAATAGTAATACTTGATATTACATAACCATGTGCAAAAGAAAAACAACAACAACAAAGAACAAATAACACTCTTAAGAAGAAAGCTACACAGAAATATTTTAACGAACGTTTTAATGAATGAACAATAAAGCTCAGCATAAAATAATCCAAGACTGGTTGATCTGCCGTTGAAAACAATCATTGGGGTACTTACTACTCCCTTAAATCCCCAAATGAGTTAGAAGAAATGATCTATATATAAAAGATAATTAAAAATGAGAACAAACAAATGGGAGCATGGTCCTTGGAATAAAAAGGGAAAGAGGAAACAAAATGAAAGAAAATAATAGTATGTTGTTGTTGTTGCTTTTGGCATCCTTCCGTCTGCTGAAGACGATGGCGTAGTGTCCATTTTTTTTTTACTGCAAGAGTGGCTGAACATACCAATTTTTGAATAGCAATCTCTTGTGCAGTGACTGCAAAAGTACAGTGATACTTGCTGGAGTTGCTGTTGTCTCTCCTTCCTTCTGGCTCTCTTTACTGTGGCGACTTCTTTCCCCTCGTTTTCACTTCTTTTCATGCCTCATTTGACAAGAAGACACCAGGCCGCTCAATTTTCAGAACCAACCTACCATGTGTGGGTTTTGATGTGGCATGTCTTCATGTCCTTCTTGCAGACGTCTTTAAAGCGTAGGCGTGATCCCCCTATCGATCGGGAGCCTTCTACTAATTCGCCATACAGTATGTCTTTGGGGATGCGGCTTTTCCATCCTTTTGACATAACCAATCCAGCACAGGTGTCTCTCGCAGATGATGGCGAACATGCAGTTCATATCTGTTGTCACTGTCTTGCCAGCGAATATAAAGAGAAATAAATATAGATAAATAGGAATAGACTAAGTTATCTATAATATTCATTTGGGAATATGGCGGGAAAATATTTGGTGATACAAAAAAGAAATAATGAGAATTGAAATGAGAGTAAATTCTTTGGAACAAAACGAATCGAAAAAAACTGAAAGCTTATATAGAAAAGACAAGAAAGGACATCTATATATCAATACTCGTGTTCTATTTTGTACGACCGTGTACGAACATAATGAAAAGATGAAAAGAGGAAGGAAAAAACCAGCTCGTGTGAGAGAATTAAATGAAGATTATCCTATTTTTATATATTGAACTATTTCGCAATAGCTCTTCGGTAAACATATCAAACGTTATAATAATTAGATTATCATATTGTGGTATATCCACAGGTCCTGTAAGATATTAATAAATAAATAATCAACTAAACAAATAAACGGGAAAGAAGAAGAAGAAGAAGAAGAAGAAGAAGAAGAAGAAGAAGAAGAAGAAGAAGAAGAAGAAGAAAAATCAAGTGAATACGCCAGAAGGAGAACAAATTTTTGATGATGGCTATCTGAAAATGAGAAGAATTCGAAGGAGAATCGTTAAATTAAATTAGGGAAATATATTACGGATTTCAAATTTTTCTTTAAAACGCAGAACTTAAAATTGAGAGAAAATAAAATGACAGTATAACCACATAAAGAACTTTTTATTAGTAAAAAAAATCTATAAATTAATAAAATGATTCTGATTATAAAAAAGGTAAAAAGATACGAAAATAATTTTGAATAAAACCGGCAAAGAAAAAAAAAGATACTTGGGCGTAGACGACACATAATTTACAAGACTGTCAAAATTAACCTTGTGATTATACGACGGATCTTGAATAAATTTGACCTTTAACGAATAGTGTATTAAATCTCACGAATCTGCGAAATTTAACTTAAATTTAATATGTATTTACCCAAACGCTCCGGACAAGCAGGATGCTAGACAAGGTGAATTTATAAGCGGAGTATAACAGGTTTGACTTAAGATTTTTCCTTCTCCTAGACCGGTTACCCCCCCCCCAATGTTAAAGAGCCAAGTCTGCCCTAGTATTTAGCCATAACTGGATGGAGAGTTAGTTGGATGCATATCTTTCCCAAGGGTATTACCGCAATGTGAAATGAAAACAGCCTCGTCCAGGATTTGAACTCGACGAGTCCATTTCCTACGACTATAACCATTGCACAAAACGCCTCTGAGTCATAAACGACACAATTTTAATTTTAATTTTACTGTTGCAACAAACTGACTGCCCTGTCGGCTTACGTTTTAGAATACACCGGTTGCATCTTTACAGGGGCCTAAGCCCCCCCTAATAGGACCACCTGCTGGCCGTTATTGGCGATCCATGATGCTTAAGGATGGAACTCTGGTGGCTGGGCAGTCCATGAAAGCCTTTAATTAGACTATCCGTGGGATTCGAGAGGCACCCTCCGATCAATCAGCTGATCACGCCAAGTCCTATGATTGTCCCAATCCTAGTGTCTTTATGCAAGCCACAACACTTTTTATCATAATTGTGCTAAAATACGTTGGCTGAGGGTTTTAGTGTATTGAGTATGATGCTAAACTGCATCGTGGTAAAGTTCCAGTTCTAGAGCTCTGAGGAGTGTGGAGTACCCCTTCATTGCTATTACTAGTAGAAGGCCATGACTGGGGGGGGTGTCTTAATGACCTGGGTATGACGTGAAACTCTCTCTGATGTTGAAGTTCCAATAACATCTATGGGTTAAATAGAACAAATTGCGTTTATAAAAAAATAGTATCCATGAAGAATGAATAAAACAGAAAGTCTTATGCATAAAATGGCGCATGCGGTAAACCTACCAGCCAACCAACCAACCAGCCAGCCAATTTATCTGATGGGGAAGTTCCCATTCTGCAGCTCTGGGGAATGTGGAGTACCCATTCATCGACATTACTCCCAGGTCCACTATGACCCGGAGTGGTAATACATGTTAGAGTCCCATCTATGGGTTAAATAGAAAAAATGAGTTTAAAAAATGTGTTTAATTAAATTGAGTTAAAAAATTGAATACCCAACACAAATGAATAAAACAAACCGTCTTCGGCTTCAAATAACCCAACAACAGTTGACATGCCTTAAAATCCAACTAACCAATCAACCAACCAATTTATCTGATAGTGAAGTTCCCATTCTGAAGCTTTAGGGAATGTGGAGTACCCATTCATCGACATTAGTTCCTGGTCTTATATGACCGGGAGTGGCAGTCCCATCTATGGGTTAAAAGAAAAAAATGTTTTAAAAAATTGAGTTAAAAGAAATAGAAAAATAGAACAAAGGTCTTCGTGATAAAATAACCCAACAAGGGTCGACATGCCTTAAAATCCAACAAACCAAAAATAAAATGTTCAGTTACAACAAACTGACTGATGACGTCAGAGATTTCATCTTGATTCCTTCCAACAAATGGTAAACCAATTCCATTGAACAAAAAGACATGACTCATCAATTTTCGTGACGGAAAGAAATTGTTGCTTATTTTTGATAAATTTTGTCGATCGGATTTATTTTGAATTGTTTCTTTGAAATCTTGACGTTTTGTTTCGAACATTTTGAATATATTTTTTTTTCTTTTCTTTTTTCAAATCATCTTGCCTTGCGGTAAGGAGATCTAACATAAAATCCCGCCTGTGTGATCTTCCTGCAAACCTCCAAGAAACTTCCGCTCATCAATCGTGACGATGCGTTATCTCCATTTTGTCTTTGACAAAGCCTCGTTTTCATATTTTTATTTTATTTTGCTGAGGCCGTCTTTATATCTCGTTCATCAAGTTACAATATAGAATTTAAAAAACCAAACAAAAAACAAACCAAAAAATGAAAAACAAACAAAACAAAGAAACAATTTGGTTGGTTAGTTGGGTTTTGTGGAGATTAAATAAAACTAAAATAAGATGAAAATAAAATAAAAAATACAACAAACTCCCATGGGTCGTCTCCGGAAGATCCATCTGCGCATGTGCGACAAAAAGAACTGTCTTCCGACCCCCAAAAAGAATATCTCGGCCATTCGAATTTAGGCCCTTACTGGGTCTAGTCACTCGTACTAGCCAGGGAGATATTCCCTTACTACAGGCGACAATGACCCGGTCAATAAAATCTAATCATAAAACTACCTCCTGCTTTTGTCTCTTTCTTTTTCGTTCCTTAAATTCCTTCTTTTCAGCGCGACCACCAAATAAGATGAGGTTGAAAGCAAGAACCATAAGATCACACAATGAAGAGTATCCAGCTATATTTAAATCTTAAAACACCCAAACCTTCTTCCTACCCCATCCTTTTACGGCATGTCAACTGTTACGATTTTTGTGGCCATTTTCGGCTGCAAATGAGAGCACTTTACAGTAGAGATCCCTTTGTGTTTCTTAGTATTGGGTAAAATCCTTTGGTTGTTCCTCGGTGTTTCTTAGTGTTCATTTAAAACCTTTGGTTGAGCAGAGTCCTTGGTTGCAGATCCGTTCGTCCGAGTCGAATACGTGCAAATGAACGGTTTTCCAGATCGTCGATTAAATAGTTAATTAACCACATATTCATGCGTGTTGATTAGCTGGCTTTAATCCACGCAGTCTATAATTTTAAGTGGTGGACTTCAGCACACCTTATATAACAAAATATTGGGCACCTTACCTGGTGTAATGGTTAGCAAGCTATATTTGTAGACCATTGTTAGTGAGTTCGATTCTCTCTAGGCACTCAATAGTTCTGGCCTTGTGCCACATGTAAACTAAGCTTAGTAAATAACTATATAACAAAATATTGGGCACCTTACGTGGTGTAATGGTTAGCAAGCTAGATTTGTAGACGATTGTTAGTGAGTTCGATTCTCTCTAGGCACTCCATAGTTCTGGCCTTGTGCCACATGTAAACTAAGCTTAGTAAATAACTATATAACAAAATATTGGGCACCTTACGTGGTGTAATGGTTAGCAAACTAGATTTGCAGACCATTGTTAGTGAGTTCGATTCTAACTGGATGCCCCATACTTCTTGCCTTGTGTCATATCTAAGCTAAGCTTAGTAAATAACTATATAGCAAAATATGAGGCACCTTACGTGGTGTAATGGTTAGCAAACTAGATTTGCAGACCATTGTTAGTGAGTTCGATTGTCGCTGGGTGCCCCATACATCTGGCCTTGTGCCACATCTAAGCTCAGCTTACTAAATAACTATATTACAAAATATTCCAACATCAACCGATTCGTTTATGTTTTAGACATTCATGACTTTTTTCTTTCACTTTTTTAAAACTTTAATTTTTTAACACCTTTTTTTCTAAACTCACTTTTTATCTATATATTTGCCAAACACTCCGCACGAGTAGGATGCGACACAATGTCGATTACTTAAGCGGAGTTTAACAGGTTTGAATTCAGAGTTTTCCTTCTATTAAAATATTGTTGCATACTGGGGTTTTCACAGTACCAAATCTATATAACGTTGTATACCCTTTTCTTGCTTCTTCTAGTCGTCTTCTCTTCTGGTCGGCTTTGGTTCTATCTTCTAACATCTTGGTCTAGTATATCTTCTAAGGTCTGGTCTTCTATTGAGGACTTCGGGTCTGGTTTCTGTTAGGGATCACTCCTTATCAGAAGCCCAGTGTCATTGTTAGTTTTTAGGTAATAAACACAAGACTTCGATTTACGTTGATGTTACTTTATTTGTAAATCCCCAACCAGACATTCTGTGCAGATGAAACTTACATGTTACTAGCTCGGCTTCTAACTTCTAACTGCTTTAAACTTACTATATCCTTAAACCGGAAGAGGCCTTCTATGGGGGTTCCGGTTCTCACGATCCATCCCCGCAAGGCAACGTGAGATTGAGGTCAAGGACCGTCACTCACCCTCAAGGCCATCAGTTGCACTAATCGCATTATGATTTCTACAATACCTTATAAAAGCATTATGGATCCAATAATTATGTAACAATATGAAATAACCATTTTAGTAAATATTTCAAAAGTTAGTTATTTTTTATTGTCTTCTTCTTTTTTAATATGAATATATTCTCTAAAATTCTTCCCTCACACAAAAGGAGAAGAAAGAAAGAAAAAGTGTGAACATATTCACTGGGATTTACAAGGTGTGTTAATAAAGTATCGATTTTTTGTACGTTTTGACACACTTTGTACTCTGAAAAAATAACCTTCCATTCATTAATTCTTTTCAGAATACAGTGCTCTCTCTCCGTTTCAGGAGATGCATGAAATGTTTGCGTAATTAGCGACAACCAGAAAATTCCATTTCTAGAGAGCGTAACCTACCAGGAGCGGGGAGCATATATATATATATATATATATATATATATATATATATATATATATGAGGAGTAAAGTATTGGATAAATCCGGACAAAATGTGGTTGAACGAATAAGAATAAATTCAAAAAAGCTTCTAAGACGAAATATCATTTAAATTTAGTTGTGTTGTTTTATCCGCATTTTCCTCAATTTTCAACCGCACACACACACACACACACACACATATATATATATATTTGCTTGAAGGCAATTACAATGCACATATCGCATAAAATTCGATAATTATAGAAGATAATAATGACAAGTGAATTTCGCAAAGATTTACTCGGTGTGTAGAATATCGTACAGACTGTTTCAACTTTATTAAGTCTCATCAGCGATATATACTAACGATTTCCCTCCGACAGAAATCGAAACCGGGACTTCAGCAGGATAGTCAGAAACTATACTGTTTCGACCACGATATAGCACGGAGAAATTCTTGCGAAATTAACCTGTCAATGATACTGAGACGTCTCTACCATATGAGGCAAGAGGGCGCTGAGTGAACAATAAAAACCCGGGCTTTAAGCTCTTCGGCGAAGGAAATAAGATATTTGGATGTTTGTTTATTTTAGAAGCATTGTTGTATAAAGTATATATTAATATTTATATTTTTGCTTGAAGGCAATTACAATGCGCATATCGCATAAAATTCGATAATTATAGAAGATAATAATGACAAGTAAATTTCGCAAAGAATTACTCGGTATTTAGAATATCGTACAGACTGTTTCAACAAGTCTCATCAGCGATATAGGGTGAAATAAAACCGGTCAGAAACTTATTGGCTACAGAAAGATATTTGATTTCTTAAATATTGGTTGGTTGTGTTTTATGGCATATAAAACCTTGCTGGGTTATTTTATGCCGAAGATTTTTTCTTTTCTTTGTGGTTACTCAATCTTTTAAAAACAAAATTACTTTCAAACTGATTTTCCATTTAACTCCATTTAACACATAGATGGGACACTAACAGGTACTACAATTCTGGGTCAGAGTGGACCTGGAAGTAATGTTGATGAAGGAGTACTCCACATTCTTTCTTAAATAGGGGGTTGTGAGAGGTTGATACAATATTCCACGATGGGTGATATAAAATCGATTAAAAACTCATTGGCTACACAAAGGTATTTGATTTAGTTGGTCGTATTTTATGGCATGTCAACACCTGTAGGGTTATTTTATGCCGAAGATGTTTTGTTTTATTCATTGTGAGTACTCCATATTTTTTAACCAATTTGATTTCAAACTCCTTTTTTTACATTTAACCCTTTTTAACCCATTCCCGCAAGATCCCTGAATTGATGGGACCCTAACAGGTATTATAATTCCG
>CM042167.1:56000859-56005859 GCA_023376005.1 Doryteuthis pealeii
TACTATGTTATCAATATATACATCATCATCATCATCATCATGTCACATCAGCAGCGCGAATATCCATGATAATCTCTCGCCAACCGTCCCTATAATTCATTTTCCCGGAGAGCTGTTCTATTTTGCTAGATGACCCGCACAGGCATGTTCATGTGCTAGTTTCAATCGGAGGACGTCGTTTAAGAGATCATCCTAGCTTCTCCAGCATGTCTTGTCCATCTTACTTGGATGGTTTGTGTGATAGGAGGCAGGTGGCCATATAACTGCTTCCTTGTGGGATGTTGTTTCCAGGATTTGTTCAAGATCGCAACGCAGAATACTTGTGCACTCCCAACTAGCTTATTCTCCAGACGCCTCGTCAAAGTCCAAGTGTTGCATCCATACAGTAGCACTAATACCAACACAACCTGAAAGAATTGTCGCTTTAACTTGTCGGTGAGTTCTGATTTTCATATAACTGACCATCTGTTTATAGCAGACAATGCCTTCCCAATGCATGCATTAACATTGCTTTCTGTGGATGAGATATTACTACCTAGGTACCTAGATTGTTCTACTGGCTTTAGAGACTTACACCGAGTGTAGAGATGTATCCCTTCTTTTTAAAACACATAAACACTGTTATATCGGATTTCACATGTAGTCCGATGTTCCGTGCTGCCTTTTCTAGTAGCAGGGATTCGGCTTGTGCAGGTGTATTTGCAAGAAGCGCTAGGTCATCTCCGTAGTCAGCCTCCGTAATTGTCCGTGTGGGATATCACCTGCTTCTCGTCTTTTTTAGTGTGAGTCATTAGCTTCGGATGTTGGCTATATCAACAGTAGAACAAAAAACAAAACAAGCCCTAGAATTGGGGCGTTAGAATACATCGACTGCACCTCTGCAGAGGGGTAAGACTCTCCCAATGGGGCCACCTGTTGGCCGTGGGGTGCTATCCGTGAGGCTTAAGGATGGACCCCTTGTGGCTGAGCAGTCCATGACATGCAACAGTCCACTTTGGTTCCTACTTAGGCAAGACGAGCGGTCGAAGAGGCACCCTTCGATCAATCGGCTGGTCATGTCAAGCCCTAGTTACTATATGATTGCCCCAACACTATTACATTTACGGTAACCCCAACTCTTTTTATCATATGAGTGCTAGAAGGTGGTGACTGAGGGTTGTCATGTCCTGGGTATGGTGAGGTTCCAGTTCTGGAGGTCTTGAGAACATGGAGCACCCCTTCACCACCATTGCTCCCAGGTCCATTCTGATCAAGAGGGGTAGTACCTGTTAGGGTCCCATCTATGCGCTAAATGGAAAATGTTTTTACAAAAAAAAAAATTGAGTTTCAAAAAAATTTTTCCAAACTATCGCTACAAATCTTTCAAAACTTTGCCAGCATTAAATGACCCACTGTGGTTGATATGCCGTAAAACAAAAGAAGCAAACATAAAATGAAAGAACATCATAATGTAAAATTATAATAAATTGTTATTTTTAGTTAATTTCAGAAGATTTTTTAATTATTTTTTCTTTAGATTTACTACCCCCTCCAAAAAAAACCCCTCTAGGTGGTATAAAATCACTTTTTAAAAGATACTGTTTGAAGGGGGTGGGATTTATACATTAAATGTAAGAGGATTTGTATCATTAATAAGTAAAATCCTCAAATTTATTAAAGGAGTAAAAAAAGATAAAACATTTGAAATTGAAGCCTAGACATTTCTTCTCTAATAAAACGTTGCCTGTGTCTATCAATTATTAATCAAATAATTATTTTGAATGTTTTACACATAAATTTTACGCAAAATCATTGGTATTTATTTATTTGTAAACTTTTTAGTTAAGTTCTTGATACTGAAAAAATTACTATTCCTTATTTGTAAATAATTTCCCCGTAAAACTCTATAGAATAAAACAAACTATATATAAATATACAATACAGGGCATGGATTTATCAAATCTTGTTTTAAAAAAACAATAAGGGTCGTCTAATTTGCCATACTCAAATTTTGAGTGTATATAATATAAGGTTGGTCTTTATTTTATGTATTGACAATTTTAGGTCATGTGATATAAGCAGTGGCATAGTTTTGGTTACAGACAAATGGAAACTGAATCTTCATCTTATAACAGATACTATTAAATAGGAAATCCATGGCCTTTTACACTGGCACATCGAGTTTCCATATTTCTGCTCTTTTTCTTTTTCGTATCGATTATTTTTCACAATTCCCAATGATTTAATTGACACACACACACACACACATACACACACACACACACATACACACACACACACATATATATATATATGTATATATATATATATATATATATATATATGTTGTGGAGTCTAGGTATGCTTTTTGTTGGTATATCATGTATATATCCTATCTTTATATATATATATATATATATATATATATATATATATATATATATATATATATATCTGAGAAAGATCGAATCTTCTTTGTGTACGGAACATTTCTACATTTTTTCTATTATTATTATTTCATTTCATTTGGTTATTTAAAAATAATAATAGTTTGAATAATGTACACATGGATAAACTCCTGACCGAAACACGTGTAAGTGAAATTGATTAAAATATCATATTTTATCCATTCTATACTTTCTTTTTTTTTTAACATACTGTCGGATTCACTTCCATTTTCATTTTACATATATATATATATATATATATATATATATATATATATATATATATACACACACACATATATATATATATATATATATATATATATATATATATATATATATATATAGGGGGGCGATTGTGAGGGTTGGGAGTAGGGTTATGGCTTCGAGTACTGATTGTAATTTGCATCAGTCCGAACAAATTCTGGTGGATAAAATTGGCGGGAAATTCTGTTAAAAGTTGAAAGCATAACAAGTTTCTTCGTTGATTAAATTGTCACTTGTAACACAAAATAGATTATTTGAATATTGTTTCTCATCAACAATTACCAGGAGCTACGGCCGCCATATTGTTTCATTTGTGTATAATGTGGGTGCATCGTTATGTGTGTGTGTGTGTGTGTGTGTGTGTGTGTGTGTAAGTTAAAATGCGACGGTATGTTGAAAGGAAAAATAAGCAAAGGAAAGAAACTGTTGAATTGATAAAATAGATTTTATTTACTGACACGTGTTTCGGTCAGGAGTTTATCCATGCACAAAGCACTCTATTATTATTTTAAATACAAAATAAAATAATAATAATAGAAAACTACAAAATCATTTAGTATACAAAGAATAACGGCCTTCGTCAGAGTAAATTCTTTGGTGTTTTAAATCACCACTATTCTCTATCGCTGTGGAACGTTTTCTTCAAACAATTTTTAAAAATTCTTTTTCGAGCTTTTCAGAAATTTTCCGTATTTTAACCGCTTTGATTTAAAACACCAAAGAATTATTCCTTGTATACTAAAAGATTTTGTAGTTTTCTACAATTATTATTAGAATTAATAATAATAATAATAGAGTCCATATGTACAAGGATAAACTCCTGGCCGAAACACGTGTCAGTAAAATAAAATCTATTTTATCTATTCAGCAGTTTCTTTCCTTTGTTAATTTTTCCTTTCAAGATACCGTCGCATTCGCTTCCATTTTTAACTCACACACACACACACACACACATACACACACACACACACACACACACACACATATATATATATATATATATATATATATATCAGACATCTCCACACTCGACGTTAGGCCTCTAAAGCCAGTAGAGCAATTCACATACCTAGGTAGTAATATCTCATTCACAGAAAGCGACGTTAATACACGAATAGGAAAGGCACGGTCAGCTATACACAGATTATCAATCATATGGTAATCCAATCTCACTGAAAAGTGAAAACGATAATTCTTCCAACCCGTGGTTGTATCAGTACTGCTTTATGTCTGCACCACTTGAATCCTAACGAGGTGCCTTGAGAATAAGCTAGATGGGAGCTGCACAAGAATGCTGCGTGCGGTCTTGAACAAGTCGTGGAAACTACACCTCACAAGGAAACAGCTGTACAGCCACCTGCCCCCTATCCCACAAACCATCCGAGTGAGACGGAAAAGACATGCTGGATACTGCTGGAGAAGCAAGGACAAACTCATAAGCGACGTTCTCCTGTGGAAGCCAACACATGGACATGCTAATGTGGGCCACCCAGCAAGGACCTACATTGACCAACTCTGCAAGGATATTGGATGCTACACAGAGGACCTCCATGGAGCACGCCTTCATCACCAGGTCCACTAACCCGGAGTGATAGCACCTGTTAGCGTCCCACCTATGGGTTAAATAGAAAAATGTGGTTATAAAAAAATTGAGTATGCATTAAGAATGAATTTATCTCAAAACTTTGTCAGCATTAAATTGCCCACAGAGATTGATATGCCGTAAAACAAACCAAAACAAACCAAAACAAACCATCTAACATTGAAATTTTAACCCAGGAAATATCTTTCAAAGATTAATTTTTACGCCGCCTGGATGGCGTTTTTTCTTTTTTTTCTTTTCCTAGTTTGATATAAAATGTGTATTTATAACTGGTGGCCTAAAGTCGGTATCAGACATACAGCGAGGGAGTCTATCCCCTTTTCATTAGCGCTAGACCAAGAAGATTGTTTTTGAGTCTGAGGTGGAGCACCACACTTACCATCATCTCCTTACTTTATCGCACAGATCCCTGTGCTACTCATACACTGAGTTGGCGAGGGCCGGTATCGAACTAGTAACCTTGTGGTTCCTAGCCGAACGCTCTACCGACTGAGCTAACAATTTGGCCAACTATAATAGGACCCAAGAGGTTCATTCATTGTTCAATTTCTGTCTTGTTAAATAGCAGCTTCAATCTCAATGTTTTCTGACCACAACTTGTATGTGTTGTTATGAGTGTGTCTCTATACGCACTTACATATGTATTCTTTATACGCATGTGTCTATGCAATTGTACCCTTGTGAGTGTGTGTGTGTGTGTGTGT
>CM042167.1:56010859-56020859 GCA_023376005.1 Doryteuthis pealeii
TTTCATCGTTAGAATCATCAGGGTTAAATCCACTGAATTAATCGAGTTACCGATTAATTGCAGCTGATCACACGTATGTTCATTGAATATATATATATATATATATATATATATATATATATATATATAGAGAGAGAGAGAGAGAGAGAGAGAGAGTAGTGATATATAAATACATACATACATATATATATATGATATAATACATAAATATATGATATCAATCAAGTTAACAATGCAGAAATGAAAAATAAGTAATAAACAAAACAATAAACAAGCCGCATATAGCGTTGAACCATTACAATCGCAAAATATGTTTATCTCTATTTAACAAACTTATGCCATCATCTTAGTCAAGTATAAGGCAGGGTTCTGATGAAATCATCTAGACTGAAACCTTGGTAGACCCATAACTATTTCCCCCTATTACTATTACTTCTATTATTATTACTCTATATTTATGATATATATTGGAATATTTTGGATATATATATAAGGTGTGCTACAATACACCACTTAAATTTATAGACTAGGCGAGGTCACGTGGTTTCAACCTCAGCCAATCAACAGCCATAATGCGTGGCTAGTTGACTACTTAATCATTGATACTGAGAGCCATCCATTTGCGATCTTTGACAAAGGACTTGCAATACTGAGGAGCACCAAGGAACAACCAAAGGATTCATTACCAAGGATTTCCGTTTGATAAGCGCCCTTGCTTGGAGCCTAAAGGATGGCCCATAAAATCGTAATATCAAGACTTTTGGATAATTTTCTAATGCCTCTGTAACGGAAAAGCTTTATCTGCAATTGGATATTATATATATATATGCCTAATCAACTACCTCCAACTGGGCGTAAAGTGGTGGCACAAAATCCCCCACTCAGAAATTCGAAGCAGACTCCCCGTAAAATACTTTATGGGGAACTCGCAAATGTCACGCGAAGGACAGCATGTTAGCCACCCTTCTTCGAGACAATGCGCCTGCTAAGCTTGAAGAAGGGTGGCTAACATGCTGCTTGGAAACCAATGGTAAGAGTGGCACCTTAAATGTATTGTAAACTATAATAAATAAATAAATAAATACAGTCTTACACACGAATTTTACTCCCATATATATATATATATATATATATATATATATATATATATATATATATATATATATATATAATAGTAATTGGTAATTTGCTTGAAAGATTGTTAAATATGTTATTATATATTAATGATTTGAGGCAATTACAATGCATATAAAAATAAAAACAAAAGATGTTTTTTTGTCTTATCGATTTCAAAGACATAGAGATGGGTGGAAGTGAAAAAAGGAGGGGTGGATTTAGTATGTGGGGTATGGTATTTTTATGGGACCAGCTTGTTTCCTTTGAAGAAATTTGACGTTTAGGACAGTGTATGGTGTAGAGAAGTTTTGTGAACCAAGACGATTAGAATATTCAGTTTGAATATATTTTGGAGAATTATTTTTTGAACAGATTCAAAAATATCTAAACTAAACCCACCCCTCCTTTTTCACTTCCACTATCTCTATACGACATACCTAAAACCTTTTCTCTTTCTATCCATTATCCAACTATCTTTTCAGTATAAAAACAGAATGTAAAAGCATTTGTTTCAATAAATTCTGAGATAGCTTCATCTAAATAACGAGGCGAAATAGCAATTGAATTTCAATTGCAGTGTTGTTATATCCACTTTTTCCTCTATTTTCAACCACATTTTGTCGGATTTACTCAATCCTTCACTCCTCATATATATATATATATATATATATATATATGAAAACTATTCTATACACACTAAAGGTTGAAACTTTACAAATACCCATCGCTATTGACATTTCATTAACGTTGGTGTTCTCACCCCAACCCATCCCTTGGAGACCTTTTCTCAATCATGTCTGCCTATCGCCACCTGCCAGTCTAAATCTTTCCGATTCAGCTACGTGTGTGGGAGCTTGGAAGCCGGTGGCTATTCTTTCGAAAAAGCTGAGTTCGCCATTATGCACCGTGCAAGGAGCAACCATGATAAACGAGCGACAATAGTAAATAGTTCCTGGCTGTCGACATTAATCTTACTCCGCGCAGCCGGAAGGAAAAAAGGCCCTTTCCCTCCTGCCTCTTACCGCAGTCTTTTTCCCCGCCCAGTAAACCTCCGCGCTGAATACCAATTTTTAAAATAAAGGGAGAACAAAAAAAAAAAGGAAAAAAAAAAAGAAGGAAGGGAAAAAAAGGATCTCAATGAAAACTAGAGCGCAGTAATGTCGGCCTTTAAACTCGACTAAATACACCAACGAAATGAAGTTGTAAACCCTTTATTTGCGCGCCCACCCCAGCACCTACACTCAAAACGTCCATCTTTCTTGTTTACTTATTTAAATATATAAGCACAAAATGAAAAATAAGGAATCAATAAACAATAGAATAAGCTGTGGCAAAAAATATGAAAATATGAAAAAATATGAAATAACATAGGTTTCAGCCGTTACTATCGTAAAGTACATTTATCTCTGTTTAACTAAGTTATGACATCATCTTTGTCAAGTATAAGGCACAGTTCTGATGAAATCATCTACATCGAAGCCAATTTGACCCTCCTCTATTTCTGTAACTTTGTATCCGTTAGCACCGGATACTGGTGCTGAATGAATACATTAAGCACCAATATTTATTCTGTGAATGATTTAACCTCGACGATACAACAATGAATAAGAACAAATAAAAGACAAAAGACACAAACAATAAACACATTATTTTTAGATGAAAAAAAAATCACAATAATAAAAGAAAGAAAGTATCTCGATTTTCACTCTTTTCTCAGAAAAAGGAGGAAAAACTTTGCCTGAAATGAAACCTTGATTCCAGATAACCTAATTTCCAATCATTTTTAAATGGCACATCTTACCCCCCCACACACACACAAAGGAGGCAGTCAGCATTCTAGGCCTCGCCGACGAGGCTTAAAATATGATTTACTCTGAATTCATAGAAATTCTATTTTTTCAAATTGGATGAATGTTTCCCTTAGGTTGTGGGGATGTCATTCACCCTGTCGACAGGGATAGAAGAATACACCGACTGCACCTCTGGAGAAGGCTAAAGAATTATGGCACCTGGTGGTGATCCGTGATGCTTTAGGACGGTATCTTGGTAGCTGAAAAGTCCATAACATGCAACACTCACTTTTGCTCTTGATGCTTTATCAAAACAAACGAATCTGTAACTGCAACACAAAGAGCGTTCCGTTTGCACTTCAATCTTGGTAGACATGATCCCGTACCAGCTCGAAACACATCTTGTTATGGGTTTACCAACTTCAGAGCTACTGAATCTGCATTGAAACGAAAATCAACCGGCCGACCTCGCACCGCCAGAAGAAAAATGTGGCAGCGGTAAGAGCTTCAGTTCAACAGTCTCCACTCCGTTCCACATTTAAACGCGCCCAGGCTCTTAGACTTTCCGAAAGAAGTTTGCGAAGAATTCTTCACAATGATCTTCAAAAGCATCCATACAAATTATGTTGATAAACGTTTCCACAATAAAAGCGCGATGCTCAACGTCCAATTCATGGCAGCAACTGAAAAAGAAACGAAAAACAATGGCATTATAAAGAAACAAAACAAAATGGCATTATATGAAAAAAATGGCATTATATGTACTTTTCGAAAATTAAAACACTTTTGGTTTCTTTACTTTATTTGCCTTTTATTTAACCAACAAATGTGTCAGATCATTGTTTCTTTACTTCATTTGCATTTTATTAAACCTACAAATGTGTCAGATCATTTTGCCTGACCCTGTATATAATCTCAATACTTTATTTGCCGAACAAAAAAGATATAAGTAATCGGAAATGTTGGTAAATAAAAAAAATAAAAACAATTAACAAAACCTTAGCCGACGATTCTTATCTCAAAGATCATGGCACAAGGTCATTAACTTTTTTGAGGGAGAAACGCTTAGAGAAAACAAAGACATTGCAATATAGAGGCAAAACTTTTTTCCCTTCTCATAAAATTCTTCAGTCTTTACGTGAAATGTTTAGAACGAAGAGGATTTAGCATCTTCGTATCTTTTACGGTTCGACTTTGTCTGGCCAAGTCACAGAAAAAGATAAAATAAATAAATAGATAAATAAGTATCAGTTTTTGTTATTTTGTTTTTGCATTGTTCCCAAGGAACCGCCGCTACCTTAAAGATGTCTCCCTTCCGCTCTCAACATAAACCGCAATCAGTGACCAAACGTTGTTTCTAACACCATCCGGATTTTGGAGAGAGAGAGAGAGAGAGAGAGAGAGAGAGAGAGAGAGAGAGAGAGAGAGAGAGAGGGGGGGGAGAGAGTGTGTGTGTGTGTGTGTGTGTGTATGCATGTATGAGAAAGAGTGATAGAGATAGTGTGTGTGGGAGAGATGGGGTGAGATAGTGTGTGTGTATGTCTAGCAGAGATAATGTGTGTGTGGTTGATAGAGATCGTGTGTATGATAAAGAGAGAGAGAGAGAGAGAGAGAGAGAGAGAGAGAGAGAGAGAGGAGGGGGGGGTAGTGTGTGTGTTATATAGATAGTATGAATAAGAGAGAGTGAGAGAAAACAGACAAACAAACGGGGAGAGATAGTTTATGCTCTTTCTCAAAGAATTTGTGCGTGTGTGATAAGAAATAGTGTTTTGGGGAGAGAATGGGGGAAGTAATGTGTGCATATGTATGTGTGTGTATGAGAAAGAGAGAGAGAGGGAGAGAAAGAGGGGAGATACTGTGTGTATGAGTGTGTGTGTGTGTGAGTGTGTGTGTGTGTGTGTGTGTGTGAGAGAGAGAGAGAGAGAGAGAGAGAGAGAGAGAGAGAGAGAGAGATAGGGGGGGGCGTACTTTTATTTTTTCCTGTGTTGTTATTAGAGACCTCTAAGATCAGCCCTGCCGCTAGGGAAAAACAATTGTATTTTGCTTAGACGAAGACGTCGGCCAATGCGAAGGTCAGAAAAAGACTAAAAAGAAAAAAAAAAAAAAAAGAAAAGAAGAAAAAATGAAAAAAAAAAAAAGAAAAAAGAAAATGAAAAAAATGAAAAAAAAAAAAAAACAAAAGAAGAAAAAATGAAAAACAAAAAAGAAGTTTGTATTCAACGGACATGCGCGCTTATCTTTCCCTTGCAACGCGACTTGTCTCGCGTCCCACCTTCTTTCTTTTTCCATTGTTTTTAAACGTTTGTTATTGTTATTTTTGTTTGTTTGTTTTATCTGGACGTTTTTTTATTATATATTTATATATTTTATTTATTTATTGTTTCTTTAAATTTGTTGGCCTTTTGAAAAAAAAAAGTTTCCTCCTTTTTTCGTCGTCTATCTACGATTTTTCTGTATATCACGACTTTTTTCATAGTCTGGTAAAAGGCTACAAGTATGGACCATCAATGGAAGCTAAACTCGTTCTGCAGTTCTGTTTCATAGATTGTTTGATATTGTCTTAAACTGGTGTGAGCTGCCCTCTCTCTCCCTGTCTGTCTGTCTGTCTGTCTCTCTCTCTCGATATATATATATATATATATATATATATAATAAAGATAATCTAATGAGTCAGACGAACCTACTATTAGTTTCGCATAAAGCTCTTCAGGGCTAAAATCTGACAGTCAGATTTTAGCCCTGAAGAGCTTTATGCGAAACTAATAGTAGGTTCGTCTGACTCATTAGATTATCTTTATTATTGGCTCTACTTAGGTATCGAGCACTTTTTACTTATTAGCTTTCTCCTAGCGGTTATATAAATATATATATATCTTATATACATATATATACATATAAATTGTTTTTTCTTTTGGCTAAATACTGTACCAATAGATTATTTTTTGTTGGTACGAATATCTTGGTCCTTTCTTTTTTTCAAAAATGTTTTTCTTCCTGGTTGATGTTTGGTATTATATTTTTACAATCAAACTTTCTGCTGTTTTTTTTTTTTTTATCTCCGCAAGGATCTACCAACACGCTTGGTATATTATATATATATATATATATATATTTGTGAATAAAAAGGCCTTAAATACCATGGGTATCGTGGTTATGAACTATTTCCACTCGTGAGTATGCCCACGAGCTTCTTGAGACCATGTATGTATTGGTGATAAAACAAAACAATGATTTAGTTAAACATTAAACAGTTTTAGCAATGAAAAACAGATATGCTTTACATTGATAATAGTTCGAATAGAACCGAGAGTACTTGGTCCGCCAATAACGGCTCTTTTGGAGAAATCATTAATGCCTTCGAAGATTGTGAGATCAAAGGAATTATTAGGAATCTTGAAAGAAAGAATGAAAAATTGAAAATAATAAGGATTCTGTTTTGTTTAAGCAAATTTGTTTGATATATATATATAATTTGTTGAGTTTTTAAAGATAAATGTTTATTATAGACAGCTACCCAGGTTTCTTGCTAGGTCGCAATCATCAGGTTGTCAATTAGATCCCATGGTGTTTATTGAAGATCTTTTCTTAATGTCACATTCTGGACCGCAAATAACGTCAGTTGCTTTCGCGGACGCTAGTGCACTTCGGATTTATTAAAGATTCAATTTTTTCAAAAATTGCATTTTTTTTGTAAAAATGCCAACGAAGTTACCTCCCTTTATTCGTTAAAAATAGAAAAAAATTTCTTTTGAAAAATTAAAAAAAAATTAATTCCGTATGTTAAAGGATGTATATGTTTTCAAAAAAACATTTTCATATATATGGTAGAGTCTTTTAAAATTTTTCAATATAATATAAAGGTGGATGGTGGTGTTCCTTTGTCGAAAATCCATTCTTTTATTGAAATTTATACGTCCAATATCATATTTGATAATGTCAGTATGATTTAAGATTTTAAAAGTTTTTCATAGATGGTAAAGTCTTGTGAATTAATTTCATTTAATGAAAATCCGTTCTTTTGTTGAATTATATATCAGTATTATATTAGAAGATTTCAATGTAAATTCATTTTTTTTGTAAAAAATATTTTGCGTTATTCGCGGTCCAGAATGTGACATTAAGAAAAGATCTTCAATAAACACAATGGGATCTAATTTGACAACCTGATGATTGCGACCTAGCAAGAAACCTGGGTAGCTGTCTATAATAAACATTTATCTTTAAAAACTCAACAAATTAAATAAATATTAGCTCTCACAATTTGTGATTGAGCACTGTATTTTCTTTGTTTCATCACAAAAAAAAAAATTGTTTATATATATATATATATATATATATATATATATATATATATATATATATATATATATATATACTTTCAATACGAAAGAAAAACTTAACAAACCGACATTTAGCTATTATAAATATATTTCAATCAGTAAATTCATAAATGAGCCCAGTTTCAACAGACAGCCATAACCGGTCAAAATGAATTTATAATAAGCAAATGATGGTTTGATAAGTTTTTCTTTCTAATTGAAAGGGTAAATATTGCTCTGTAATTAATTAATTAATTTAATTATCTTACATTGAGCTCTCTTAAACATTTGAAATAACTCTTGTATAAATGTACAGGTGTGCATCAGCATAATTTCATCCCCAGCTTACCAGTCAAGTAGGTACTTTTACCTTAATATATATATATATATATATATATATATATATATATATATATATATATATATATATATATATATATATATATGTGTGTATGTGTGTGCGTGTGTGTGTGTTTTATGTTGAAGTTGGGCGTTATTATGAAGCATATATATGTATATATGAGGTGTGTCAAAAAAGTATCGAGATTTTTTAAAAATCTTTGTGACACACCTTGTATTCTGAAAAAAAAACATAACGTTCCATTCATTTTTCATTTCAACCTTGGTAAATACAGCTTTAAACTTGGTACTTTTTTGACACATTGTATTAAAAAAAATGAATGGAACGTTATTTTTCAGAAGACAAGGTGTGTCAAAAAGTACAAAAATCCCGATAATTTTTGACATACCTTGTATATATAATTGTTAAGGAAACACGCTTAAATATCGGTCATATTAGCAGTTATATTTCTACCCTCACGTATATGTATATATATATATATATATATGTATATATGTTTCACTATAACGCTAGATTTTATTGAATAACAGAATTTATGTGACATTTTATATATTTTGCGGAATCTCTGCATAAACAAGTGGTTTCCGATATTATCCTTTCCCATAAATTGTGTTACCATTTCAATAAGATTTAATTCTTTAATAAAATAAATATATATTAGTTTTTGTGTATATATTTCTTTCGTGGATGTGATTCTGTGACCCTGGGTTTCATAACTTTCGTTTCGTCATTCATTATGCAGAGTAACATTCTTTGTTCTGTTTGGAGGTTCATTTGCGTATTAGTGAGCATAAGCTTGTATGTTTGTTTATTAGTATATGTTGTTACACGTGCCGGCATAAATACGTGCGTCTGCGCACATATGTAAGCATGTATCTTCATATTGCTGGCATTGAAACCTTACTAGCAAAGGTTCAGCTTCGGTGAGCTGGTAACGTTTTCAGAATGAATGAGAACAGGCTTCAAAAGAAGATATTATACAGACAATTACCAAAAGGTAAGTATTCTTTGACTCTTACGCTATAAAGACAAATTGAAGGACAATTTGAAACGCCTCAATATTCAATGTTCATGGGAAAATCTAGCATCAAATCGGAAAGAATGACGTAAGACATGTTTTGCTAAATTAAAGAGCTTCGAAAAAAATAGACTAGAACACCGAGATCAGCCCCGTCTAACTTTAAAACAAAAACATCTGATTCCCGCTTAAGGAAATTCCATCTGTCATTGTGGCCTCATTTAAATTTTCATATACGTGATGACAGATAGAATGGATGACTAAAACCCACCTGAATCATGGAAGAGAATACCTTTTATCATGATGATCTGCGCCGGCCAAAGAAGATTATGGTTGCAGTCCAATGCTCCCTGAACACAGTAAAAACAATCAGTCATGAACCGGAGAATTGCAATGGAGACTACGAAGCTGTGGCTCGAAGAAAGCAACATAATAGACGATCTGATTGCGTTCGTACAGCAGAATTCCTTGAAAATCTACAGAAAAAAAGTTTTGGAGGACCCTCAGATGCCTACATGGAATTACTAATCACTGTAGTCAAGCCCTAGATAACAAGGATAGCCAATGGTAGGCCATTTGTATGCCAGCAGGATTTGGCCCCCTGCCACACCTCTGAGAAATGTCAAAAATGGTTGTCGGCGATTTTTTACAACACCAGTCGCAATATTTGGCCTCCGAACTCCCCAGATCTTAACCACATGGATTATTATATATGTGGCGCTGTTGAGAAAGACACCAATCGCCGTGCCAATACTACAAAAGTCCAGTTAATCGACAAAATTAAGGTAGTTTTTTTATACCCTTTCCAGGGAAACCGTAACATCAGCTTACTCCAGTAGGATTGAGGCTGTGATAGACGCTAATGGCGGTTTTTTGAGTGAAACATGTTGACAGTAGTGTAATTATCGTGCCTGTTGAATTTATTTACAATCCATTAAATTTTGTAGTTACCAAGCACTTTTTCTTTTTCCTTACGAAACTGTCAAATTTCCCACGAACACCCTATATATATATATATATATATATATATATATATATATATATATATATATATGCTTTATTTTAATAAGCTGTTTCCTTATCCTTAATACTCGTTTACTCGTTGTGTTTCTTCCTATTATTTCTCTAATCTCTGATATACGAGTTATAACAATCTCACTGTAGAAATTAGTAATAAATAATAGCTAATGATATTCGTTTTAGGCGTGCTGCTATTTACAGGCCATCTTCTATATATGGGTACTTTAATTATTTTATTTCTTTTTTTACTATCTGTAAATGTTAAATTAAATTATTTTAAAACTAATCATATTTTCATTTATCTCTTTAAGAATTCTTGGTCTTTTTTCAACTCCATTAAAAGAATTTGTTCATCTTAACCTATTTTGTTTATAAA
>CM042167.1:56023359-56045859 GCA_023376005.1 Doryteuthis pealeii
AATTTGAAATGGAATCTAAGTCCTGTTCCCCTCAAATAATATGTTGCGTGCATCTATTAATTATCAATTAAATAATTATTTTGAATATTTTGCACATAAATTTTATACAAAATCGTAGGTATTTATTTATTTGTAAACTTTTAGTTAACTTATTGTGACTGAAAAAGCGGCGAGATTAAAAAAATATTTTTTAAATGGATTACAAATTGGCAATTCATTTTTTCCATTTAAAGTAATACAATTTTCTAATTAATTTCATAGTTTATATAGTTTATTTATTTAAATAGTATATAGTTTATTTATTACAATTAAAAGGAATCAAACTAAAATAGCTTTCGATTTTAATTTAAGAAAATAGTTATTTCCTGTTGTTATTCTTAATTCAATAGGAATTTTTTTAAAATTATAAAACTTTAAAAGGAAGACATGTTTTTTATATTAAAGACACATGTTTATATTAAAGATACATTTTTATATTAAAATAGTTTTTATTTAATCAGAAGAGAAATGCAGATATGAAAATAGTTTTTATTTACAAAATATTTTTATGTTTATTTAAATAAAAGGATGTTCGGAAATGGTATCACACAATTTATAAAGTTTATTTTCCATTCGCTTCTCGTACCACAACCGGAAGTGTTCCTTTCGAGGCGGTTCCCAGCTGGGGTGCCTATTGAATACTTGATCCCTATATCTTCTGATGTGATATCTCTTGAGTTTGTCGCTTGATGTACCACGTAGTTGTTTTTCTTTCCATTTATGTTTATTTAATTATTTTTTAATTATTTTTTCTATGTATTTCTGCTTGTCAATAGGTTGCAATTGCTTTTCCTGAATGCTGCAAATAGTCTTTCCTTACTTTTATAATTTTTCAAGTCCTCGGATTGTCGTATCTACACTATCTTGGCGTGACCACTTCACTCTTCATTTCATGGCATGTATAGTCTGTCTATGTCGTCTCTCGGGTGTTATGCCTTGCGCATTGTCATGTTTCTTTGTCGTTTGGTCCATCTGTCAGAGCTCCTCTCTTGTCCATTTTAAGAATGGTTCCGAGTATATTACAGCCATGCGTTTATTCCTTTCATAAGGTTTCTGCTACATAGCTTGGTTTCTAGAAGGTTTCATTCTTCTTCTGAAGGAATCCTTTCTTATTTTTTTCTTTCGTTTCTGTTTGTTTGATGGCGTCTGCTTCTAATATTCCCAGATATTTATAGTTCTCTTTTTCTCCAAGTGTCCTATTTTCTTCTCGATTCGGTAGTTCTATACCCTTCACCGTTTCATGTTCATCCTTTCTACATTACGAGCATAGCACACTTGTCGATGCCGAATAGCATCCCTATATCCTGGATGTATATTCTTTGGTTTGTATAAGGTTTTCTAGTTCTTGTTGTTCTCACCACGCGGTTGAACCCTTTTGATCTTTCGGGTAATAAAGACGTCTGAAAAAAATTCATAGAAAAGAAGGTCTACAAAAGTGATTAAATGTTTGAAAAAAAAAATGGATTAGCAGGCCATTGGTAGTTGGTTTGATTTGCATTTCAGGCTCCATACTTGCGGCCTTGTACCACATCTACGTTAAGCTTAGTAAGTAACTAGCGCAAGAGACTATGTATTGTCTGAGAATCAAGGTAATTATTATATATATATATATATATATATATATATATATATATATATATATATATAATAAATTGTAATATTATGGATTTGGACTCATAATTTAAAGTTTCATGGTTATGCAATCATCAGATGAGTCAAATGGTTGAGATCTTAAAAACCAGTAGTCAAATGGTTTGAGATTTTCAAAAAAACAAACAAAAAATACATATATCTATCTTTTTGTTTTCAATATATATTTTCATATATATATACATATATTCATATATGTATGTATATATATATATATTATATATATATATATATATATATATATGAACTCTCTCGTCAATTTTCGACGCATAAGTGTTCATTCAGTGAACAAGCAACACAGTGATTTGTTTATAGTGGTGAAGGCTTGTGTTGGACCATTCCGCACTTTTTTGGCACAGTCGATAGGAAAGAATTAGTGCACAAGGAATGCCACGAATCCGATCAACAACTGACTTCAGGAATTTTGAATTCAGAGTTATCCCTCTCCTAGACTGGTTACCTACCCAAGGTTAAAGAGCCCAGTCTGTCCTACTATTTTACCCATAGCTTTATATATATTTATATATATTTACCGTATTTGACGGCATATAAGACGCAATTCTTTTCCAAATTTTGGCTAAAGAATTATCCTGCGTCTTATACATCGTAGTTCAAGTATGATACCTCCCGTAGACCTAAGCTAATCTTTTTTATGATGTTCACTAACCTAATTTACGATCAGTACTTTTACCTACCCTAAATTTCATGCAACCTTATTTTATTGCTGGTATTATTTTATTATTACCTGCGCTTTAAAAATGAATTCACAAAAATATACAATATATGCTTAAATACGCTAAAAACATTTTTTTCTGAATCTGACCTGCTGAAATGGGGGTGCGTTTTTTCATGCCCGTGCAACTTATATGCCGTCAAATACGATATATATATATATATATATATATATATATATATATATATATATATATATATATATATATAAACACACACACACACACACACACACACACACACACATATATATATATATTATAATAATGGTACACAGTAATAACCTACTTGAGTTTCACCATACGGATCTTCAGGGTTAAATCCACTGGATTAATCAAGATATTGATTAATTGCAGTCGATTGCACGTGTGTATTTTTTTGCGATGACGGTTGGTTATAGATCCGCAGTCAAGGGAACGCTGTCTTGAAATTCAAAATGAGCGGAAGTGGCATTTTTTTCGAAGGATCAAAATATAAACATTGTTAGAAATCCGCTTTGTGCTATTGAGATATTATTAATGGTTTATGATAATAATGAGGATTGCCTATGTGATTATAGAGCCAGGTGCGATTAAACGTGGTTTTGCTAATATATGCCTAAAGTTATTTATTTTAGCAAAATTAACAGAATGTGTATGTATGTATACACATATGCAGGTGTATTTATACCATTTCAATAGATGATTAGATTACTTATAGTGGTGGATATGAGGTTTTGTTAATATGCGCCTAATTATTATTATTTTTTTATGACGGGCTATATATGAATACTCATAGATATATGGGTATACATATACAGTTATAATTAATAATAAGGCCTAAGAGTCTGTTGCATAGGGCTCTACTCAGGCCACAAAATCGTACATGTTATATACTGTTGCTGGGTCGTATGTGTTAGTAGTGGAGTATAAGGATTCACACGTAGACATATGTAGTAGTAAGACTTTTAACGTTTATTTCTTTCATCTCGTGGTGGGTGCGTGTGGGTGGACGAGCTGGACAACGGCGCTACGAATGTTGCAGGCTGGCGATCGGGGGGTGAACGGGGTGGGCGAGCATCACTGCCCGCTCGACCGTGTCGACGGTCAGACACCTTGTGCTTTCTTCGCCGTCTCCTCGGGTCTCTCTTCTGGGCTGGCCTGATAACCGCTTAAGTACTGACGACCGCCCACACATTCTTTTGTTCCTTGACCGGAAGTCCTTTCTCTTTGTTCAAATTCGCGTTTGTCCAGATGAGTCCTTTGTCACACCAGACCCTTTGTCTACCCTAGACATTGTCTTCTCAGTTCAATTTTCCTTTGTCTTTTCGACTTCCCGCGCAAAACAAACAGTCAATCTGCAACAAGTCTATAGATCGGGTATAAACGTAATAAAAAGAGTTGTGATGTTGTTTATTGCTTCTATTTTTCTGAATAAGGGTTGGATGAATGTGTTATATACTGTATCAATTGACAGCGCTGGTGTGTAGTACACTGGATTAAAAACCAACACAGGTATACAAAAGAAAGCTGGACTTTATTTTCTTTCCTCGGTTGGCGTGGATGAAAGGAGGAGTGAGTCGTGATAGCGCCGGCTTGAATGAGTGATGAAATGAACCGTAGTTATAACAAGTCTCTTCTTCGGAGAGTCGACAGGAGTCTGAAGTTAGCGGCTACCAAATCTCAACTGCTGAACTCTCCGTCTAACCGTCACTTTTTCAATTTTACCCAGCATGCCCTGGTCTATTCCTATTACACCGGAACTGTACGGCGTGACCTGCAATCCTAGATTTGTCACCAGTCAATAGGAAGTCCTTTGTCATCCTGCTATTGTTGTTTTTCCGGACAGTTCGTTTGACCCGGTCAGCAGTAAGCCTCAGATCTTAATCACTCTTCCTCTTTATTTGATCCAGACAGAAGTCTGGAACATTCTTTGTTTCCCAACTCCCTTGTCTTTTTGAATTTCTTTTCGCGCCAAAAGAATTGAAACAATAGTTAATCTGCAACAAATGTAGGTAGACTTGTCACATGTTTTTGCATTATGCTGTGTAATGGTTGGGAAACGGTTAGGTTGATTACACTGTGGGGAATGTTTTAAGGTTAAGTTAAGTTTAACTTTGATGATGGGTGTATTGTTATTAATTGTGTGTGATACGGCACGGTTCCCTGGAATGATTAAATCTGGTTGGTAAAAGAGTATGAGGAAGAGAGAGTGTGAAAAGTTAAAAATAAAAAGTTACGTGAACTCGCGATCGGAGACTGTTTTCATAGTTTATTTTTTTATTTCTTTATTCCTTTCCCATCCCTATTGCAGCTCTCACGTATTAATAATTAAAAAAAAAAAACTATTATTCTACAATACTTAACAACCATCACCAAGATTATTTATTATTAACTACAGCCATTTACCGCAAAAACAGTACTGTGTACCATTATTATAATAAATTTGCTCTACTCACGTATTGAGTACTTTATATTTGTTATATCGCTGTCTTATTATTGTGAAACTTGCATCAACTAACAATTGTGACCATTTTCACTGGTAAGTCACCTTTTCCACTAATACCATATATATATATAAGTAAAGTCGACGGGGGGTCTAAAGCCGGTATTAGCCAGTCAGCGAGGGAGTCTATCCCTTTTCAATAGCGCTAGACCAAGGAGATTGTTTAGCATCTGAGGTGGGCGCCACACCTACCATCAGCTCCTTACTTTACCGCACAGATCCCTGTGCTACTCATACGCTGAGTTGGCGGGGACCGGTATCGAACTAGGAACCTTGTAGTTTCTAGCCGAACGCTCTACCGATTGAGCTAACCTGGATACATTTGTGAATAAAAAGGCCTTAAATATCATTGGTATCGTAATTATGGACCATTTCCACTCGTGGGTATCTGCGGTCTACCGAGCTTCTTCAGACCACGTTTTTATTTTATTTCATTAAGACTGGCAAATGTTCTCCATAGATAAAAAATTGATTAAAGAATTAACACTAGACATTAACAGACAGACATAAACACCACCACGTTAAGGGGAAAAAATTTCCACCAATCAAAAAGACGCTTGAAAGGAAAAAAGACACAAATATCGCCCCGGGGGGAAATGTATAAATGTAAACTGTATTTGGCCATTTGCCAGTCTTAATAAAATAAAATAAAATAAAATAAAATAAAATCGTGGTCTGACGAAGCTCGTGGGCCTCAGATACCCACGAGTGGAAATGGCCCATAATCACGATACCCATGGTATTTAAGGCCTTTTTATTCACAAATAAATTTGCTCTGTTTATAAAAAATAAACATTGAGCTCTCACACGGAACCTGACCTCTGACCTAGAGAATAGGACCAGCCTAGAATCACCTTGTACCAAGAAATTTGGTACCCCAACAAAGAATATATATATATATGTATATATATATATATATATATATATATATATATATATATAAAGTAATTGGTAATTTGCTTGAAGCATTGTTAAGTATGTTATAAAATAATAAAATTCGAAGGCAATACATTGTATTGCCTTCGAATTTTATTATTTTATAATATATATATATATTAAAATAAGTGTATTTTGGCAGCATATTTTCTTTTATACAAGTTTTGTTGAACTGTACAGACAATTCATGTCGGACAACTTTATATATATATATATATATATATATATATATATATATATATATATATATATATATATATATATGCGCTAGTCGAGTAATTATGTTAATGAATAATATTTGACAATTTATCAGTAAGTTCCTTTTTTAGATCGATGAATATTTTTTCCTATTTTTGTCCCATTTTTTTTAATCACATAAAATCAAAAGGGAGAGAACTCCTGAATTCCTCTTTTCTAGAAACAGATGTCGATTCTTCTGCCATACAAATATAAAATTTAATGGTCTTTCTATTTTGGACTCTTTGCTGATGTTGCAAAAACACATTTCTTTTATTTATTCCAGTTTTGATTCAGATATTTTCAGACAGAAATAGAAAAAAAATAATTCAAAAAATCACATAAACTTAATATGAATAAAGTTATATACATGAAGGCCATATATATTTAGAAAAACGACTATTTCGTTTGGCTGATTTAATTACATATTTCAAATCCCCCCCCCCATATATACATATATATGTATGTGTGTGTGTATGTGTGTGTCTGTGTATGTGTATTTACTGTACGTTGACTTATATATATGTATTTGAATGTTTATTTAAAGAAGAAAATAAACCAGATAAACAACACCAGGAAAAAGTATAAATATTTACTTCTTTAATAATTATCTGTGTCCCTGACCCTATATTATATATATATATATATATATATATATATATATATATATATACATATATATATATATATATATATATATATATATATATATATATTATATAGCACTCATATTTAATGAAATCTGGATCAAAGAAAATTTGCAACGCGTCTTTGATGCATATTTCGTTAAATATGATACACACACACACACACACACACACACACACACACACACACACACACACACACACACACACACATATATATATATATATAAATATGTTTATAAAATAATTTGCACGTTTATAAATAAAGTTGCATATGGTCTCCCAAAGAAACGGTTACAGCTATAATGATGCTATCCAAAGACACTAAAGTGATGTACACTCACCTGATGGCGACACAGATTCCTTTGACATCGACGCTGGAGTCCTACAAGGAAATACATTGGCACCATATATATTTATAATATGCCTAGACTACGTACTCCGAACATCATTAGATACCATAAAAGAAAAAGGTTTCACACTAAAAAAGGCATGAAGCAGGCGATATCCCGCATATATATATATATATATATATATATATATATATATATATATATATTATGAATGAGTAGATATAGATAGATATGTGAACAGCCTGGGATAGATAGATAGATAGATAGATAATAGATCTCGAAATGTTAAATTACTAAACTTATCGTAGTTTTGGACCAGCCTAGAAAATCCACTGTACTCAGCGAGTATCGAACTCACTAACAATATTATACAAACCTTACATTCTATTTCACTACGTCAACTACGAATCAACCCCCACCCCATTCTCCATCGCATTGGCCTTGCGGGACACGCTTAGTAATCATAACGCTGGCCAGCATTTTCAAGTCAAGAATCTGCAACGAGATGAAATTACTGACAGTCTAGATTTACCTAAGAAATTCCCAGTTGCCATTGTCAATGTGTCTGTCCGATTTAATGTGCACATAAATATTAGTCGCTAAATATAAAACCACCGGCGTGAATAAAGGGGACATTTTTCTGTGTTTTTCATTTATTAGCAGCGTGATGTTTCACTTGCATTTCGAGAACGCTTTCCACTTTCCTACCTCCCAAATTAGGAGAGTGTTATTAATTCTTCTTTTCGCTGATTGCTTCGATTTGTGACTGCTTTTTGCTTTTTCGCCGTGGGGCATCGTAAAATTCACTTAATTCTTGAAAACAATTTTGTTGTCTACATTTCATTATTCTTACTCGGCCGTTAATTTATTTACTCTTTCATTTTGACATTTTTCAATATAATTTATGGCAAACACTACATGTTTTTCTCATTATTTCAGTGCCTCCTTTCTTGCATAAAATCAGAAAAATACTAGAATACCCAGGGTACCAAAACTGACACATCACGACTGGAAGTAGTCTGCAATTTCTAGCCACACTAAGGACTAGTGATAAGATGTCTGTGGATGTAGAAACCTCAAAGTTCTAGTTCGATACCGGCCCTCACCACCCCAGCGTTTGAGTAGCACAGGGATCTGTCCGGTAAAGTAAGGAGCTGATGGTAGATGTGGCACTCCACCACAGATGCAAAAAACAATCTTCTTAGTCTAGCGCTAATGAAAGGGGGATAGACAGCCTCGCTGATTGGCCGATACCGACTTTAGGCCACCCCGACGACTTTACTTACTTTATAGTTACGGAAAATTAATACCATAATATTTTATTTATGATTTTAACACTTGTACCCAGTCATGGTTAAGAAAATGACAGTCTACCCCGGGGGGATTGAGTAAAGGGTTCGGTTCGAAGTTTCGTGAAGACTCCCGATTACGACATAAAGGCTTCCGAGTTCGACAAGAAGGTTCCCGGGTTCGAAGAGAAGGTTCCTGGGTCCGACAGGAAATAACTAAAGTGGTCCGAAAGGCACATTGGCCGAAACGTTGTGTAGTTTACAATAAATATGAGGAATATAGTTAAAATAATCCAAATAATCATAAACATTGAATATATAAATAAAATGACTTCGGCATAAAATACCCCAACATGGGTTGACATTCCTTTAGATCTAACCAACCAACCAACCAACCAACCAACCATATGTCCACTTGTGGCCTTGAGTAAATCTGACCAATCTCTTGTAAATATTTGTGTAAGTGTCGTGTAAATGATTTCTGTCCAATGATATTGATCGATGTATCGTTGTCGAGATTGTCTCAATAATCTGGACTCACTCGTCCCTTCAGTTGTTTAAAACCATTGAGATTGAAATGCATTGAAATTTGCCTTTGATGAAAAAGCTTTATTGAAAAATCAATGCATTGTCTGTGTGCATTTGAGCGCAAAAGGGTCAAAGCAAGGTTACCTCTATTTCTACCAAGAGCAGATGTGCGTCTACAGTTTTTGCAAGTTTTACTTATATATATATATATATATATATATATATATATATATATATATATATATATATATATATATATATATATATATGTGTGTTGTGTGTGTGTGTGTGTGTGTGTGGTATATATATATATATATATATATATATATATATATATTATATAGAAAATTAATTTCCTCATCTTACTTCCATATATATATATATATATATATATATATATATATATATATATATATATATATATATATATATATATATGGAAGTAAGATGCGGAAATTAATTTTCTACACACACAAACACACACACACACACACACACACACACACACACATATATATATATATATATATATATATATATAGAGAGAGAGAGAGAGATGTAAGATCAAAATAAAAGTGAAGCCGACAATTATGTTGAAAAATAAAAGGAAAGAAAATGTTGCATGAATAAAAATTATTTATTGGAATGCCGACACGTCTTTCGACCAAAGGTTTGTCCTTGTATACGTTGATTTCTATTTATTATTACTTTAGATACAAGATAAAATATAATAATAATAATTACATCAACTGATCTTCCCAGGAACTCTTGTGGAATAGCAGCAATACATTCTCTTTAATTTTGTAAAGATTTATCTATTTTTGTATTCATCCTTCAAGTTCTTCTAAAGTCGTTGGTTTCGTAGAGTAAATTTAGAGTAATGGATCTGCGAGACTAGCCTGCTTACAAACAATAGTGTCACCTCGAAATTTTTCATTCAAACCCCTTCGACGATTCGACGAATAGTCAAAATCGAAGAAGTTGTGGTTTAATTTCTACGAAAAACATTTTGACTTCAGGTTGGATGCGATTAATAAGAAAAGCATTCTAAAGATTAGCACTTATGGCAGTGAAAGTTAAACCTTTGTAGTTCTTAGAGATTCAGAGGTATCCTTTCTTTGCTAGAGGAGGATGCAACCTTTCATCCATTTCTCTAATTGGTAAATACAATCTTGTACACTAAAATTCCGACTTGCATTTTTGGTGGGAAAAGTCATAGATAGATTTTTACGACAGACATTTTTAATTTTCCAAGGAATTTTCTCTATTTCATATTTATTATAATTTGCCTGAAGCATTGTGTTTATATTGATTTGATTGTTGGTTTTGAAGGCTAAATTTTATTTTTTGTTTATCTTCCAAATTCTCTGCGTGTGTGTGGTGTGTGTTTATGTGGCATTGTTGAACAGAAACTAACACATAAACACCCCACCCACACACGCAGATAATTTGGAAGATAGACACAAAACAAAATGGACGGTTTCTAGCAACAGCTTCAGATTCAGAAATTTTCTGTTGAAGAGATTTTATCTCAAATATTATGAATTTAATCACAGGTTAACCAACAATACCATAGTTACCGTATTTTTCTTTCACTATTTCAGGTTAGATGCGATTAAGAAGAAGAGTATTATATACCTTAGCCCGTATTCCAAATCTCGTACAATAAAATACCGATTTGGATTTTTCGTCTTGAAAAATTGGTTTATTCACTTGTATATATTATTTCAGTAATTGGTACAACCAACTTGTATATATTCCATATTTCTTTTATGTATGGAGATGCCTCGGAGAAATCTATAAACGTTAGTGTTGCCTCGAGATTTTTTCTCGAACCCCTTCTATGATTCGATCTGAGTTGTGGTTCGATTTCTACGAAAGGCATTTTGAATTTTCCTAAGGATTTTTACTACTTCAGGTCGGATACTGTTACCTAATTAGGGGCTTGGATAATTTAGAGTTTCAAAAGAATCAGTTTTAGTAAGAATAAATTATGGGTGAAAAAGACAGAAAGAAATATATTAGGAAAATATTTTGAAAGGATGAATCTAGCTTGAATGAATTTTGGGAATTGTTTGTTGAAATTGTTTGTTGAAAAGCAAGAGTCAATATTTCAGCAGACAGTTGATAAGACCACCTCGCGAGTGACCTTCTCATTTGTTTAAGTTCTTTGTTAATATGTTTGTTCAACTGATTTCCTCTCTTGTGTCTTTATTCTGGTCGCTAACCAGGCCACAACAAAGAAGAAAGAAAAAATATTTTTGAAAAATATTTTGAAAGGAAGAATCTAACTGAGATGCATTTTATGAATTGTTTATTTAAATTCTTTGTTGAAATTCCAAATCCGAGATAATGCCTGGTTGAATATTTTCGGAGAATTAAAACATTGGAAAGGATTGTTTGGTTAAAATTCTAATGTAATTATATAATAAAATATACAATAGAATGACGTAAGAGACTAATCAGCTGATTAACGGTAATTATAAAAAGAAAGCTCTAATAGTCGAAGAGCAGAAAGAGTGCGAAGACAGAAAGGTTCTGGAGAAGCAAATACAACGTAGACATGTTAGCCCCTCCTAGAAAAGCGGTCGGCCTTTCCTTCTTTCCTTCCTCTCCCCAAGTTTGAAACTTAACTGACTGGCGGAAGAGTCACAAGTTTACTGTATCTAATTATGTCGATTATGCTATTATAAACATTCTTTCTATCTATCTTTGCGTTGACGACTGCTACAGATAATCACTGCCATAATAAATAGTGTTGACAAGAGTTGGGGTCGAATTTACTTTTAATCAGCACAGGTTACCACGGATCTTATTTTAAGGGTCGTTTTCGCATACAAAGAAACGAGCCCGTATGTAAGAACGATGACCCACTATGTTAAAATACGATTGAGTTGAAGGGCATCATAAAACTTGACAGGAATGCCAAATACCATCTTCAATCTACAAAAAAGTGTTGCTTTGAGAATGTTTACTCAAACCACTTCTACGATTCGACGAATAATCAGGATCTGAGAAATTCTGGTTCGATTTCTTTTTTTCGTTTTGTTTTGTTTTACAGCATATTAACCTCAGTGGGTAATTTAATGCCAATAAAGTTTTGAAATAAATCAATTCTTAATGGATAATACAATTTTTTTATAAATACATTTTTCTATTTAACCCATAGATGGGACCCTAACAGGTACTACCACTCCGGTTCAGAGTGGACCAAGGAGCAATGGTGATGAAGGGGTTCTCCACATTCCCCAAACCTCCAGAACTGGAACCTCACAATCAGATAGAGTTTAACGTCATTCCCAGGACATGTAGACCCTCAGTCACCGCCTTCTAGCACCCAGAGGATAAAAAAGGGTTGGGCTTGCCATAAGGGCAATAGGGATGGGGCAATCATATAGGTGCTAGGGCTTGACATGACCAGCCGATTGATCGGAGGGGGCCTCTCCGACCGCCCGTCTAGCCCAAGAAAGGGCCAAAGTGGAGTATTGCAAGTCAGGAGGTTCGATTTCTATGACACTAATTTTGCATTTTTCTAAGGATTTCCAGTATTTCAGGTTGGATTCGATTGGGAAGAAGGGCATTTTAAACCTTTGCAACTATTGCAAATACCATATTGTATATTAAACTTTCCATCTTGCATTTTCCGTCTTGAAATCTTGTTTTAATCACGGCTAACGGCATCAACAGACAAAGAAAGACGAGAAGGAAGTCATAGAAAATATCATTGGAGAAAATACAATAGAAGAGAGAAAGAGATTATAAAAACAAACAGTATGAAAGATAGATGGATTAGATAGAGTTACAAGAAACCTAAGAATTGGAAGATAGATAAAACAAAACAAAAACAAGCAAGCAACAAACAAACAATAAAAAACAGCAAATAACAAGAGTATATTATAATCTTCTTATGAGGCAGACATCGCGGGAAAGTCGACAAAGTGTGAGAACAATCATGTCAGTTAATCTCTCAAGAAACAGACGACATTTTCAATACCTGCTATCTCATCCATTCTTTCTTCATTTCAAAACAATTTGAAGAAAAAAGGCAGATATTTTTCGCGTAGTATTCCAGTTTTAATACTAGCGACATTATTTCTCCGACACGTTCACCGTGGGTAGGATGTGAGACATGGTCGCAAGTACGCAGAATTCATCGAGGATCAAACTCTGTATTAAGTCGGTTGTTTCGTTAGTTGGATTTTACGGCATGTCAACCCCTGTTAGGTTAATTCATGCCAAATACATTTTGTTTTATTCATTCTTAATGGGTATTGAAATTTCTATTTTGGACAGATGTCGGTTGTTTTGTTAGTTAGATGTTACGGCATCTGAACCCTTATTGGGTTATTTTATGCCGAAGACGTTTCATTTTCATTCATTCTCGATGGGTACTCAACATTTTTTAAACTCAATATTTTTAGTATTATTAGCGTTATTCGGACTATTGTCCCCATCTTCATTGTTATTTGTACAACGTTTCGGCCGATATACCCTCCGGTCTTCTTCAGGTATTTCTTGTCGGTCTCGGGAACCCTCTCGGACTCGGGAACCTTCTTTTCGAACTCGGGAATTTTCTTGTCGTCGTCGGAAGCCATCACGGAACTTTGAACCTAACCCTTTATTTATTCCACGGGGGTATCCTGTTCTCATTCCGCTAACCATAGCTGAGGGTAGGAGTTGTGCTAATTAATTATTTTTCTAACTGCTTTCACTCAGGATTGAACTCGGGAACCAGAGATAACTGTCACTTAGAACTGTCTTTTAACCAAACTGCCTAATCCACTCGGCCATGTGTCCAATTGGAATTTTTTTAAACACATTTTTTTAAACTAATTTTTCTAATCAATCCATAGATGGGGCGCTAACAGGTTCTACCACTCCGGACTCGAGTGGACCTAGTAATGATGATGAAGGGGTACTTCACATTCCTCAGGGCTCCGTAACTGGAACTTCACCATCAGTTTAACTTCATACCCAGGACATCAGACCCTCATCCCATAGATCTGAGACCCTGAGCCATCGCATATTAGCATATATGGTAAAAATTGGTTGGGGTCTTACCATAAGTGCAGTAGAGTTAGTACAATTATATAGGTGATTGGGATTAACATTAGCAGCTGATTGATCAGTCGTCAAGTCTAAGTAAGAACCAAAGTGAAGTGAATCAAGTCATAGACTGATGAACCACCAGAACTCAATCCTTAAGCGGCATGGGTCGCCACCGTTTACCATTATACAAAGAAACCAGTTACCATTATACAAAGAAACCAGTTACCATTATACAAAGAAACCAGTATCTATCTATCTAGTTCCCTCATTCATACTATCTCTATTTCTATCTCTCTATATCTCTCTATCTCTCTCTATCTCTCTATCTCTCTCTCTATCTCTCTCTATCTCTCTCTATATATCTCTATCTCTATCTCTCTATCTCTCTCTCTCTCTCTCTCTCTATATATATATATATATATGTGTATCTATCTCTCTCTATATATCTCTATATCTCTATCTCTCTCTCTCTATATATATATATCTATCTCTCTCTCTATATATATATATATCTATATCTATATCTCTCTCTCTATCTCTCTCTCTATATATATATATATCTGTCTCTGTCTCTCTCTCTCTCTCACACACACACACACACACACACACACTGTTGAGATTTTTTCATATAAGGCGTGTGTTAAATGCCCACTCTTACTTATAGACTCGCCGATAACCATGTGACCAACCTATTGGCCAACCACTGTCAGTATTCTGCTGCTGATATTGTTATTTATACTGGCTGTTCTGGTTATACCTACGCACATTGCTTTGAACCTTCGTGGACGATGGAACTTAGGATTATATCACTGGACCTTTGACACTACGTAGGATTGCATAACGCAGGACTTATTCACTTACCAAAGGATTCTATAGCTCGGGACTTACTTTAAGTTCTTTTTCAACTGGCCAAGAATGGCGGTCAGAAACACACACACACACAGACACACACACACACACACACACACACACACACACACACATTGCCCGTGAGCTATGATAGCTGCGTTGAGGAAATGAAGCTCATATAACGGTGTTCACAAAATAGTGGAATCTCCTTATTGTTGCATACAGGCTTTTTCACAGTACCAATCGATATAACGTTATATACCTTTCTTTACTTCTTTACATCTTCTATATCTTGATCATCTATTCTTCTGGCCAGCTTTGCTATTCTGATCGTCTAACATCTTGGTCTGGTCTCTTCTAAGGTCTGGACTTTCTTCTATGGGGATTTCGGGTCTGGTTTCTGTTAGGGATCAGTCCTTATCAGAATCCCTGTGTCATTTTTAGTTTTTAGGTAATAAACACAAGACTTCGATTTACGTTGATGTTACTTTATTTGTAAATCCCCAACCCAGACAATCTGCGCAGATGAGACTTACATCTTGCTATCTCGGCTTCTAGCTTCTAACTGCCTTAAACTTACTATATCCTTAAACCGGAAGAGGGCCTTCTATGGGTGTTCCGGTTCTCACGATTTATCCCCGGAAAGCAAGGTGAGAGTGAGGTCAAGCGCTGTCACTCACTCTCAAGGCCATCAGCTGCACTAATCGCCATTATGATTCTACACTACCTTAAAAAACTATTAGGGATCCAATAATTATGTAACACTTATTAACTGGTAAGACTTTGATATTAGTAGATCATTTCACATAGCTCGGTAGCAATATCTCATCTACTGATGATAGAGAATAATTACTACAATCAAATAAAATTATTTAATCGATGGAACCCTATCAGATGCAACCACAGAGTCTATCTGAGAGTAGTGTGACAACAAAGGAGTGATCTTACTCTTTCTCCAGAGAACTCCAGAACTGATTGCATATTTACGAGGGCTTCAAAACTGACTACACATTCTGGGGTCTAAAACTAACTTTACACTTCCGTGAACTCCAGAACTGAATGCTCATTTGCCAGAGGATTCCAACTTATTCCATATTTCCCTTTTCCAAGTTATTGAACTGAACCTTCACTTCCCTGAAATGACTGCACACTTCCTAGGGGACCAGATCTAACTTCACACTTCCGATAGCTCAAGAACTGATTCCACATTTACCAGAGTTCCAGAACTGACAGCACACATTTCCCAGAACTGCAGAAATGACTGAACACTTACCAGGGGACCAGAACTGACTCCGCTGATTACACAGCTTTTTAAAAAAGTGAAAAATCGTTCTACCCTACTCTGTATGAAACTAAAGTGAATCTGGAGCCTCACAACAAGATGCACTTTAGTTTCATAAAGGTAGGGTAGATCGATTTTTCACTTTTTTAAAATATCAAATTATCCATCTATGGGAATGTTGTGTGTTAGTATACTAAATACTGATACAAAAAATGAGATCTTTTACTTGCACCATTGTTTGAGGAAATAGCATCAAAGATTGTCTACTAAAAGGCACACAAATCCTCGTTTTCGCAAAATTTAGCCTTTAGAAAACGAGGATTTTAATGCATTTTAGTAGACGATCTTTGATGCTATTTCCTCAAACAATGGCACAAGTAAAAGATCTCATTTTTGGTATCAGTATTCAGTATACTAACACACAACTTTCGCATAGATGGATAATTTGATATTTAAAAAAAGTGAAAAATTGACCTACCCTAATACAGAGCTCATAAATAATTGGCTTCAAAAATTGAGTGCGGAAAAACGCAAATGCCATCAATTTCGACTGCAATTTGAACTCACCAATTCAATTTTACATACAACTAACCTATCGGTAGGGGCAAAAGAATACATTGACTGTGCCTCTACAGAGGGGTAAAATACCCCTAATGGGGCCACCTGTTGGCCGTGGGTAACGTCCCATGAAGCTTACAGATAGAACCCTCGTGGCTGAGCAGTTAATGACATGCAACACTCCACTTTTACCCTTAGGTTTTGACCTGACGGGGGTCCAGTGGATTCGACCCTGGACTGGTTAAGTAATTAAACAGCGTAGATCCCAGGTGGCTATACACCAGGCAACACCTCCCCTTGATTTAAAGGGCAGGGCTGGGTTTATTGGCCAGTGCGTGAGGCACACCCCTTGAGAAAGAATGCCGACGGGATCAACGCATTGTTTGCACGCACCATCCCATGAGTTTCGGCTCGTGTGTGGTCCCACAATAAAAAAAGACCTTATGTCACACCCACATACGTGGGATGTGCAGTAAATACCTACTTAGGTTAGACGGTCAGTCGGAGAGGACCCCTCTGTTCAATCGGCTGGTCACGTCAAGCCCTAGCCCCAATCTTTTCGAGCTTTCTGGCTAACTTTTTCTTTTTACATTTGGATAGAATTTTTTTATCCCAAGTACATTCGGCACTTCGAAGTGCCATCATCAGGGATGATGTGTTTGTGTTCCAGTTTTTTTCCAGCCTCCAAACCCTTTAATATAATTTCTAAGCATTTCCCTCCTAGTTACTCTCACTACTACTAACTTGGAACCCCCCCTAAAAAAAAACAAAAAACAAAAAACAAAAAAACTGGAACACAAACACATCACCACTGATGATGGCACCACGACTAATACACGGATTCCACCCAAATGTAAAAAAAGTTGGTCAGAAAGCTCGAAATGATTGTTAATCAAATTGTTAAATAGGAGACATGCTTTTTGTTTAATTCTACATATATATATATATATATATATATAATAGATAGATAGATAGATAGATAGATAGATAGATAAATGGTATTTCAAACTAAAAATCTATCTTCATTTCATCACTTCAAAATGGCGGTAATTTGAGAAAATTTCTTTCAAAAACAAAGACAAATCTTTCTTTATTAATCGGATGTAAATATGTTTATAGGTAATTCACCAATGGAAATATGAATCGGATTAATTTTTACTGAATTTTTTTTCTCTTTATGTTATTAAAATATAAAATGTATTTGTTGTTACGTTACTTGGTTGACAAGCATTTTGTGGGAATTATGGCGGTCTTGCCAGAAAGAATTTTTACGTTCAAAAGTTTCAATGTTATTTGTTATATTCCAGACATATGAATTTTTATTTCCTTTCATTTTCTAAATTTTTCTCTCAGATTTCTTTTAAATTCTGGCCATATATATATATATATATATATATATATATATATATATATATATATATATAATATAGAAGAGAGAGAGAAAGAGCAAACTATATACATACTTTATACAAATGCAATATATGTATATATATATTAATAATATCAAAAAGATATATAGATAATAATAGATATGTATATGTACACACACACACACACACACACATACACATCACAATATATATATATATATATATATATATATATATATATATATATGCATATTATTTCTTTATGTTGGTGGGATTAAGAACGGTAGGACTAAAATGGAGTAAGGATTGAAATTACTTTTGTATACAAAGAGCAGGAAGTTATTTGTTGATGAGGAGGGCCTCGAGTACAGCTAGGTGTAACTCGTTGGTTGTGAATATTGAGGGCTTATATGCTGCACCACAATCAGGATTATCCAAAAGGTTTGACCAAATTTATATGTATATATAAGTTGGAGTGGCTTTTTCATTAGCGCTAGATCAAGGATATTGGTTTACCGTCTTAGGTGGAGCGTTACCCATACCATAGGCCCCTCACTTTAGTGCACAAATTCTTGTGCTACCCATGAGCTGAGTTAGCGAGGACCGGTATCGGAAGCTCTAACGACTGAGCTAAACAAGAACCTTATGAATCAGAAACTATCTATCTACGTTTCACCTACCGGAAACCTAGGTAGGTAGATTCTGATTCTTTTTGTTCTTATAATTTTGCCAAACTTGAAAGTTTCTCTACGTATTATCTGCGTTATTCGGACTATTGTCCCCATCTTCATTGCTATTTGTACAACGTTTCGGCCGATATGCCCCCCGGCCTTCTTCAGGTATTTCTTGTCGGACTCGGGAACCTTTTCGGACTCGGAACCTTGTACAAATAAGAATGAAGATCGGGACAATAGTCCGAATAACGCAGCGAATACTAATACTTCAAGCCAATCATCCAAACAATTCAGAGAAATAGTTTTCTCTACGTATCCAACTTATACAAACACTTTCAGGCTTGTTTTTCTTTCTTGGCCATCCATTACCGATGATTCTTTTCAGACAGTACGGGAGTTTTTTTGTTTTTGTTTTTGTGACGGAGAACGATACTACCGTACTCATTTAGAATAAGAGCAAGACATTGTCTTGCCTGCCGGAGTCGAACCCGCGCCCTCTCGAATGCAAAGAAATGCGATTTAGGCGCTGGATGGACACGAGGTGCAATTTAGGTGCCCGGATGTTGGGGGTCTACACGCATCCATCCGAATGCACGAGAATTGTGCGTTGCACGGGCGCGAGGTTCGACTGATGTGCCCGGAGGCTGGGGGACTATGCCCATAAATAAGTGAAGCGAGTGGAGCGCTGGGTGAGGTAGTTGGCATACGCAAGACTGCAGTCAGTGAAGAAACGCTTTGTGGACGACCCTGCATAAGAATTTGTTTTGTTTTTAATTCAACAATTTATTTTAAAAAAATTTCCCAGACATATTTTTTTTACATTTCTTTATTTACAAACTGCACCATATGTTTTTTTCAGGCCGTCAGACTTATAGAAATAATATAAGCATATATGTGTCAAAAAAGTATCGAGATTTTTTGTACTTTTTGACACACCTTGTATTCTGAAAAAAAGTTTCCTTCAATCTTCATTCCCATCTTTATAAATACAGCTTTAAACATGGTACTTTTTTGATACCTTTTAACAATGATACAATTTTATAATTATTTTCATAATTTATATAGTTTATTTATTTAAATTATATATAGTTTATTCATCACAATGGAAAGGATTCAAATTTTATTTGTTTTACTGCTAATAATTGTTTTTTATTCTATGTATTGAAGGTCTTGGTAATTGTGACGTAGGCAGTGACGTTGTCTTGCTTACAGACAAACAGAGACCGAATCTCCATTATTATTATTATTATTATTATTATTATTATTTCACTCCTTTTGAGTTTTTCACATCAGCGTTAGCTAATGGTATTTCACTGGAGACTGAGTGACAACAAGTCTCCTCAGATCTCTAAGACTCTTCTATTCTAGCCGATGGCAACAATGCAGTAGTCTGGATGGTCTCAATTCTTCCTCTGATTTCCAGATCCTCCAGTTTTTTCCAAAGCTTTTTCGGACCTTTCCAAGTGCACCAACTACAATTGGTATCAGTTTCACTCTCATATTCACTGGAGGCTGAATGACAGCGAGTATCCTAAGGTCTCTAGGACTCTTCTAAGTACTCAATGCTATATTTTCGATTCTTCCTCTGATTTCCAGTTCCCCCAAATTCTTTTCCAGAGTTTGGGGGATTGTTCCAAGGGCACCAATTGGTACGACCTTCACCTTCATGTTCCACAGTTTCCTCAGTTCTCTGACAAGTATTTGTCTTATTTTTTCGCTTTCTTTCATTTCCCTCGGTGGTCGGCTGGGACAGCAAAATACACGAGATGACAGGTTCTCTTTTTCTTGTCAATGAATACTAGGCCCGGTCTCCTAGCCGGGATTAGGTGATCCGTCTGTACCTCGAAGCCCCAGAGAATTTCATGTGTCTCGTTCTCTTGGACAGGCTGAGGTTTGTGTATATACCATTTTCTTTTATGGTGAAAATTGAATTTCCTGCACAGTCACCAATAAATTGTTGTCATATTTTTTTTCTTTTCCATTTTGCTTAAACGCTGGAGAAAATCATGACTCAGTGTTTTTAATAACCACATTCGGAATTATCTACAATTCGCGAACCAGTAGAATCTAATCACGTCTTAACCCAGGCCAGCTGAGTGCAAAAGGTTGAATAGGGGACGGAAGTTGAGGCGACCAGTGAACTAGAATCAGTGTCGTGAATGTTAAAGGAATTGGCACATATCACCAATTGATAGTATGGTGCACATGATCGCCCCGTGGGGGTGTGTGCAAAAGTGGATGGATGGAAGGGTGTGGTGGCCGGTAGTTAGTTTGCTTGGATGGCTTTATATTTGTCTTTCTTTTAAGCGTGGGCGATGTTTCATTTTTAGCCTGCAGTCGTGGATGCGGCCCAGGCGGAAGTGATGCAAAACTGTTGATTAGGTTGACACGCATGGCGACCTCGATGCTCCGCCGGAACAGGTCAACAGATGGTGATATAGACACCCGGATATATTAGCAATGGTTTATATATATATATAGATATATGGGATAAGAAAAAGAGTAGGGTCTGCCAAAATATCGGTATGCTTTTCATTTTTAAAAATGAATTAAAATTCATTAAACCGATTATTTATGGTCAAATTTTTGATACATTTAAAACGATGTTTTCAAGTCAATTTCGATCATCTTGATCTGCCATAACGCTACTTAAAATTCGTTTTTACAAAATAAATTTCTAACCTTGGCGCTTGAAAAAATTCACAACTGGATATTCCAATTAGACACATAACTAGTAGATAAAGGAGTTAGGTTAAAGACAATTCTAAATGACAGTTATCTCTAGACTGCAGGTTCAATCTGGTCAGGGGCAGCAGTAACATAGAATAAAATTAACATAGCTTAACACCTGTACCTCACAGTTATTGTTAGTGGAATGAGAACAGGATCCCCCAGTGGGCTGAATAAAGAGTTAGGTTCAAAGTTCTGTGATGGCTCCCTATTACAAGAAGGTTCCTGTGTCCGACAAGAAATACCTGAAGGAGGTCGGAGGGCACATCAGCCGAAACGCTGTACAGATAACAATGAAGATGAGGACAATAGTCTGCATAATACAAATAATGGTAATCTTTGCAGAGTTCCGTCCTGGCCTCCTGCCTCAAAAACTGCTAGCCACAGACTGCTGAAAAAACAACACCAGCTACGATTGAAGTCCGTAGTCGAAGCGGTATCACTTGAAAAAAAGAAAAAAAAAACAACCTAGGGCGTTTTTTCCTGAAAACCCAAACCGCAACCCCCTCTAGTTAGAATTAAGTTTTATTACACATTTGTGGTTCTGTTTTTCCTGGGTCACCCAAATTATTTATTTATTTTCCATTAAACTAACCCTAACCCCCAACCCCCCAACCCTAGCCTTGAACCCTAACTCTATTTTTTACACCGCTTCGGCTACGGATTTTAATCGTAGCTGGTGTGTTTTTTTTTTGTTTTTTCAGCAGTCACTGGCTACCCATTTTTTGAGCAGGATTCCAGGACAGAACTCCGTAAATATTACCCAAATAATAATCCAAAAATTATTTTTTAGTTTTCATTTTCATTTTATTTTTCGATTTTCGGTACTTATTTACTACTCGAACAGATTCTTTAAAAAAAACCAAAAAAACAAAAACAAACGTACTCTTCGCAGAGAACCGTCCACCGCCTGCCTCTAAAAACGCTAGCCGGTGGCTGCTGAAAAGAAAACACCACCTACGATTGAAAGTCCCGTAGACGAAGCGGTGTCACTTGCAAAAAAAAAAAACAAAACAAAAAACCCAACCAACTTTTTTTTTTCCCGAAAACCCAACCCAACCCTAAACTCTAACCCCACCCCTACTTAAAATTA
>CM042167.1:56050859-56063359 GCA_023376005.1 Doryteuthis pealeii
TTTTGAAAAAATTGGACAGTTTTTATAACTCGTGCCCCGTGTGAACGTGATCCGTTATTCGTTCTTGCTTTTGCTTTCTTCATTCACCGGCGTTCGTATTTGTCGTCATTGAGTCTCGGGTTTTTATGATGACTTTTTTTGTGTGTGTGCGTTTATAAATGTGTGTGAATTGCTAAATTATGGCGGTCTGAGGTTTTGTTAGTCCAATTCCATATCAAAATTTTTTTTCGGTGTTGGCATGCTCTAAATATTTCCATTTTATTATTAAATTTTTTCAAAAAGTCAATGTCTCTGATGACGGATAAACATCTGAAACCATTGGTAAGACGAACTTTGTATTGGTGACTTGAATAAATAAATAAATAAATACAGCTCTTAAAGAAATAAGTGAGCACTTTATAATCATTTCTCCAATATTAATAACAAAAATTAATTAAATATATATATATATTTGAAGCATAGATGAGGTCCTAACTTGTACTACAACTCAGCCTTAGAGTGGACCTGGGAGTAATAACAAAGAAGTAAAACTCAAAACACTGCAGATCCCCAGTGTTTGAGTCCCACCATCAGATGCAGTTTAGTGTTATACGTATAACACTTCTCTTTGTGGAAGGAGGGAGTCTTTCCTATCCACGGGGGTGACACACTCAGCATATCTTAAATCCCACCGACAGGGTGTAAGTATGTGTAGCGCACAAGCCTCCGATTCTTTGTCAAATTTGGGAAGCCAACATATGTGCGTGATTGTATGGATGCTGTATTCAATGACTTTGAAATAAAATCAATATCCACAGGGATAAAGGAAGGATAAGGATTTATAGAAGAGGCAAATCTAAGCATTGATTTAATAAGAGTAAACAAAATCAGTAGGGTTCCACTAATTGGGGCTGACATCTACTCACATAAAAGTTAATATATATATATATATATATATATATATATATATATATATATATGGTAGGCTATAATATCAGTTGAATAACTCTCTCAGGGATATTGAGCACTGGCACGAAGAAGATTTTAGAACAACCTGAGTTTATACACACACACACACACATATATATCAGCTAATTAGAATCCTCAGGATATATCCTAAAATAATATATATCCTGATGATCCTGATTCACTTATATATATATATAATATATATATATATATATATATATATATAGTGTGAACAAAAATTAGTAAGACACTCAGGAATATTTCTTGTATGTTGTTTATTCTCAACTAGTTTCGACCTTCGGTCATGTCCAGGAGAAAATTTCTTATTTGAAGAAATTGTTGATAGATTATTAGAAAGGGACCATTATAGAAGAATTATAAAAGTTCAAGTGTTATAGTGGGTTTAACATGCTGTTAAAATCCGGGTAGGCGAATGTTCATTTGTTCCGTGAAGAACCTCTATGAGGTAGGTTATTTTTTTGATGGTCTTATATATGTGAGGGCGTGGTTCATGGGAGTTGTGTGTATGACTGTATGTGTATACATATATATGTATGTGTGTGTTTACATATACTGTGTGAGTGTGAGCGTGTGTCTGTATCACGGTACTGTGCGCGTGACTTCTAGGTTTTTAATTGGGTCAAGAGTGGCTTGTTTGATGTGTGGTGGTCAGTGTTTGTTTATTTAGGTGACCTCGGCCACCCTCGTAGGTGTGGACAGGTTTATTACCCACTATTAAAGAGGACCTGTTTTTTTATTAAAGCCGTACGGATGAAAGCTTTTTAACATTTGTATCCATCTGTATTCGTGGTTTCTCGGTATATATATATATATATATATATATATATAATATATATGCAGTATGTGTACGTAGTATGGGATAATATCATAGGAATAGGTCTCTCCTGGATATTGTGCATTATCACTGCAGAACAACCGTAATAATATATATATATATATATATATATATAATAGTAAAGATTAGAGGGAGAAATGTGAACAAATTAACAACACTCAGTAAAGTATAAGTAGGAGATATATTTCACCGTGCATTGAGCTCGGCTTCATCAGTCTTTTATTTGCCTGAGTCTTGTTTCTTTGTCCACATTTCTCCCTCTAATATTTACTACGTTGGATTTACTCCAATCATTCTATCCTCACACACACACACACACACACACACACACACACACACACACACACACATATATATATATATATATGGAGGAATAAGAAAAAATAAATAGAAATTCCACTACCAACTAACCCTCAGCAACAACTGACAAACCCTTCCCAATTCACGACCTCTTAATTCTCAGTATGAAGATGTTCACCGTTGCAACAAGAACTCAATCCAACATCCTGAAGAAGGTCTAACAGACCGAAACGTTATAACGTCGACATCACCACCTACAATAAACATCCATTTTGTACAACATATCGTGTCTGTCTACCTTTCCCCATATATATATATATATATATATATATATATATATATGAAAAATAGATGGAAATTAATCCGACAGTATGAAATTTAACATTTTGAAAAAACAAATGATGTTTGTTATGTAATTGCTGACAGAATCTGTTTCGACCAAATCGATAAATTGGTCTTCATCACGAGCAACATCCCGTCTATGTTGCTCGTGATGAAGACCAATTTATCGATTTGGTCGAAACAGATTCTGTCAGCAATTACATAACAAACATCATTTGTTTTTTTCAAAATGTTAAATTTCATATATATATATATATATATATATATATGAATAAATAAATGAACAAATAAAATGTTTAGCTTTTATTCATTTTCATAGTAACTATCTTTACAAACGAGCGGTTTCTTGGTATGGCATTCGTCAGGTGAAACGAAATAGATTTTGAAAATGATAGAAATGGTATAAATGGTTAAATGTGTGCGTTTTTTAACGTTTTTTCTCGTGTTGCGTGTTTACGTGATGTCAGGTGCGCTTTTTTGTTATATGTGCATGTAATGATCGTGTTACGTAGTTAGTGATGCAATGTGAACATTATATTTGTATAATATTATTGTACAATGTAAAAGTCGACGGGGCGGCCTAAAGTCGGTATCAGCTAGTCAGTGAGGGAGCCTATCCCCTTTTCAATAGCGCTAGACCAGGGAGATTGTTTTTAGCATCTGACCACACCTACCACCAGCTCCTTACTTTACCGCACAGATCCCTGTGCTACTCATACGCTGAGTTGGTGAGGACCGGTATCGAACTAGGAACCTCGAGGTTTCTAGCCGAACGCTCTACCGACTGAGCTAACCCGGTCCCGTCAGGTATAATATTTCGTGTTGGACGTCATATGACGTAATATAACGATGTGATGAATAAATAGCTAGTTGGTGTGTTACAGTGAGTAGAGATTGTGATGATCATGGAATTGTATTGTGCGTACGTCATTGACTGAAATGCCAATGAATGATATACAATAATAAGAGTACTTGTGTTTGCATGTGGTAGAGGGAAAGATAATTACGGTTTGGCGGATCTATTGCGGTATTTACTATTGTGGTTTGGTTAATAATGTAAAAAATATACATATACATAGAATATTTATATGGTGGGGTTGTATGTGGGTTATGTATATGGATCGAAGTGTGATAGTAAGTGTTTATTTTCATGTCGGCATTTAGATAAAATTTCTGATTTTTCTTTGTTTAGTAGGGCGCGTTGTGGTGTATCAGTGATAATTGCGAGTTCTTGGTGGAGGCAAAGAAGGCATCTTTTAGATGTTTTGCAGGAGGAGGATGCGACTTTCAGGATTTTCCAGCTTATGTTCGGTGAGATGTACATATCTTTCAAGTTCCAGATATGGATGGATAGGGATGTATTTGTTGAATATTTTCTGTTTGAAAAGGAAAGTTTGTGGCTGTAAATCCTTTGTTTTAGGGTTCCTTCCGTGGCTTCTATATATTGTCTGACTGAGGTGTTTGTTTTTACACTACATTTGTTTGTTGACAGTTTCCTTGTAGTTATATATATATATATATATATATATATATATATATATATGTATGTAACTCATCTTCACTATCACTCATCGATAAGTAGTGCAGCCAAACAGTAGCACTGACAAAATTACGGCTTGTTGGTTTAGCTTGTCAGTGAGATAAACTGCAAATAGCTTACCAATGGATCATGTCTCATTACGACGAGAGCTTCCTATACAATGTAGCGATTCTTCCGTGATCTGATGTAGAAGAGTGTTCGAGGAGTGTTTGATAAGTATTTGTAGTTTATGAACGAATGAGCCACTGAGAAAAGGACGCACTGGTGAAGACAAACTCGTGTGTCGGCAAGTTGGTTGGGTGGATTTTTACCGTAGACGTATTGTTTTATTCTTTGTTGATGGGTATTCATAATTTAATTCTTATTCAATTTTTTCTCTATTTAACCCTATATATGGAACCCTAACATTTACTACTACTCTGTGATCTCATGTAGAAAAGTGTTCGCCGGTTTGATAAGTATTTGTTGTTTACGAGAGCTTGCTATACAATGTAGCGATGCTTCCATGATCTCATGTAGAAGGGTGTTCGAGGATTGTTTGATAAGTATTTGTAGTTTACGAACGAATGAGCCGCTGATAAAAGGACACACTAGTGAAGACAAACCTCGTGTAACGACAGGGGAAAAACAGGAGAGACGCTAAGATGTAGAAGAGAAAACACTGCAGTGTATGAAAATTTAATTATCTGAATGGGAAGATCCGTGTCAAAACCGTGATGAAAAAAAAACAAACAAACAAACAAACAAAACAAGAAGCTAAACGTGTTTTGTTGGCTTATTTTCTGTCTGTAAACAGCAATTACTTAGAGCACACGTTGTGTCATCGCAATGCATTGTGGGAAAGCAACATGCTGACGCGGTAAACAATTACGCCTGCGAAAGAAGTTACAGCCGCCATATTTGATAGTCCTAATCTGGCGGGAAATGGGTGTTAAAAAGTTTCATGTACACTACACTACACTACATTAAATCAATATGTGACTGTGTTGGTGTATTCTGGTAAAAGATATGCTAATGAATAAGACTTGTACTAATAAAATGTTCCAAAACTGCTGAATCGGCTGAATCGGCCAATCAAATACGACCAAACATGTATTTAATCTACTATTTGAATGCATTGATAAATTGTCCTACAATTAATCGCTGTAAAATCAGAGACCAACAACTCTTTCTTCTTTAACTCCTTCTCTTTCTTCTTCTTTTTCTTCATAATTGTCTCCTCCTCCGACTTCCTCTTCACCCCCTCTCTCTCTCTCTCCAACCTCTGCATATAAAAGGGGCCATCCAGTACCTCCTATAACCCCATCATCCATTGCAGTCAGTCTAGTCGCGTATCACCATACTTCATGGATGTTTGATATCTACTCTGATTTACAATAATGTTAAACAGTTGCACACACAGCGCAAATCGTCCGGAGGGGGGGAGCAGAGAGAAAGAAGTAAAACTATTCTAATGAGGGTCATTGCGCGTCCGTGTCGACAATTGTCCCATTCAAACTTTTTTTTCTTCTTTCAATCATTCACGCGGCAAATTAAACTTGTTTTCAATTAAACTCAATGATAGATAATGATGATTATATATAATTGAAGTTACTTTTTTCAATATTTAACCATCTAGGCGCACGGGTCATGTGTAGAAACAACTAAAAATATTAAGAAAATTTTACATAGTACTTGCAAAAAAAAATCCCTCCCCCCCTCACTGGGCGGTTTAAAAATTAGTTTTTGAAAGATATTGCTTGAGGGGTAGGAGTTAAAAATTCAATGTCAGACAGTTTGTATCATAAGTAAGTAAAATCATAAAAATTTATTTAAAAAAATAAAACAATTTGAAATAAAACTTAGTTCTGTTCCACTCAAATAAAATGTTATTTTTAATATTTTACACAAAATCGTATTTATTTGTAAACATTTAGTTAACTCCTTGTTACTGAAAAAAAATGCGAGAGTAAAAAAATAATTTTAAAAATTGCCGTTTGTTCTGAGGGAGACACTCCGACCACCTGGAGTGTTGCACGTCATGGACTGCTCAGCCACAAGGGTTCCATCACAAAGCATAACGGGTGGTCCCATTTAAGGGGGATCTAATCCTTCTGCAGATGTATTTCAAAGCCCCAGTCGACAGAGGTGATTTTTTTATGTGTTTTATTTAAATCTTATCAAGTCTCGACTGACGCACAATATTAAGTTGTAGACAATTTGCGTTTAAAGGGGCATTCGTCTTGTATTCTACAATAATAAATGGGTTTTACTCTTGCTTGCGGTATTTTATATATCTTTATTGTGCTTTTTTATTTGTAGAATGTTTTTTTCTTGCAACGATCAGTGACTTTTAGTATATTCCTTTGAATATTTCATGCAGTTTATTTGAGTTAGAGATGTGTTTTTCTGTCAGTATAAAAATATGTTTTCTATGTGTGACGGAGAACGAGTACCACCGTACTCATTTGGAAAAAAAGTGAGAGTGTCCTGCTTGCCGGAGTCGAACCCACGCCCTCCGGAATGCAAATAAATGAGATTTAGGCGCTGGATGGACGCGAGGTGCAATTCAGGTGCCCGGATGTTGGGGCCTACACGCGTCAATCCGAATGCACGAGAATTGTGCACGGGCGTGAGGTTCGACTGATGTGCCCGGATGATAAGGGGAAACGGCAGTATAAGAAGAAGTGGGGTGACGGCAGTAACAGTGTTGCGACTTCAGCTGCTGGTAGACGACGACGACGACGACAGTGTTGTAGCCTGCGAATAAGGCGTTTGACTAGCTTCTTTTTGCCCCCCCCCTCAACAAAGAACATTTACTTGAAACCCCATAATTGTGCAAAGAAACCAAACCAATCTTAAACAGACTGGAGATCGAAAGACTGATCATAAGCAGAACAAATAAACATTTGTTTCCCCCCTTTATTTTTTTCCTTCTATAAATATCTAAACACATTTATCTACTAGCGAATTCTATAGTTGAAACAAAAAATAACTTATAGCTTAAAAGAAATTGATATCCTTTGAGATGTACGGGGTCTTTCAGAAAAATCGATATAATTTTGTAATCTAAAAACTTGACCAATTCTCGATCAGATGATCTCCAATTTTCACAGCATGTGTAGAAACAACTAAAATATAATTTGTTTAATCGCTAAACGCCTTTTATTTTCCTGTGAATAGTATTTCTATAGCTGAAATAAAAACGTGGTGTTTAAAAATATTGAGATACTTTTATATGTGTTAAAACGCTAGTTACTTTACACTCTTCTAGTCGGAGTAACTGAGATGATGATGTGTCCATTTCTTCGTTATGTCTTGCTCTCATTTCCGACTGGAGAGATGAGTGTAGTTTCGATCCACGAATAAAGAATCCTTTGGTTGTTCCTTGGTGCTCCTCAGTCTGGTAAATCCTTCATCAATGATTACAAATGGACATTTCTCAGTATCAATGATTAAGAAGTCAACCAGCCACGCATTCGGGTTGTTGATAGGCTGAGGTTTAAACCACGTCACCCCGCTTAGTCTATAAATTTAAGTGGTGTATTGTAGCACACCTTATATACTAAAAAATCTAATCAAAACAAAAAATGGTTGCATGGATCAACCTTCCTCTTAAAAACATTTTAGATGAATTTTTGGTGAAGAAATTCAAGAAAAAATTTCCGGAAAAAAACAAAGAAACTAAGCATTGATTTAAAGGACGTTCTTATGGATTCAATATTAAAACGAAGTTACTGCATAAGCGAAAAGGAAGAGTCTGAAATAAATATACTCAAATAATTCCTGTGGTATCAGATTTATTTTCATAATTCTTTCTTTTCTTTCTTTTTTTAAATTTTTGGTTGCATTGATTTTTATTCAGATAAAAGTAAACAAAATGACTGAATAAAAGAAATTGCAACCTTATAGAGAGGTGATTGTAAGTAACAAAACAAAGAAATTAAGAATAATTTATATAAGGTTATAATCTGATAACTTGACTAATTCTCGTTTAAATGATTTCAAATTTTAACATCATGTGAAGAAACAACTAAAAATTCTATGTTTAATATCAAAACACATTTGTCTTCTAGCGAATATACCATTTCAGTAGCTGATAAAAATTTTGCTTAAAACAAATTGACATCTTTTAACGTGTACGGAGTGTTTCAGAAAAATAAATATACGTTTGCAATCTAATAACTTGACCAGTTCTCGATCAAATCATCTCCAATCTTCACAACATGTATAGAAAATACTTAAAACTCTATATTTAACAGCTAAACGGCTTCTATTTTCCAGTGAATGCCAATTCTATAGCAGAAATGAAAATATAATTTTCTAATCTAAAAACTGGACCAATTCTCGTTCAAATGATATCAAATTTTAACATGATGTTTGGTTTGGTTTGTTTTGTTTTACGGCATATCAACCTCAGTGGGTCATTTAATGCCGATAAAGTTTTGAAATAAATCAATTCTTAATGGATAATACAATTCTTTTATAAATACATTTTTCTATTTAACCCATAGATGGGATCCTAACAGGTACTACCACTCCGGGTCAGAGTGGACCAGGGAGCAATGGTGATGAAGGTGTGCTCCACATTAGACCAAACCTCCAAAACTGGAACATCACCATCAGATAGAGTTTAACGTCATTCCCAGGACATGTAGACCCGCAGCCACCGCCTTCTAGCACCTATATGATAAAAAGGGGTCGGGGCTTGCCATAAAGGCAATAGGGTTGGGAAAATCATATAGGTGCTAGGGCTTGACGTGACCAGCCGATTGATCGGAGGGGGCCTCCTCGACCGCCCGTCTAGCCCAAGATAGGGCCAAAGTGGAGTCTTGCATGTCATGAACTGCTTATTCACCTGGGCTCTATCCTTAAGCATTACGGGTCGCCACCCACAGCCAACAGGTGGCCCCATTGAGGGAGTCTTACCTCTCTGCAGGGATGCAGTCGGTGCATTCTAATGCACCAGCCGACAGGGCGGTAACATGATGTGTAGAAATAACTAAAAATATTTGTTTAATATCTAAACACATTTTATATTTCGATGAAGTGCAGTTTTATAGCTTGAATAAAAAGCATGTTGCTTAAAAGAAACTGATAGCATTTGAGATGCATGGGGTGTTTCAGAAAAATCAATATAACTTCTTAATCTAATAAATTGACAAATTATCATCAAAATGATCTGAAATTTAAAAGATCAAGTGTAGAAATAACTAAAACATTATTTTTTTAGTGAATGGCTGAAAGGGAAAGTATGGAAATTAAATATGTAGTTGCATAAATAAAAAAGATGGAAAATTCACTTACCTCGTGGCTGGAGAGAGAAATGGCACCTGACGGTGACTCTCTTTATATAGAGTGCAGACCGGATGTGAGAGGCATTGTGGGAATAGGGTGGATGACTATAAAATCAAATGTCTGGCAGAAGAAAGTTGATTTCGTGATTTGTGTGAGCATTACAGAATTGCAAGAAAGTGACGGTGGACGGAGAGTGAAGAGCTGTGAGTGAACGAGGTCGAGTTTGACAAACCAAGTCAATTAAATGACAATATGCTTTAATGCTGGTTACTTAGCTGGAATTATCTGTTTTAGATGCACAGGTTATTTCAGAACAATTTACATAATTTTGTAATCTAATACATTGACTGATTCTCGTTCAAATGATCTCAAATTTTAACATAATGTGTATAAACAACGAGAAATGTTTAATATTTAAATGCATTTATATTTTCCAATGAAATGCATTTCTATAAGTGAAATAAAATAAAAAGATGATGATAAAAGATAAAAGATAATTAAGATAAAAGATGATGCTTAAAAATATTGATATAATTTTAGATGTTCCCGGTGTTTCACAGCAATTTATTGACGAATTATCATTCAAATGATCTCAAATTCAAAAGATTAAGGTTTGTTTGTTTATTGATTTTAACGGTATATCAACCCATCTGGGGTTATGTCATATCTAACAGTTAGGAAGTTATACATATCGTGTATCTATATTAATACTTGTTAGTAATTGGTTTTAACAATGTGTTAGCATTATTGGGGATTATATTGTATGGTATTGATTTGTTTCATGTCTATATTCTATGCTATAATTTTATTTCCCTCAGAAAAAGAGAGAATATCCTCCATGTTGACATTTTCAAACAGATCTTTCATATTGTTTGCTTTAGAATAACGGTTTTTGATGTGAGCAAAAAACCTGCATTCCATGAATAAGGTGTTTAGCTGTCAAAGATTAAGGGTAGAAATAATTAAAAATTCTATGTTCAATAATGAAACGCCTTTATTTTTCTAGTGAATGAAATTCCATAGCCGAAAAGAAAAATATGGTATTTAAAAGAAGTGTATATCATTTGAGATGTACGGAGTGTTTAAGAACAATGGGTACTATTTCGTAATTTAATAATTTGATCAATTCTCGTTCAAATGAAAATCAACTTTTAACAGAATTTGTAAAAACAGTTACAAAATCTATTTTTAATACTGGTACAAAATAAAAAAGCCCCCCCCCCTCCCGGGCGATGTAAAAATAGATTTTTGAAACATATTGCCTGAGGGGTGGGAGTAAAAAATTCAATGTCAGCGAGTTTGTACCCTAAGTAAGTAAAATCATCAAATTCATTAAAGGATTAAAATATAAAACAATTTGAAATGTAAACTTTAAATATGTATTAAAATAAAAAAAAAAACTATATATAGATATATAATACCAGTCATGTATTTATTAAAACTTGTTTAAAAAAAAACAATGAGGACAGTCTAATGTTGCATGTTCAAATTTTGAGTGTATTTATTCTATGTTATGACGATTTGGGGTAATATGACGTAAGTAGTGACGTAATTTTTGTTACAGACAAAAACCGGAAGCGAATCTCCATTATTAATAGATTTAAACGCCTTTTATTTTCCAGTGAATGGCATTTCTAGAGCTGAAGAAAATGCTATTTGATATTAATTTATATCAATTTGGATGTACAGGGTGTTTATGAAACATTGATATCCTTTCGTAATCGAAAACCTTGACTAATACTCGTTCAAATGATATAAAATTTTACCAGCTGTTGGTTGAAACAACTGAAAATTCTATGCTTGATATATAAACCTCTTTTCGTTTCAAGCATTTTTTAAAATATATAGATGATTTATTATTTTTTTCAGCCTACACTGAAAATAAAGAAAAAAGAAAAGAAAAGCAAAACGAAAAGAAAGCAAAAGGTAAAGAAAGAAATTAGAAAAAGAAAGAGAAAAAAGAAAAAGAAAAGAAAGATAAGAGTAAAAAGAAAAGAAAGAAATTAGAAAAAGAAAGAGAAAAAAGAAAAGAAAGAGAAATAAAAAAGAAAAGAAAGAAATTAGAAAAAAGAAAGAGGAAGAGAAAAAAGAAAGAGAAAGAGAAAGAAAAAAGAAAAGAAAGAAATTTGAAAAAGAAAGAGAAAAAAGAAAAAGGAAAAGAAAGAGAAAAAGAAAAAAGAAAAAGAAAGAAAAAAGAAAAGAAAGAAGAAAGAAAAAAGAAAGAGAAAAAAGAAAAAGAGAAAAATGAATAAGAAAAAAGAAATGAAAAAAAATAAGGAACAAAATAAAAGAAAGAAAAAAGAAAAAAAAGAGAAAAAAAATAAAATAAAAAATAAAAGAAAGAAATAAGGAATATTTTGAGTGAAAACATATTTCTAGTGCTGAAAAGAAACAGATATCATTTGAGATGCACGGGGTGTTGAAGAAAGATAAATATCATTTTCCAATCTAATAACTTAACGAACCATAAAAAAATAATCAGGATTTACATTTTTGCATTTCTTGGACGATTTGGATAGTCTGATTTTTAACGAACGCGATCTAAATTGACAAAAAAAAAAAAACCTTTTAAATTTGTTAAAAATTAATTGAATGTGTAATATTATTTTGCTTTTATGTTGATGGTCATAATGACTACTTATCGATTTAGATAAAAGTTTGACCTTAAATAATCGATTTAATTAATTTTAATTCGTTTTTCTTTTTTAAAAAAGGCAGACATTAGCAGCCGATTTTAGTAACAAAAGTTTGATACGCAGAATTTTTTCCCAATTTTTGTTCGGGGAAAAATTTCCATTTTGAGACATATTTCAATTATGTTTTTCACTGTGACAAATAAACCACACACATGTTCGCTCACACACACACACACACACACACACACACACACACACACACACACACATATATATAATATATATATATATGACATGAATTTATTTCTCACATTTGCTGGATTTCACTTTTCCACAAAGTCATAATACCTTGATAAAGGGTGAACGTTCACCCGAAATATTGGAAGAAATCAAATCAGGGACAGAACAACCGGTGGATATTGAAACTCTGTTTTTTTTTTCAGTTTTTTTTTGTTCACTTGTTCATTTCCATACTTCATAATACTAAAAACAACGTTCACAAGAACAAAGTTCATACGCAATCAACTTATATATATATATATATATATAATATATATATATATCGAGAGAGAGAGAGAGAGAGAAGAGAGAGAGACAGACA
>CM042167.1:56068359-56088359 GCA_023376005.1 Doryteuthis pealeii
AGAGAGAGAGAGAGAGAGAGAGAGAGAGAGAGAGAGAGAGAGAGAGAGAAGAGTCATTGTCTCTGTGTGCAAACGTTTTTACCCTCCCAAAAACTGTTACGATTTTTGACTAATCATAAAAAAGCATTAGTATAAAAATTTAATTGATAAATATATTGATATATAGATGTAACCTAAACTTTTACACACACATTGGTTTTATATATGCATATACATATATATGTAATTGTCAGTGTATTCATCTATCTGTCTATCTATCTGTCTATCTATCCATATGCATATAATAAAGCATATTTCATATATCTACCATGTATCCATCTATCTATCAATTTATCTATCTCTTCGCCACTTCATCAATAAATCAATCTATCTATCTATCTATCTATCTATCTATCTATCTATTTATTTATCTATCTATCCATATCCATGTAATACAGTAACTCTTCATCTATGTATCTATCTATTTATCCATTTATCTATCAAATTATCTATCTCTTCGCCACTTCATTAATCAATCAATCTATCTATCTATCTATCTATCTATCTATCTATCTATCTATCTATCTATCTATTTATTTATCTATCCATATGCATATAATACAGTGTAACTCTTTCATCTGTGTATCTATCCATTTATCCATCAATCTATCAAATTATCTATCTCTTCGCCACTTCATTAATCAATCAATCTATCTATCTATCTATCTATCTATCTATCTATCTATCTATCCATATGCATCTAATAAAGTGTAACTCTTTCATCTATGTATCTATCCATTTATCCATCAATCTATCAAATTATCTATCTCTTCGCCACTTCATCAATAAATCAATCAATCAATCAATCTATCTATCTATCTATCTATCTATCTATCTATTTATCTATCCATATGCATCTAATAAAGTGTAACTCTTTCATCTATGTATCTATCCATTTATCCATCTATCTATCAAATTATCTATCTCTTCGCCACTTTATCAATAAATCAATCAATCTATCTATCTATCTATCTATCTATTTATTTATCTATCCATATGCATCTAATAAAGTGTAACTCTTTCATCTATGTATCTATCTATTCATCCATCTATCTATCAATTTATCTATCTCTTCGCCACTTCATCAATAAATCAATCAATCTATCTATCTATCTATCTATCTATCTATTTATTTATTTATCTATCCATATGCATCTAATAAAGTGTAACTCTTTCATCTATGTATCTATCTATTTATCCATCTATCTATCAATTATCTATCTCTTCGCCACTTCATTAATCAATCAATCTATCTATCTATCTATCTATCTATCTATCTATCTATCTATTTTTTTATTTATCTATCCATATGCATCTAATACAGTGTAACTCTTTCATCTATGTATCTATCTATTTATCCATCTATCTATCAAATTATCTACCCCTTCCCCTCCTCATCTCTCTCTCTCTCTATATATATATATATATATATATATCTTCACCATCATGTCGCGCAAGTAGCACGGATATCTATGACAATCTCTCGCCAACCTTCCTTATCATTCATTATCTCTGGGAATTCCTCTGCGCAGCAATCAGCACCATCACATAGTTGGTCAATGTATGTCATTGGTGGGCGGCCCACGTTAGCATGTCCATGTGTTGGCTTCCACAGGGGAACGTCGCTTATGAGTTCGTCCTTGCTTCTCCAGCATTGTCGTGCATGCCTAGTGTATCTTACTCGGATGGTTTGTGAGATGGCCATACAACTATATACATCTATCTATCTACTTTCATTCATGTCATTATTTGTAGTTTCATGTCTTTAAAATCCTGGAAAGTTGTAAGTTTATATATATATATATATATATATATATATATATATATATATATATATATATATTAATGGACTCTCCCGTCGATTTTCGACGTATGAGGGTTCATACACACAATGAAGACCCACAAAGTGATTTGATTATAGTGGTGAAGGCTTGTGTTGGACCATCCACACTTTTTGGCACAGTCGATAGGAAAGAATTGGTGCATCAAGGGTTGCCACAAACCCAATCAACCACCTACCTCAGAAATTTTGAATTCAGAGTTATCCCTCTCCTAGACTGGTTACCTACCCAAGGCTGAAGAGCCCCATCTGCCCTACTATTTAACCCATAGCTGGAGGGAGAATATATGGATTCATACCTTTCCCAAGGGTATATATATATATATATATATATATATATATATAAATCTAATGAGTCAGACGAACCTACTATTAGTTTCGCATAAAGCTCTTCAGGGCTAAAATCTGACTCAGTCTGACTCATTAGATTTATCTTTATTATTGGCTCTACTTAGGTATCGAGCACTTTTTACTTATTAGCTTTCTCCTAGCGGTTATATGAATATATATATATCTTATATACATATATATATATATATATATATATACATATAAATTGTTTTTTCTTTTGGCCAAATACTGTACCAATAGATTATCTTTTGTTGGTACGACTATCTTGGTCTTTTCTTTTTTTTCAAAAATTTTTTTCTCCCTGGTTGATGTTTGATAGTATATTTTTATAATCAAACTATTTGCTGTTTTTTCTTCTCACCGCAAGGATTTACCAACACGCTTGGCATATTAAATTATATATATATATATATATATATATATATATATATATATATATATATATATATAAACCTAGGCATAATTAGAATGTGAGTAATATATAAATATGATGTGTGTGCATCTTTGTCTCTGTGTGTAAACATTTTTTCCTCCTAAAATCTGTTACAATTTTTGATTTCTTGAAAGAAAATGTATTTTTTCATTTCTTTTTTTTCTCCCCTTGACATTACAGGTTATAATTCATATCCAAGCTGCAATTACCTCAAAACAAAACAAAAAAGCGATGAAACCATAAATAAACACAAGAAAAAAAAAGACAAAAAAAGTAAAAACAAAAAGAAGTTCAGCTGAAAGCCGAACATTAAAAATACATCAAAAATTTTATTTTTTTTCTTTTTTTTTCTCTCTTTTCTTCTCTCTCTTTCTCTATCTTTCTCTCTTTCTCTCTCTCTCTCTCTCTTTCTCCTCTCTCTCTCTCTCTCTCTCTCTCTCAATCCAAATTTGAAGATAAAAACTGCCCAAAGCGTAGTTTCCATTTTTAGTTCACTCACTCACTCACTCACTCACAATCTCTCTCTTTCTATATCTCTCTCTATCTGACACACACACACACACACACACTCTCTCTCTCGCTATATATATATATATATATATATATATATATATATATATATATATATATATCACTCACTCTCTCTCTCTCTCTCTCTCTCTGTCTTTAACCTGCTTTTTTGCTCCCTTTCTTTCATATGTTTTTCTTTCTATTTCATTCATTCTTTCTTTCTATCTCTCCTGATGCCCCCTCTCTTTCTCACCTACTCTCTCTCTCTCTCTCTCTCTATCCAAATTTGAAGTGTCGTGTAAAGATAAAAACTGCCCAAAGCATAGTTCCCATTTTTAGTTCTCACACTCACTCACTCACTCACTCACAATCTCTCTTTCTCTCTCTCTCTTTTTTTTTACTTTTCTATATTTTTTCATTTTTTCTTTTTCTTTTCTTTTCATTTGGATTTCTTTAACTTTTCTGTTTATTTGCTTTAATTGAGATAAATTGCCCTTTTGCGATCTTCAATTTATTCTTCTTTTGTTTGTTTTGTTATTCGTTCGTTTAAAAAAAAAATAGCTGTTTTGTCACATTTCAGATTTTTTTCTTACCGTAACTTCAATCATCTTTTTAAACTTTATATTCTTTTTTTTTGTCTGTATGTGAGAAGAAATAATTTGTTTTAATTAATTCACTTTCCGTTTTCTATAAAGAATTCTCCTTCTTAATTATTTAGACGAAGGTTTACAAACTTCGGCTGAGTGGCATCTTTTTGTATATATTATATATATATATATATATATATATATATATATATATATATATATATATAATGTGTCATAAAAATGCCGATATTGAAACAGTATTTACGAAGATAAAATGAACAATATATATATATATATATATATATATATATATTATATATATATACACAATGTGTCATAAAAGTACTAATATTGAAACGGTATTTACGAAGTTAGAAATGAACAATGAATTGGAACTTTTTTTCAGAATACAAGGTGTGTCATAGAAGTGCGAGTTTTAAGCTGTATTTACCAAGATAGAAACGAATGAATGGAACGTTAGTGTTTTGAGAATACGAGGTGTGTCAAAATGCACATAAAATCTCAATACATTTTGACACACACACACACACACACATACACACACACACACACACACACATATATATATATATATATATATATATATATATATATATATATAATATATATGTGTGTGTGTGTGTGTGTGTGTGTGCGTGTGTGTGTGTATTTGGGCAGCATTCTTTCATTTATACATGTAGAATTAAACAAAAGACACATCTCCTGTTTAACAATTTTATTTTTGATGTTTTCGAATTTTCTGGCCAACCTTTTAATATTTGGGTGGAATTCGTGGATAAGTTCACCAAAGTTCAGGTCCCGAGTACTTCCATTTAACAGATAATAGCTCTATTTCACAACACCTAAAATTACATTCATGCCCACACTCTAATTACCGAAATATTATAACGGAAAATACACACATTCTGCACAAAGAAAAAAAGAAACAAACACTCTAAGTACTAGAAGCTTTATACATAAAACAATACAAACCATCCTTAAACAAAATTAATTTCCAATGCAGTACACACATTTTAAAATGCCTATAACACCTTTTTCACCATTTCTTCTCCTTCCTTTAATATAAATTAATAAAAAAACACATCACCCCTGATGATGGCAATTCGAAGTGCCGAGAACTCGGGACCTGAACTTTGGTGGACTTATCCACGAATTCCACCCAAATATTAAAACGTTGGGCAGAAAACTCGAAAATATCAAAAAAAAATTGTTAAACAGGAGATGTGTCTTTTATTTAATTATATATATATATATATATATATATATATATATATATATATATATATATATATATATATATAAGTGAAGCTACCTATTTATTTACGTATATTAAGATAATTAAATTATTCCCTTCTTTGGTTCATTACATTACTAGTACATTCATGACTTTTAAAGGGGAAAGAGTTTAAACATATATATATATATATATATATATATATATATATATATATATATATATATATATATATATATAGATCGTCAATCGCGAGGCACAAAACGCTCTCGATCAGGGCTGGAATTTTCAAAAAATATTTAAAAATGCATATTCTATGTCAAAAATAAAAAAAATATTTTTAAAAATCAGAAGTATTTTCATCATTAAAAAAGCTTAAAAGAGTTTGAAGTAAAAAGTGTATACAAATATCAAAATGTTCAAGAATATGATCCAGCTACAAAAGTAAGTTTTAGAAATATAAGTCCAACAGTACAATTGATGTAGATGGAAAATTTCAGGAATCTGTAATGTTGACAAATTCGTATCCATTTTACTTTTCATACTGTCTACATACAAAACTCTTTTGAGCTTTTTTAATGATAAAATACTTCTAATTTTTTTAAAATAAAATTAATTTTATTTTTAACATAGAATACGAATTAAAAATTTTTTTTTGAATATTCCGGCCCTGATCGAGAGCATTTTGTGCCTCGCGATTAACGATCTATTTATTTCGTCTTTCCTATATATATATATATTATATATATATATATATATATAAGGACGCGTAAAAGCATATGCATTTGTAAAATAAATTGTTTTTTTTTTCTTAAAAAGAAAGGAAAGGGTACCCTAGTTCGATTTAAAATCAGAAATGATTTTCTTTTTTTCGATCAATGCTCCTCAGAGAAAAATTTCATTGAAAGATGGTGATATTAGTTTTTTTTTTTTTTTTTTTTTTTTTGTGGACAACGGAAAAGACAGAAGCAGTGAGAACAAGGGAAAAATTTTTCTCAATAAGAGAATTCGTAAATTACGAAACTTACAACTCACGTGGGGGGGTTCGAAAATTCCGAGTGCCCCCGTTTGATAAGTTGAGGCTTGAAGTGCCAAAAAGGAGTAGTTGTTGGGACTGCTTCTGAACGCACAGGAAGGGTTGAGTGCGGGAGATGAAAAGAGACTCGAGAATCTGCAGTTGTAGTTCGCTGATGGAACTGTAAAGGACTGAAAACATAGCTGGGTGCCCTTTCCTTTCTTTTTAAGAAAAAAAAAAAATTTTACAAAATGCATATGCTTTTACGCGTCCTTATTAAATTCTGTACTGTAAATAAACTTTTCATATATATATATATATATATAGTTATTAAACCCTTGCGGTAAGAAAAAAAAAACGGCAAATAGTTTGATAGTAAAAATATACTGCCAAACTTCTTCTGAAAAAAAATAAAAAAAAGAAAAGACCAAGAGGGTCGTACCAATCGAAAATAATTGGTTAATATTATAAGACTTGGCCAAAAGAAAAAAAATTGTAAATATATATATATATATATATATATATATATATATATATATAATATATTATTATTATTATTATTATACTAAAGCTGAGATGATCAACTTTCTTTTCCTAAAGGATTTTTTTCTATTTATGTTATGGACCAAATATTTATACTTAGATATTCCTTGGTTTTAGGACTACTCATTGTATAAAAAAAATCAGTTTAATTGGTTTTAATTAGCCGTAATTAGACAACGGACAATAAACCCGTCTTTGTACCTGTTAGACGAAGAGTAAGGTGCTGCCTTTTGTGGGACGGCATCCTGGGACCTCACTGTTTTGCATCCTTGTGTAATTGCAAGCTAATTTTGTCTCAAACTATTTCAACTATATATTGTAGAGTAGGTAGCACCCTTTCAGCACTCTACCAGATGGATTGGCTCATTAGTCTTAATAATAGCCTACAATTAAAGTGGATTAACAAGCTGAATAATATTCAGACTGACTTTGCTGCGTTGGCTATACCGCATTAGATTCTTTTCTATTTAGTGTAAGTTTTGTCTTGTTAATTGTTTGTAGTTATTTGTTCTATGTTTTGTATGTACCGTTGGCACCGGATGCTGGTGCTGAATAAATGTATTAACACAGCTTAACACTACTACCCAGCCATGGTTAGCGGAATGAGAACATGATACCCCCGTCGAATGAATAAAGGGTTGGGTTCAAACTTCCGTGATGGCTCCCGATTACAACAAGAAGGTTCCCGAATTCGAGAAGGCTCGCGAGTCCGACATGAATTAACTGAAGAGGCCGCTGTATTTCTGACATCTTCAGTCTTCATCTAGTCATTTAACCATATTTAAGTTAATGTTTGCAACTTAATCAAATTGAATAAAATAAAATAAATTAAAACATAATTCAAAGAAAATACATTCTTTATTTTTGTATAGAGTTACATATTAGCGTTGCAACTTCTGGGAAAATCCGTGGAGTGGTCCAAAATTCACATTGTATGTAGGAACATGTTTTCAATAGTTTACTGAAAAGTAAAAAAAAAAATTTAAGAAAATTTATATAGTACTTGCAAAAAAAAAATCCCCCATTCCCGGGCGGTTTAAAAATTAGTTTTTGAAAGATATTGCTTGAGGGGTAGGAGTTAAAAATTCAATGTCAGACAGTTTGTATCATAAGTAAATAAAATCATAAAAATTTATTTAAAAAAATTAAACAATTTGAAATAAAACTTAGTTCTGTTCCACTCAAATAAAATGTTATTTTTAATATTTTACACAAAATCGTATTTATTTGTAAACATTTAGTTAACTCCTTGTTACTGGAAAAAAATGCGCGAGTAAAAAAATAATTTTAAAAATTACCGTTTGTTCAGAGGGAGACACTCCGATCACCCATCTAGCCGAAGTAAGGGCCAAACTAGAGTGTTGCACGTCATGGACTGCTCAGCCACAGGGGTCCCATCACAAAGCATAACCGGTGGTCCCATTTGAGGGGGATCTTATCCTTCTGCAGAGGTTCAGTCGATGTATTCCAAAGCCCCAGTCGACAGGGGTGATTTTATGTGTTTTATTGAAATATTATCAAGTCTCGACTGACGCACAATATTAAGTTGTAGACAATTTGCGTTTAAAGGGGCATTCGTCTTGTATTCTACAATAACAAATGGGTTTTACTCTTGCTTGCGGTATTTTATATATCTTTATTGTGCTTTTTTATTTGTAGAATGTTTTTTTTCTTGCAACGATCAGTGACTTTTAGTATATTCCTTTGAATATTTCATGCAGTTTATTTCATTTAGAGATGTGTTTTTCTGTCAGTATATAAATATGTTTTCTATGTTAGTTTTTAGATTTATATTGTATGATAGATTAAGCCAAATGATGTTTATATTTCCACTACCTCTGAGAGCGGTTTATATTTTATCGAATACGTTTTACAGCTCATTTAGAGCTGAGTTTCTTAGGAATTATAAAATCTACAAAAAACTAATAAACTTACCGATGCGTTAGAATGATTTAACACAAAATCCACTCCATTTGGATATTTCATGTTGCATATTTGGGAAGGCTATCAGTCTAAAAAAAAAAAAGAATGATGAAACTCAATAATAAGAGACTTATCAATTGGGGGAGTAAATTATAACAAACACAGAGACAGACAGACACACACACACACATATATACATATAGTGCTTTATACATGCCTGTATATATATTTGAATATGTATGTGCGCTTGTGAATAAATAAATAAATAAATATATATATATATATATATATATATATATATATATATATAGTTGAAAAGTCGTCAGTGAAAAGTTTTCAAAACAAACGTCTAAAAGGTCTTCTAAAAAATTATTTTACAAATTCTTGACTAATATATAAGCTAAATTTTAACATAATTCAAATATATATATATATATATATATATATATATATATATATATGTGTGTGTGTGTGTGTGTGTGTGTGTGTGTGTGTGTGTAAGTGAAGAGAATGAAAATGAAGCCGACAAATATGTTGAAAAGTTAAATAGAAGAAAAAATACTTTGATATGAATGAAATTAATCACATGTCGACACATGATTCGACCAGAATATGCATACACACAGTATTTTATTTGATAATATTTTTTAAGTAAAAATGAAATAATAATAATAATAATAATAATAATAATAATAATAATAATAATGATAGAAAATCACATGTAAAGAATTGGTCATCAACGGGGCAGAGTTTTGTATGTGTTTTTCTATTATCATTATTTTATTTTATAATTACACATATATAAAGGACACTTGGTGTGAATGTATATATGTATGTATGTATGAATGTATGAAACTACGAAAATGAATATTAACGACAAAGTAATATATATATATATATATATATATATATATATATATATATATATATATATATTAGGAACTAGCAAACTGAGCCTAAAATGCGTTTTTGACAAAATGACTTTAGCCCCCCTACAGAAAATAATTTACCAAAAATCAGGGAATTTTCGGATTTTATGGAAATTTTCAGTGTTTATGTATCAATGAATGATCTTTATAATGTATTATTTATTTTATTTCAAAGCTTTCTCATTTTTTTCAGGTCGCTTAATTTTGACCCCCCTTATGTTGGGGGGCGTAAACTGTTTTTCAAGTTGGTCATATATTGTACTAATTACAGTATAAATAATGAGATAAAAGATCGAACTTATGAATAGAAACTAAAAAAAATTTTTTTACAGTTGCGCTTCTATGAGAAAATAAGTACCGAAAATTGAAAAACCAAAATGTAAATAAATAATAAATAATCTATTTTTTGGAGATTTCTTTTTTACTCATTTCGATAATTATTTAATTGGCTATTATTTTATAAAAGAAAAAAAATTATACATCGATGTTTTTCTGCTTAAAAAGGGGAGGGGGTACATTTTCAATCGAGTTTTTCTTCAAAACGTATACTTTTTTCGAAAAAATAAGGTTTGCATTAAGTAGATATTTATTTTTAGAATCTAAAAATATAATATTTTAAACTTAAAATCCGATTTTTTTTATTTTAAATGAATTTTATATATTCATTTTTCATAGCAAAAATACTAAATTAAAGTTTTGAAATAAAATAACTGATGCATTATAAAATTCATTAATTTGTTAAATCAATACTGAAAATTCCATTAAAATCGTTTAATTACCTGATTTTTGGTATTTTTTTTTTCCATCCCAAATGTTACGTTAAAATTGTAAACAAGCGCGTAAAACCATTGAAAAACTGCCAAAATGGCGGATCGCGTCGAAATTGACCAAAACAAATAGTTTTAAATCTTTTAAAAATAAACTGCATATGTAATTATATTTTTCTTTTTTTAATGATGGTTATTATGTTACTACTTATCGATTTAGACAAAGTTTAACCTTAAATAATAGATTTAATTATTCTTAATTCGCTTTTAAAACTCGTAGTATCCGATTTTTTGCTAGTCCGTAATATATATATATATATATATATATATATATATATATATTAGCTTTCTAAGAAAGGAAATGTTTGAATTTATTTAAGCTACGGTTTGCTGGTTGTAACATTTGTGCAGCTCACACGTAGCTTTTTTTTTCGTCCAAGTGGTGTAGCCGTACCATAGCACTGATACAACTACGTCTTGGAAGAATTGTCACTTTAACTTGTCTGTGATATCTGATTTTCATATGATTGATAATCTGTTTATAGCAGCCCATGCCTTTCCTATGCGTGCATAAAAATCGCTTTTTGTAGATGAGATATTACTACCTAAGTAAGCGAATTGTTCCACCGAGTTTAGGAGTTTAACCCCGATTGTGGAGATGCCTCTTTCATTTTTAAAACATATGAAATCAGTATTTCTCTGAATGTTTGAGATGAGGGTTTAAGATTAGTATTATCTGCGTTATTCGGACTATTGTCCCCATCTTCATTGTTATTTGTACAACGTTTCGGCCGGATATCCCCGTGGAATAAAGGGTTAGGTTCAAAGTTCCGTGATGGCTCCCGAATACGACAAGAAAGTTCCCGAGTTCGAAAAGAAGGTTCCCGAGAAGGTTCCGAGAGGTTCCCGAGTCCGACAAGAAATACCTGAAGAAGGCCGGAGGGTATATCGGACGAAACGTTGTACAAATAACAATGAAGATGGGGACAATAGTCCGAATAACACTAATAATACTAATATGAAATCAGTTTTATCGGAGTTCGCGTATAAGCCGATCTTCCGGACTAATTTTTCTAGGCTGTGTGTGTATTCATTAGCTGAGCTATGCTTTTTAAAGATTATGAATTTTAAATAGAAATAATAAACTTACAGGGGCCGTAAATGGAATTGGCCCAAGATCCACCACAAATTTCCACGCCATTTTGACAGTTCATGTTACAATTGTCTGACGAAGGCGAGAGGTTGTATTGATATCCACAGAAACACTGTTTTCCATACTGAAAAAGAATAATGGAACTCCATTATAAGAGGCTTATCAAAAGCTGAGTAAACACACACACACACACACACACACACACACACACACACACACACATATATATATATATAATGTAATATAATGGAGAATGAAAAGTATTGAAGGTGTTCAATGCTAAAAAAAGAGCAGATTTAAATCATAGATTAAATATCATGGATTAAAATCCCGTAACTACAGTTTCATGCGTACTTGCAATCATCAGACGGTCAAAATGTTAAGATAAAAAGAAAACGGTGGCCTGTGAAGCATGTTCACGCGATGGAATGTTCTAACGCTAAACTTATATTTAAAAAAATAATCATGCTTAGGTCTTAATGCACACAGTGTCCAGATAATTTTTTTAGATAAATAAAAGACTAAAAATAAGGGATTAATGAGTGTCGGGTGATAAATGACATGATAAATATTTGTTTAAATGTCTACATTTGGAAACGAATTCGTTTCTCTTGTTAAATAAATTTGCATTCGTATTTTGTAGAATACATATTTTTTCTTCGATGCAAATTCCACCGTTGCCCTGGTCACCTTTGTAAGCCTGGGCCTTTTTGATAATTTCCCATTTTACCATAGGTGTTTTTTTTTCCCATTTTGTATTTAATGAGCCATACACATTTGGATAAGTGGTACTGTTTGCGTATCTTCTGTTGCTGAAGCCAAACAAGCCACCGTTTTTTTTTTTTTGTTCTTTTTAGTCTTGACATTTTGACCGTCTGATGATTGCAAGTACGCATGAAACTGTAGTTACAGGATATAAAATCCATAATATTTAATCGCTGATTTCACACACACACACACACACACACACACCACACACATATATATATACATTTTTGGGATGTAACAAAGAAATTACAGTGCTCAACCAAAAGTTGTAGGAGCTTTATTTATTTGTTGAATTTTTAAATATAAATATTTGTTTCAACCTATAGAAAACAATTATATTTAAAAATTCAACAAATATATATATATATATATATATATATATATATATATATATATATTGATAGATAAATAATCCATAGACGAATTTATATATATATATATATATATATTATACAGAGAGAGAGTGAGAGAGAGAGAGAGAGAGAGAGAGAGAGAGAGAGAGAGAGAGAGAGAGAGAGAGAACGATCTGACTAATATTTCATTAGAAAAATTATTTCTTTCTTTTAACCGTTAATACAATAAGTCAAAGGATTTGTATAAAATCTACCTGAATAAATTTGCTTACCTGTAAACCTGCATATGGGTATCCAGCATTTTGACAAGCTTCTACACATTCGCCAACACTCTGTACATTAGCCAATTGGTGAGGTAAGTAACGTTGGTGGTTGTCTTTGAAGCATCCAATATGGTGATAAACTAGAATGATACAGTAAAAACATTGTTGGTTTGTTTTGGTTTGGTCTGGTTTCTTTTACGGCATATTAACCTCAGGAGGGTCAATATATATATATATATATATATATATATATATATATATATATATAATAAAATGGATAAAAGTAACCTACTCGAGTTTCATCGTCTGAATCATCAGGGTAACAACCGCTGAATTAATCGAGTTTTTAATTAATATCAGTTAGTACTATGCATGTCCGTTGAAACGGTCTTATCTTCTAAAAGATAAGACCGTTTCAACGGACATGCATGGTACTAACTGATATTAATCGAAAACTCGATTAATTCAGCGGTTGTAACCCTGATGATTCAGACGATGAAACTCGAGTAGGTTACTTTTATCCATTTTATAAAAAAAATTTTGCTCTACATTGTATTGAGCACTTTGTATTTGTTTTTTCTCATTCTTAACCCCTGAATACTGTGCGCTTCCAATGATCGTACTCGTACCCACCGGTAAACCACTACTCATACATTAACGTATATATATATATATATATATATATATATATATATATATAAGGTAATCCAAATGACTGGTTGTAAGGAATGATTCTGTTTGGGATCTTCAAAATCTCACAGTATAACCATAGTGTATGCTCTTGTAGGTGCAAACATATATTCATACAAGGATTTTTATGAATCCCTAAGGAGAGCTCAATGTATAATAATCAATCAATTAGATTATATACAGAGCAATATTTAAATTTAACAGAAAGAAAGACTTAACAAACCGTCATCCCGTAATAATTTATTTCAAGCAGAAACTCAATTTTAAATTTAAAAAATAAGAGCTAGTAAAAACAGCTAAAATTTAATTCTAATATATATATATATATATTTAGCTGTGTTTCTTATTAATTATGAATATCATGACAAAGTGATAAACTTACAAGTGCTGTAAATGGAGTTGGCCCAATATCCTCCACATATTTCCACGTCATTTGGACATTTCATATCGCAATTAGATGCCGGGGGGATTTGGCTGTAGCTATTTCCACAGAAACATTCTTTACCGTACTGAAAAAGAATAATGAAATCACATTAAAAAGAGATTTATAAATTGGATGAATAAATGTACACTTACATGCACAGCTAAACTCACTCTCACACACACACACACACACACACACACACACACACACACACACATTATTACAAAAAGCAAACTCGCCGATATAGACCAGGTGATAGATTCTGCCCTTTATGTCCCGAAGAAAAATTGGCAATAGCATGCTATAATAACACTAAAGAACTATTAAACCAAAAATCCGAAATCTTAGAAAAATGCACGAATAAGTGCACATAACAAGTATTCAAATTAATTTTTAAAAAAGATTTTTAATAATTAATTAGAATATTTTTTCATTTTGTTATCGTCAAAAAGAAGTACAATGGTTAATTTACAAAAATACTAATACTCGATTGGTTACCTCATTTCAAGAATGAAACCGCTTCCTTTTGAGATACCAATGCAATGAATAAATTTATCAGCATTTCTTTATCCATGGATTCATATAACATTCTTATTAATCCTAAAATCTTGTTTGATTTATTTACTTGTATTTCTATGTGTTTGGAAAATTTTAATTCAGGGTCCACATTCACACCAATGTCTTTTTCTACCTCTGTTATTGTTGTACCGGCCGTTCCTACAGTGGAGAATATACACCGGTTCTCACTATAAATAGTGAGACAGCGAGTGAAAAGGTTGTACTGTTACCGTTAACGACAAGCTAGTCGTTCCTGTACCATTATTGTAAATACACTTGTCTTATTTTACCCTATCTCGACTTGACTTCTTTTTTACTGTTGGATTAACATCACAACAGTTATCTTTAAGTATTTCTCTTTCATTACAACAAAACAAACCTAAAAATGAATAATGGAATGCTCATTTAAAGAGCTGGAGAAAATCCAATCTAAATTATTTGATAGAAATTGAAGGAATTTGTTTTCTACTTTTGGTTTGTTTTGCTGATGCCATAAATGTCAGTCTCTTTCAAGTTGAAATTATTTTCTTTCTTACAATATCACCATTTTTTAATCTGCCCCCCCCCCCACTTTTCAATATAGATTACTATTAAGGTTACTATAATGATATTCCCCCTGGGTTGGTTGAACTGGCTCTACCCAACGAAAGAATACAGACCATGCGCAGTGATCCAACGCAATTGAGGTTATGGGTGTCAGCCATTCACGGTTCCATCGACGAACTCCATAATGACAAATATGTTACGTTACTAATAGCATATGTATAACACATTCAATGCAAGAAGAAAATATTAGTTTTCAATTTTCATTCCAGGTTGTTACTAAAGCATGAGTCAAGATGATGAATTTCCTTCTTTTTATCTTTTCATTGTGCTTTTTCTTCTGTGTAGCATGCCTTTTTCTTCCCTTTCTTTCTTTATAATAAAAACGGAATGGTCCATTATTTAGCTGAAGTGACGACACTCAAGAAATAAGATTTCGGCAGATAAGCAACACCAAATAATCAGGATTGCATTTCATCTTGGTCGATTTGGACGGTCTCACTTTTAACCAAAGTGTGTTGCAAGATAATTAACGGTCCGAAAATTAAGGAACAAGAGTATTAATATATTGATATTGCTACTCATTTACCGGTTTACTCAAAGCTAAGCAAAATGATCCTCTTTAGTACTTAGATACGTGGCCACTTAGGAACAGCAGGTATTGTAAGCAATCTGCAGTATGTTGGTCAAGCAAAGCCTTGTGAACTTTAGGGTAATGGTTATCAAGTTAGCCTAGCAAATCACTGTTAGTAAAGCACAGATTTCTGTTAAAAATCCCCAAGATAATTACAAAACAACAATACCCACACACCAATCTAGGGAGTGCATTCAGAATTGTTATGATGGTGAAAACAAGGTTTGTTCTCTCATTTGCTTATTTCTAAAAAGACTGACAAAAACCGGATTCTAGTATGAATGTACTTGCTGTTAACTAATTTAGATAGTGTACTATATATATATATATATATATATATATATATATATATATATATATATATATATACTCATCCACAGACAGTGTGTTGTATACCCTTTCTTTACTTCTATTATTCTGCTGCTCATCTTTGGTATCTTACGTTCTTCTTCTAGCGTCTGGACTTCGTCTTGCTGGTTGGTCGTCCTTGATTCATTTCTTCTTCTAGGTCAGTCTTGTTGCCAAGACATTCATCAACCACAAAACCATATTATTCATTTAAACCTTTACTTACTTAACTAAACATATTTCTCTAAATAACATAACGGGCGTGAGCAGTGAGTCCCAGCTAAAGCAGATACGTCTTCTCTGCCTGACGTCCAAGCTGAAACTGAAGACCCAACCAGGTCGCACGTAACTTCACGGCTTTCTGTAATATTCCATGGAAAGTCCCGCCCGTGATATGAAAAGGGCCATCCCTTCAGAAATACAGGGGATTGACAATAATCTTATGCAACCGCATAGCTTATGTAACAACTGTTTCGACCATTCAAGTCTTTTCATATATATATATATATATATATATATACTAGCAAATATATGCACCCTCCGGGTGCTAGTACTTAAGTTTTAATATATTAAAATATCTTATTAAATTAGAAATATTAATGAAACTGATTAAGAATGCAGATAAAAAGATTTGGAACAGAGGGGGTATGATTGAAAAATAGAGCAACTTTGAAAACTAACTCTTCCATCATGTTCCATTACTCCCGTCTGTCTTTGATGAATTTTCCTAATTTAACTATTTAGTTAAAATAGGAAGTAAAGAATAATATTACAGTTATTTCTTCTATTAATGGATTTCTTTTCAGATTAATCCCTGAGATTTTTGCCCATATTGAATAAGATAAAACCAAACAATTAGAAATCAATAATACTAAGCATATATTTATTAAAATCCAATTTTTAAGATCAATATGCAAATTAGCCTTCCCATTCACACTGTAAACCTCTATTTTGTTGTATATATAAATACAATTGCATGTTATTTATATGTAGATGTGATCAACAGTCTTAATGATGTAAAACAATTTTGTTAATAATTGAGGTTTAAATAAAAATAAAATCATGGAGAATGTGATGTAAATAACAAAGGGAATTGTGACTTGTATAGTAATATAGTTTCGGTTACAGACAGACAAACCCACAATCTCCATTATAATAAGATATTGCACACAGTTTATAATATGCCATGTTGCACCTGGTTAATAACATTTTTCACCAGATTTTTTTTGTGTGTCATATGACTCGGTATCATGCTTGACCCTCTTGAGCCATGTTTTCAGTTGACCTCCTCTGCGTTTCTTCCATCCGTGGGGTGGTAGTGGGTCAATGGATTTCCGGATGATGTCGCCGGCCTGTCGACGTATAGCATGACCGAGCTAGCGAAGACCTCTCACAAGAAAAACCTGCGGGAGGGAGTTCTGCATCTGTGATGTTTGAGATGAATTGCCACCATCGAACACGAAGGATGTAGTGAAGGCAATAATGCTCAAATACCTGAAGTTTACGCAGGTCCCCAGTCCTCATCGGTCAAGTTTCACGGCCGTTTAATTGGAAGGGCACCTCACATGGTGTAATGGTTAGCAAGCTAGCGCAGACCCATTGTATAGTTGAGTGAGATTGATTCTCATTGGGCGCCCTATACTTGAGGCCTTGAGTCACATCTAAACTAATCTTAGTAAATAACTATGGGCATCTCACATGGTGTAATGGTTAGCAAGCTAAATTCGCAGACCATTGTTACTGAGTACGATTCTCATTGGGGGCCAATACACCTGGCTTTGTGCACATATCTAAGCTAAGCTTAGTAAATAACTATAGTAGATGGTATATAAATGTTAACCCCTCCCCGATACTTTAATGAATTGGATAATCCTGAAAGTAAATTTATCAAAAATCCTTTCCTTTCATTCTAGACGTTCATCCATATTGTTCATCAGTGGTGGACCCTCTGGTGGCTAGTTAGTCCAATTCTATACTTGCAGATGCGGTCACACACATTTCAAAGGAAATTCCCATCTAAATTCGGTAGTTCATGACGTATTTAATTAAACGAACTTTCATAAAAATATTCCTGAATCAATGTACTCACCTGTACTCCGGCATATCTATAATTATTACTTCGGCAAAGAGAGAGACACTCAGAAACTCCCTGTACATTTTGCATTTGGTGATCCAAGTAACGATTGCTGTTGTCCTTGAAGCACCCAACGTAAACGTCATCTAGAAAATTGGGAGTTAAATAAATAAAAGTAAAATATATTAGCAGATTTAGTTTTTTTATGCATATTCCTTCAAGAATCTCCCGCCGCCTCACATACAATCTCTCCGATACTAGTGCCATAAAACAACACTTTATAACAAAACACCCAGAAAAATCCACCTCCCTCGATATTAGGAAAATTCTCACTGAAAATACCAACATTATCTATAAAAATAACAATAAGAAACGCCTACAAATTTTTGAGGCGATATGCATAAAAAATAATAATAACATTAATAAAATAGCATTCAACGTCGGACATAACATATTAACTATCTTTAATAACTAACACACTTAACTTGCAACTCTCTAAAAAGAATAATAGACTCTTAGAAAACAAAAAAAACAAACAAACAACATAGCTAAAAGATCTAACAAAACAACTGATATATCCCATGATGACGACTGAAGATCCAGTCGAAAACGCTCGGGCTAACAGTATTGGAAATATCCTATTTCAATTGGATCTAAACACCAGAAGGATCGCCAGTGGAAAAGACAAAGATTCAAATAATGAAGAAAAAGTATTCCGTGTTTTTCAATAACACAAGCCTGAAAAATATATCTTGTTGTAAACAAGTTTTTCTCTCTACCACGGTTTCGGTATTCACAGTACGCCTTCTTCAGGAAAACTAAAAATATCTAGGCTGGCACATTTTATACATACTTGACAGCATGGGAATTAGTCAGTAGTTAATAAAGTTTTAAATGACAGTTATCTCTGGGCTGCAGGTTCAATCCTGACCAAAGTCAACAGTAACAGAACAATTAACATAGCTTAACACCTGTACACGATCATGGTTAGCGAAATGAAAACAGTCTACCCCCATGGATTGAATAAACGGTCGTTTCGAAGTTCCATGAAGGCTCCCGATTACGACATTAAGGCCCCTGGGTACAACAAGGAGGTTCTCGGGTTCGGGAAGTTTCGCAAGTCCGACAAGGAATACACGAAGAAGGCTAGAGGGCACATCGAGGGAAACGTTGTGTAGTTAACAATAAAGATAAGGACAATAATTCGAATAATTCAAACAATACAAAATGTCACCAGCGTAAAATAATTGTGACTTGAGTAGCGATATAGTTTCGGTTACAAACACTCGATTTCCATTATGATAAGATATTTGATTAGATTAAAGCTTAAATACATTAAGAAAAAAAAAACTAATAAACTTACAGGTGCTATAAATTGAATTGGCCCAATATCCTCCACATGTTTCCACGTTATTCGGACATTTCATATTACAATTAAATGCCACTGGGGCATGGTTGTATTGGTCTCCACAGAAACATTGTTTACCATACTGAAAAAAAAAAGAAAATAATAAAACAAATTAGAATAAATACGATATGCAAGATGATCCAATGAATTAGTTGGAGGGGCGTGGTTTAATGGTTAGATTCGTAGGAAATGGACTCGTCGACCCGAGTTCAAATCCTGGACGAAGCTACATTTCACATAGCGCTAATACCCTTGGGAAATGTATGGATCCAACTATTTAAAGTCATACGTGCTGTGTTAAGTTTTGTGTTAAGTTTTTATGGGCCATCCTTTGGCATTCAAGCAAGAGTGCTTGTCCAGTGGAATTGGATCCATTGGTAAAGAGTCCCCTGATAATGATTTCTTTTGGTCTTCTGGTAAAGAGTTCTCAGTTACTTCGTCAATGATTGCAAGTGAACTGTGGCAAGTATCAGTGTTTACGTAATGTATCAACCACGCAGTATGGCCAGTGATTGGCTAAGGAATAGACTACGTGACCTCGCCTAGTCTATAAATTCAGGTGGGGAATTTGAGCACACCTTATATCACCAAA
>CM042167.1:56093359-56098359 GCA_023376005.1 Doryteuthis pealeii
TCAAAATTCCCGAGGTCCGTCGTTGATTGGGTTTGTGGCAACCTTTGATGCACCAATTCTTTCCTATCGACTGTGCCAAAAAGTGTGGATGTCCTGGAGGAGGTTGTTGACATTTGACAACGCTAATACCCCTGGGAAAGGTGTGAATCCACCTGTTCTTATTCCAGCTATAGGTTAATAGTAGGTCAGACGGGGCTTTTTCCCCTTGGTTCGGGAGCCAGTCAAGTATAAGTTAAATTCTGAATTGCAACCTCTTAAACTCCGCTTAAGTAATTGACTTTGTATTGACGTTGATAAATATGTATATGTCTTTTATAAACAACAATATGCACCCCCCGGTTATAAGTTTAATGTTATGAAATAGATTTGATTATATCGATTATTGAAATGAATAAGAACGCATTTAAAAGATTACACTTATTTTAATTATATTCTAATTGATTTCTATATGAAATTATTAATTCGTTTGATTTTTAATACATTGGAGAATAAAACAATAATATTAGAGATCAATAACACCAAGCAAACCCAGTTTTGTTAAAACCAGTTTGAAATTTGTTTCTTAGTGATAAATAAAACACATATGCAGAATTTTAAATGCACTAATAACATGGGCTGTTTTGAGGTAAATCTAACACAGATTTTCATAGAGACATCGGCAATAAATAATATTTATGGTATGTATTAATGATTTTGACTCTAAATTAAATACTCATTGATAAACTTTAAGCGATTCCTGAAAGTATTGCGACATAAGGTGTGACGTGGTTTCGGTTACAAACAGACACCGAATCTCCATTATAAGATGAGATAGTAATAAACTTACAGATTTGGTAAACGGAATTGGCCCATGTGCCACCACAAATATCCACTCCATTTGGGCATTTCATATTGCAATTATTGGCCCAGGGGGCAGTGAGTACAGATCCACAGAAACATTGTCCTCCGTACTGAGAAAAATAAAATAAAAATGAATAAATAAATAAGAAGAATAAAGAGAAGGAAACAGGAAAAGAATTTAATAAACATTAAAAAATCATTAAAAAAATCATCATCATCATATGATAGAGAGAGAGAGAGAGAGAGAGAGAGAGAGAAGAGAGAGAGAGAGAGAGAGAGAGGAGAGAGAGAGAGAGAGAGAGAGATTTATTCAATAGTCGATTATTCATTATATCAATAAATTCGATAAACCTTAAAGAAAATGTCAAATTGTTAATAAATAAGATCCTAATTAATATTGTAAGTAGATAATGGCTGATTTTTAGGTATTTTTTTACGCTGAATCCAAAAATCATACTCATTTTTTTAATCAGATCATTTTTTAAGATACACAACTCTTATACAAAATGTTTACAACTATATTATAGCTGTGACAAGTAGAGTCCACAGGAATTAATGTTATTATGTACAACTTATTCTTTAAAAACAGACCTGACTAAACACAACTAATTTTATTTTTGAATGCAGCATATAATGGCGATTATATATCACTTGGTGAACATTTGACAATTGGGAAAAATGTAACGCTGTCTAGTCTTACTTATTAAGTATTGAGAAGAAAACATAAATAACTAAGGAAAGTGTGACGTTAGTGCCCAAGTAGTTTCGGTTACTGACAGATAGAGACGCAATCACCATCAAAATAAGATTTTCAAAAGAAAAAAGTTTTTCTTTTTTTTTCCATTCAAAAATGTTTTAGGGTGATTGCTGATTTGTCGGCTGGATTTTGTTTTACGGCATATCAAACCTCTTCGGGATATTTAATGCTGAATCACGTCATTTTGATATCAAATTGTTTAGAGTGCCAACTGTTTTTTTTAAATGGCCACCCTGTTGGATTATTTTGATGTATAAAGTGTGCTGTGGTCCACTACGTAAACTTGTACACTCGGTGTAGTCACGTGGATTAAACCCAGCCAATCAACAGCTCGAATACGTGGTTAGTTAACTATTTAATCACCGAAATTGAAATCCGTTCATTTACACGTTATTCGACATCGATGAAAATGACTTTGCTCAACGCAAGGATTTTACCAAACACGAAGGAATAACCAAATGATCATACCCAACTCGACGGGACACCAAGCAACAACCAAAGGTTTCTTCACTAAAGATCACGCTCTTAACACAAGGGATCTTCAGTGTAAAGTGCTCTCACTTGAAGCCAAAAATCGTAAGACACCCATCTAAGTATTAAACAGGATCATCGCTGCTTAACTTCGGTGATCTAGCGGTAACTTGTGCTTTCAACGTGACGTAATCATTTTGCGGATGAAACATTTAACTTTCTTTACAGAAAATATTCCTCAAAAGATTTACTTACCTGTAAACCGGCATACAGGTAACCAGCGTGACTGCAAGATTGTAAACATTCATTGACACTTTGTACGTTGGCCATTTTCTTGGGGAACATTCTGTTCGAAGAGTCTTTGAAGCATCCCTTAAACAATCCATCTAGAAATTTGGAGAATATGTTAATGAACACATGGCCTGGTGGATAAAGGATTTAGGTTAAGACATTTCTAAGTGACAGTTATCCTTGGAATCCAGGTTCAATCCTGGCCAGGGACAGCTGTCGCATATAATGATAATTAACACAGCTTAACGTCTTTACCTCAGCTATCGTTAGCGGAATGAGAACAGGATACCCCCGTGGACTGAATAAAGGGTTAGGTTCAAAGTTCCATGATGGCTCCCGATTACGGCAAGAAGGTTCCCGATTACGACAAGAAAGTAGCCGAGTCCGAGAAGGTTCTCGAATCCGACAAGAAATACCTCAAGAAGGCCGGAGGGTACATCGGCCGAAACGTTTTGCAGTTAAAAATGAAGATCAGGACAATAGTCCGAATAGCGCAGATAATATTATTGAATAAAGTTGAATTTTTGTTTAAAAGTTGTTGTTTTATTAGTCAGAACCGGGACATTGTGTTATTTACCACGTACCGCACGTATCTACGGGTTAGGCATAAGGCCCTATTAATGTGGGACCAACTATGAACCGAAAATCATGGAAGGCGGGTACAAAAAATACGTTCATCCCGTCGGAATTCCCCCTCAAAAGGGTGCCTCAGGGGAGAGAAAAATGAAAGTCGTGAAAAATAAAATCTATTTTTCTAGATTTCTTTATGAATTGGGTATGAATTGATTGAATAAATTTGATTTTTTGGCTAAAAATGCAATCACACTTGTTTTCCCAAACACGAAAGGGCGATTATGTTTTTTTTAATTACATTTATTACAAAAATTGAAAAAAAAAAACAAAACATCCCGAAAGTTAAAAAATCAAATCGATTCTAAAAATGTTGAGGGGTCTCGTTGATTTTAATAGAAGAAATGAAGGAGTGATTGTTGCTAAATGATGTCTTTTCTACGGTACGAAAAACGACATTTAATCATTTATTGGATGAAAGAAGTTAACACGAATTTTATGTTTGCAAAGGAGAAAAAACATTTTCATAGATATTATTACAAATCAAAATAAATATTAAAGTATTTTTAAATTGAATCAAAAAACATATAAAAGGTGTGTCAAAAAGTATCGAGATATTTTGTACTTTTGGACACACTTTCTATTCCTTAAAAAGTTCCATTCATTCTCATTTCTATCTCGGTATATACAGCTTTAAACTTGGTACCTATTTGGCACACCTTGTATTCTGAAAAAATAATTAATAAAATGTTACTATTTGTTTCAGAATGCATGGTGTGTCAAAGATTACTAAATATCTCGATACTTTTTTGACACACCTTGTATATTTAATTCAGTTTCAATTTCACAAGGATTGGAGAAACGCCAAGGGGGTCAGTTGAAAACATGGCTGAAAACAGTCAAGCAAGGCACTGAGCTGATACTGGGCCCAGGTCATTAAGGAATTCGGCGATGGAGCCGCGAATGGCTCACTCTCAACAATTCAGTTGTGTTAGATCGCCGTGCATGGTCTGTATTTATCGTAGGGTGGAGCTGGCTCAAGTGACCCAGGGGGAATGCAGTAACACTAACAGTATACAACGGCAAGAAAAAATAATTTATAAAAAATATACAAACACACTTACTTGATTGGTGATGTGGTTGAGGATTTGGGTAAGGTTGTGGATTAGGATTTGATGGAAATCCATAAGCTGAAAAACAATTGAACATGAATCAAATGACGATAAAGGGGTAATCCACATTTCCTAGAGTTCCAGAATTAGAACTTCACCACTAGATGCAGTTTAACATCATACCTAGGACATTAAAGATCCTCAGCCACCGCCTTCTAGTACATATATAAAATAAAAGGTTTGAGTTGAGAAAATTGAGTTTTAAAAAAAATTTCTTCCAAACTATTGCTATGAATCTTTCAAAACTTTGTCGGCATTAAATGACCCACCGAGGTTGATATGCGGTAAATCAAAACAAAACAAGCAAAGAAATCATCACAGTTTCAGAGCCCAATTGTTTGAGATTCAATAAAAATATATTTTGGCAATAAGATAATCCTTTTAAAACTTTAGTTACTGTAAAATTTTCAATAGCAGTCCAGGTACCTACCACCCTCCAGCTTTTGAAGGAAGAATGAGTTAGTAAATTGCACTCTCTCTCTCTCTTTCCCTCTCTCTTTCTGGCTTTGTCACTAGTGTCAGCTAATTAGTCTTTAAATGGGCGGGTCACATAGATCAGTGCCAACCAGGAGGGTGTCGTTAATTTACTGCTTGCTTTAATGGTTAATTTGAGCCACGAGTATGTTATTTATTATGTAAGTTTTTTTTATTTTGGTTGTTCTTTTCCTTTTCTTTCCTTGTTAGCTCATCCAGGAAAGAATAATTATTTTTAAAAGAGTGATTTTTTTCTAGTATAGAAAAATTAATCTTTAAAAAAAGCCTATATAAAGCCTATATTTTAAAATGATATTTTAAAAAAATGGTACTTGTCTGAAGGAAGGGTCCAAAGTAGAATGTGGTGATGTTTTATAGGATTGAACAGATGGGGCTTCTCTGACTGCCCATCTGTGCAATCCTAT
>CM042167.1:56100859-56138359 GCA_023376005.1 Doryteuthis pealeii
AAAAGGGAATTAATCCGACAGTGTGAATTTGATATATTGAAAAAACAAATGATGTTTACAAATGCATGGGATCACCAGGAGAGAATGTGCACCGTTTCGGGGCCTTCCTCTCAACGGTTTTAACAGCACATCGGCCCCACTCACTGATGTGAGGTCCCTCGGAATATCTGTATCGACCGTATGTAATAGATCGGTCTTCAACAAAAGTAAAACGGGATGAAATGACCGTTAGAAGAAGAATGCGCAAACAGAACGCTGTTAGTCAAAATAAAATGAATTTTATTTCTAATTTTTAAAAAATCAGACTAAAAAGAGCCTAATGTAAAATTATTTAAAAAAGTGTATAATTGTATAAAAAGTGTATATTACATATCAAAATTGTTCATAATACACTCCAACTATTAAATAAGTAACCAATCGTCGTCGGGGCGGCCTAATGTCGGTATCGACCAGACAGCGAGGGAGTCTATCCCTTTTCACTTTTCACTAGCGCTAGACCAAGGAGATTATTTGAGCATCTGAGGTGGAGCGCCACACCTACCATCAACTCCTTACTTTACTGCACAGGTCCCTGTGCTACTCATACGCTGAGTGGGCGGGGGCCAGTATCGAACCAAGAACCTTGAGATTCCTAGCCGAACACTCTACCGACTGAGCTAAACCATGGATAATTATCTTCAGAGGAGTAAACATCCATATGTATTGTTTTTCCGTAGACAAGTATGTGAAATAAAAGGAAATATATATATATATATATATATATATATATATATATATATATATATAGGTTAAATTATTATTATTGTTGGAGAATTGATTATAGAGGGCTCAATTACTTATGTAAGAGCTTTATTTATTTATTTATAATTACAAAGTCGCTCCTACCATTGGTTTCTGAATAACACTTTTTCGGTGTTATTCGTCTTCAGAGGCGTTTGACTTTTGAAAAAAATGGATGGACAGTTTTAAACTCCCGGAACGTGTCCACGCGATCCGTTAATCGCTCCTGCATTTTGGTTACGTCATTCAACGGCATCATTATTTGTCGTCATTGTTCTTATGGGGATTTAAAAAAAATTTTTCCTTTTTATATTTATTTTAGTTTATGTGTGTTTATTTATATATGAATTCTTAATTATGGCGGTCTGATGTTTTGGTTAGTCCAATTCCATATTAAGAATTTTTTCCTGTGTGGGCATGCTCGAAAATTTCTGTTTTGTTGTTTAGGACATTTTCTTCGGAGTTTATTCCTTGAAGAATACGGAATTTTTCTGTTGTGCATAATGAGCATTTTTTTAACCATTTATGTATGGCTTCGATTGGTCTAGTATTTTCCATTCTAATTTAAAATGTTTTTCTTGTTTTTTATACTGCCATACTTTGTTGGATAGTGCTGTCACGTTCCTCTTATTTTCGTGTTTGAAGGATGTTAAATGGTTATAGTAGCGTTGTTTAAAGCTACCTTGCACCATCCCTATGTAGTTTTCGCTGGTTTCCGATTGGTTTGTATTGTTTGTCTTAATTGTTGCCTGGTATACTATGGATTCTGTGTTGCATCTTTGTTGTAAAGGACAGTCTTCTTTACTTCTGCATGTGCATGTTGGGTCTTCTCTGGGCTTGATGTTGGCTGTAAAAATTGTCTTCATCGGTTGTCCACAAGAGTAGCTTATTTTGACTGTGTTTTTGTTAAAAATTTTGTGGTATCTATGTTTAGGGGGAAATGTTTTTTTACTAGTTCTAAGAATTTCTTGCCTATATTTGTCCTTACGTTGAGTGCATATGGTGGTGTGAACCAGATTATTTTCCTTTTCCTGTTTCTGTTTGTGGTTGGTATGTAGTCTTCGCTGTCTATGTATTTTATTTGGTCCTTAATTCCGCTTTCCTTTAATGCTTCATTGTAGTACGGGGCTGCTTTTTCAAATATTTCTTTATTTGCTGAAAGGTTTGAGATTCTGCGGCTAATGTTGTGGACTAGGTTTTTGAATACTATAGGTGGGTGGCAGGAACCTGTGTTTATGTATTTTAATTTTTCGTTTGGCTTATGGTATGGTTTGTATGTTCCGCTATCAAGGTCTAGATTAACGTCTAGGAAGTTTACGTTTGTGAGGTTTGTGTCTATTATGATTTTTAGGCCCATGTTGTTCATATGTTTTATCATATTTTTCCTTAGTTTATCTAGGGTGTGTCCGTCGCATTTACGGGACAGGCACAAGCCATCGTCTCTGTATATCCCGAATTTGTGTTCTGGGAAGCTATATGATAGTGAATCGAGTAAATATAGCCCGACTAAGTCACACATTTCAGCACTATCATAAGAACCCATCGACACGTCGAATGCACCATTGGGGTTGTCGTTTTTTACCCAGGTTTTCCCTCACTGAAGAGTAGTGTTCTTCTGGAATGCATTATTATTTCAGTTTCTTGTATATTTATTGATGTGTACTTTTTTGCAAAATCCAGTGCTTTGGATAGGAGTTGTTTTGTTATGGAAGGGTAGAAGTCTACTATATCGAATTGTGAGAATTTGTGAGCCTTTTTTGTTGGTATTTTGTTGAACCAGTCTATTGTAGCTGTTGCGTTTGTCCATTGAAATAGATTGGTGTTGATTCTAATTGCCGTGTTTATTTTCCTTAGTATGTCTTTGCTTGCTAGCCCTAATTCCGTTTTCGCTGGGTTTATTAACCTGCATGTGGGTCTGTTGTTGAAGTCCGGCTTGTGTTCTTTAACGTAATTTTGAGGAAAAGGTCGAGGAGGTCTGCCTCAAATGGGGCTAGGTCCTTGACTTTGGGTGGGTACTTACTCGATTTGATGTTAAACTTTTCCGACTTTGTGGTGAGACAGACCTCCTCGACCTTTTCCTCAAAATTCAATTCAATAATGTTAGCGACCCATTCCAAAAAACACTTGCCAATGACATAAAGAAAATTAAAAAGTCTAAAAAAATGTTTGTATTCTCCGACAAAACAAAAAACCTATACGAAATAGACAAAAAAAAACACAAAAATTAATACAAAACAGCATCACGGATAATATAAATTAGCCGATAAGAAACATACAACAACATTAACGATGAAGCCAAAATCTTAGCAAAAAAGCTAAACATAGATGATAGAATAGAACAACTAGCAAAAAGAGAAGCCATCATTACATTAAAAGACCACAAGCCGGACTTCAACAACAGACCCACATGCAGGTTAATAAACCCAGCGAAAACGGAATTAGGGCTAGCAAGCAAAGACATACTAAGGAAAATAAACACGGCAATTAGAATCAACACCAATCTATTCCAATGGACAAACGCAACAGCTACAATAGACTGGTTCAACAAAATACCAACAAAAAGGCTCACAAATTCTCACAATTCGATATAGTAGACTTCTACCCTTCCATAACAAAACAACTCCTATCCAAAGCACTGGATTTTGCAAAAAAGTACACATCAATAAATATACAAGAAACTGAAATAATAATGCATTCCAGAAGAACACTACTCTTCAGTGAGGGAAAAACCTGGGTAAAAAACGACAACCCCAATGGTGCATTCGACGTGTCGATGGGTTCTTATGATAGTGCTGAAATGTGTGACTTAGTCGGGCTATATTTACTCGATTCACTATCATATAGCTTCCCAGAACACAAATTCGGGATATACAGAGACGATGGCTTGTGCCTGTCCCGTAAATGCGACGGACACACCCTAGATAAACTAAGGAAAAATATGATAAAACATATGAACAACATGGGCCTAAAAATCATAATAGACACAAACCTCACAAACGTAAACTTCCTAGACGTTAATCTAGACCTTGATAGCGGAACATACAAACCATACCATAAGCCAAACGAAAAATTAAAATACATAAACACAGGTTCATGCCACCCACCTATAGTATTCAAAAACCTAGTCCACAACATTAGCCGCAGAATCTCAAACCTTTCAGCAAATAAAGAAATATTTGAAAAAGCAGCCCGTACTACAATGAAGCATTAAAGGAAAGCGGAATTAAGGACCAAATAAAATACATAGACAGCGAAGACTACATACCAACCACAAACAGAAACAGGAAAAGGAAAATAATCTGGTTCACACCACCATATGCACTCAACGTAAGGACAAATATAGGCAAGAAATTCTTAGAACTAGTAAAAAAACATTTCCCCCCTAAACATAGATACCACAAAATTTTTAACAAAAACACAGTCAAAATAAGCTACTCTTGTGGACAACCGATGAAGACAATTTTTACAGCCAACATCAAGCCCAGAGAAGACCCAACATGCACATGCAGAAGTAAAGAGAACTGTCCTTTACAACAAAGATGCAACACAGAATCCATAGTATACCAGGCAACAATTAAGACAAACAATACAAACCAATCGGAAACCAGCGAAAACTACATAGGGATGGTGCAAGGTAGCTTTAAACAACGCTACTATAACCATTTAACATCCTTCAAACACGAAAATAAGAGGAACGTGACAGCACTATCCAACAAAGTATGGCAGTATAAAAAACAAGAAAAACATTTTAAATTAGAATGGAAAATACTAGACCAATCGAAGCCATACATAAATGGTTAAAAAAATGCTCATTATGCACAACAGAAAAATTCCGTATTCTTCAAGGAATAAACTCCGAAGAAAATGTCCTAAACAACAAAACAGAAATTTTTCGAGCATGCCCACACAGGAAAACATTCTTAATATGGAATTGGACTAACCAAAACATCAGACCGCCATAATTAAGAATTCATATATAAATAAACACACATAAACTAAAATAAATATAAAAAGGAAACAATTTTTAAAAATCCCCATCAGAACAATGACGACAAATAATGATGTAACCAAAATGCAGGAGAGATTAACGGATCGCGTGGACACGTTCCGGGAGTTTAAAACTGTCCATCCATTTTTTTCAAAAGTCAAACGCCTCTGAAGACGAATAACACCGAAAAAGTGTTATTCAGAAACCAATGGTAGGAGCGACTTTGTAATTAGAAATAAATATATATATATATATATATATATTATATATATATATATATATATATATATATATATTTATACAAAACCGCCAGGAAACTAAAGCTAATAAGTAAAAAGGGCTCAATACCTAAGTAGAGCAAATAATAAAGATAAACCTAATGAGTTAGATAAACCTACTAAAAGTTTCGCTTAGTACTCTTCAGTGCTAAGAGCCAACTCTGAAGAGCCTATGAAATGATGGTGAATGATTTACTTACCTGTAAACCGGCAAATTGGTAGTGAGCGTCTCGGCATTTACTTATACATTCATTCACACCTCTGACATGGGGCATTTCCTTTGGTAAAACTCGGTTACGCGAGTCCTTGTAGCATCCCAGATATGTTCCAACTGGAAATTTTGGGAGGAAGACAAAAAGACAATATTATTTATATGGGGGTGCATGGTGTAATGGTTAGCGTCGTAGGAAGTGGTCTGGTCGACCCGAGTTCAAATTCTGGACAGCCACACACAAACCGAAAACCATAAAAGATATTCAATATTATATAAGATACATGGAAGATAATTTTACTATAAAGTGCATTGGAAATTTAAAAAATGTAAACAATCATTAAAATAACGTTACTATAAAATAACATTACCAAGAAATATATTTAATGATGATGTATAATTTGATAAAACACACTTACGTTGATGGAATGGCTGGGGATTTGGTTGAGGTTGTGGGTTAGGATAAGATGGGAAGCCAGCAGCTGAAAAATAATTTAACATGCATGAAAAAAAAAAGATCTACATATATAGACATAAATCTGCTCTTTTTTTTACAGGTTTCCTTTAAGATTTTTTCCTGGGGCTAACACTTGATTTCTTTATGCAGGAAGTAAGGAGTTACTTCAAACGAGGAAAGATAATGCTGATGATAATTATAATTTTGTTCTAATTCATAAAAACGTTAAATTTTCGGCAATAGATTCAGCATATTTTGTTCGAATTCGCCAAAATGTGAATTTTTGGTTCTTAAATTTGTATTTTTTTCTAATTCACAAAGTTTAATTTTCGACAATAGGTTTTTAAAAAATCTTTTTGGTCTTATTTCCAAAAAAAGGTAAATTATCGGCAATAGATTTAGTATGTTTTTGAAAATCCTCATAATCATCACAATCAAGTTGTTACAATGCCATATAAACAATAATGCTTTTCGTGTAACACATACAGAGAGAGAGAGAGAGAGAGAGAGAGAGAGAGAGAGAGAGAGAGAGAGAGAGAGAGAGAGCAACATAGAGAGACAGACAGACAGACAGAGTCATAAGATGGTTCGCGATTTCGAAAACGGTGCGCGAGTTCGAAAAAAAGATTACCGAATTCGAAAAGGACCCCGAGTCCTACAATAAATAACCGAAGAACACCAAGAGGCACATCCATTGAATCGTTGTATAGATAACAATAAAGATGAGGACAATAGTTCTAATAATCCAAATCATACAAAACATAGCTATTCATTCATATACTTCTTTTATGAGACAGTAATATACTTACACACACGGTAAACGGAATTAGCCCATCTTCCACCACACATGTCGTGAGTATCTCGACACTTCATATTGCAATTATTTGCAGATGGGGCGTTCAGATTATTTCCACAGAAACATTGTTTTGCGTACTGAACAAAAAGAACAAAAAAAAAAATCAATACAGGAATTTAATAAACATAAAAGAGAAGAGATTTTAACTTTCTAAATTATTTTTAATATTTTGCCATTGAACATAATGAAACGATAAAAAGATTGCAAGAAAGAAAAAAAAAGAGTAAGTAATTATTATACTTTTGACATATTGAACTATTTTGATATAGCTCTTAAGTAAACATTTCAAATGTAGTTTTTTACTTCGTTTCTTAGTTTTCGTTTGTTAGTGCTAGTATTTCATTTCTTCGTTTCTATTATGTACATGGGTGGCAAAATATGTGTACTCCATTTCTCGATACTAAAAGATATGTGGACCCCATTTCTCGGTACTAAAAAATGTGTGTTCACTCCATTTATCGGTAGTAACTGATTAAATTTCAACTCATTTTCTATGGGATTATTGAGTAACGGACAAGTTCTCAAATTGACATCGAGATCATCACCTATCACTCAAACCCATTTTACCTAATGGCCCTGAGTACGAATTCTTTTTCAATTGATTTTTTTTATATAAAATAATTCATAAGATTGATTCCAATACGTTGGAGAATAAAACAATAATATTAAAGATCAATAACACAAAGTAATTATTTATTAAACTCGGTTTTGTTAAGACCAGTATGTAAATTGACCAAACCATATATTATGTAAACCTTGATACATAAGACACTTTTCAGGATTTTAAACGCACTTATAACTCGGTCTCCGATGCGGCAGTCCCGTGGCTTCGGCCACTGCACTATTAGTGATAATTAACAGCGATGATCCCAGAGGGCTATCCCCCAAGGCAACAGCTGTCACCTTGAGTTAAACGGGCAGGCCTAGGTTTATTGCCCAGTGCGTGAGGCGCCCCTTGAGGGGGGATGCCGACGGGATCAACACATTTTTGCACCTAATACTCTTTGATAAACTTAGGCAATTCCTGGTAATATTATGACTAAGGCACTGGCGTACTTTCGGTCACAGACTGACCCCAAATTTATATTATAATAAGATACCGAGTTAAACATATTTTTTCATTATTTTATTCTTACTTTTCCATTGAAAAATATTTCTCGGGTTAATTATTTAACATTTGCTAACTTTTATAAAAAAATACTTGGAAATATTCCAAAATGAATTTACTTACCTGAACACCTGCATATGTAAAACCAGCTTGTTTGCATAAATGCACACATTGACTCACACTTCGTATATTGGCCATTTTCCTTGGTAGCATTCGGTCACGTGAGTCTTTGTAACATCCCATATATTGGCCAGCTAAATGTTTTAGGTGATTTATTTCAGGAAGAAGAAAAGACAATAGTATATTAGCATTGGAAGAAAGTTAAAAAAAAAGAATAATTGCATCACGTGATTAAAGAATTGATCACACGAAATAATATTGAAATTATATTCATCATATGCCTAGTAACACACACACACACACACACAAGCACAGTCACACATACTCACATACAAAAGAAAAAATAAGATACATTGGAAATGAGATAATCTTAAACTTCAAGTGACTAAATTCCTACAATAACATTGTACTTGACTCATTTAAGTCTTAAAGGGACTTAACTCTCAAAGCAATAAGAGTTAAGTCCCTTTGTTCTTTTTTTCCGAGAAGACACTTATAAACAATGGCAGCTATCTTTGATTCAACGTAATTTTTACGGAGAAAACACGACGTTTTTCACATCCATTTTAATGCCTGTTTTTAACTCCTAAATATTCAAAAAATGTATTTTTAGTAACAATTAAGTTCATTTCAAATAATGCGCAATTTTATGGTAGGAATTTAGTTACTTAAAGTTCAAAATTACCGGAAATGATTTACTATAAAAAGGAATTGTAACTGATTTTACTTCAATATTAATTAAAAAGGATTTACTATAAATAGGAATTTATAATGATTATAAAATTAAAAATTTGGAAATGATTTTATCAAAAAAAAAAAAAATTTAAAATAAGCATTGGGACTGATTTTACAATAAAAATGAATTCGAACTGAATTTACAAATTTACAAAATGTATTGGAAATGATTTTTACTATAAAATGTACTGGGAATTTATTATACTATAAAAGTAGAACTGATTTTACAATAAAAATGCATTCGAACTGATTTTTTCTAGAATGCATTGAAAATGATTTCAGTATAAAAATGCATATGTCAATTATACAGGATATCTATCTACGTTAGTTATACGAGTTATCTTAATTATACGAGATATCTTATTCTTTATCTTTTTTGAATGAAAAAATCAGGAAGAGAAATTTATAATTACCGCCATTGACGATTGCCTGAAGGCAGATTGACGCAAAAACTGTTAAAAGAGAAAAAAACAGTTTAGAAAATGGAGAACAGATTTCATTATAATTGAAGACAATCTAAAGTTTGAGGAATCTTCAAATAGAAGACAACGTGAAGTTTCTGAAGAATAATTCAAATAAAAGCCAATTTAAAGTATGATTATGATATTTATTATAAATCAAGACAATCTGAAATTCAGGAGAGAAATTCAAATCGAAAACGAACTGAAGTTTGTAAAGAATACGTCAAATAAAAGACAATCTGAAGTTTGTGAAGATTACTATAATTCGAAGACAATCTGAACTTCAGGGGGGACTTCAAATCGAAGACAATATGAAATTCAGGGGGAAAATCCGGACCGAAGAAAAACAGAAGATTTGATGAATGCTTCGAATAAAAGACAATTTCAAGTTTATGAAGAATACTAAAATATGTTACACAATTAATGGGTATCCTACTGATTATCCAAGGTTGGTGTGTTTTATTTATTCTGATTTAAAATAACAGTTAACGTTCTGACATACACTTCTGGTCGGGAGATAGCGATAAATAGAGTTGATATTTTAGTTTTGGCAGCTTTCTTTCAAATAGCCAATACTCACAGGCGCGGTTAAATTTAGTATGACTAATGAAATTAATAAAATGTGATTTCACCAAAAAATAAGTCATGAATTATTAATCAAAACAATATATTAAGAGCACGTCCCAGTATCACTCAGAATTTAGACGATATCTTAAGAAGAAATCGATTCAGAAATAACTAAGAAATACTAGACAAGCTACACGACAAGATGAGGATACAAGCACGGGTATACTTAACAAAAAAGATAAGTATAGATAAGTATACATCGATGTCCGTGTAATTTGACGTCACCTTCAGTAGATGAGATATTACTACTTAAGTATGTGAACTGGTCAATTAATTCTAACGGCTTGCCATCCAGTGTGAACATATCCAACTTGTTTAAATCCACAGGAATTTAGGTTTATCTACATTCACATATAGGCCAATGCCTCTTGCCAACATCTCTAGGCAATGCAGCAGTGATTCTACTTGTTCAGGTGTATCGGCTAGCAGGAATGTGGGAAAATATATGGTGCTCAGCAAAAGAGATTATGATAGCATTTGATTTTTTTTTAACTGAGTAACAATCTTAGCTCAGCTCATATTTATGATATTTCTAATCAGGGCTGGATTTTGGCCTTAAGAGGCTGCTCGACTACTAGAATTTTGAATCCCTTCATTATGTATCAATTTAAAATTTCTACTCCAACTAGATGGACTTAGATACTCTAAATTATTTCAAATTAATTAAAAAGAGCTCCATCTAAAATCTGAAAATAAATAAATCTCTTCTGTTCTTATATCTATTTAAAAAAAAAAGTTTTTATCAGACTAGAGCAGGTGTTCCCGACCAGGGGTGCAAGCCTCATTTCAGAAGGTGCAAGAAGCATCCGTTCAAATTCATAATTTTTTTTCTTTTGTAATTAATATTATTTATATTTTCGTTTCTTTATTTCATCATGTCCAGAGTGTTTAGAGAGTGAAATATATATGATCTTTTAATAAAACTGTAGTATGGATTAACATGCTATATTTTTGAACAAAAGTATAAATTATTGGGGAGTGAGGTCAGAGCAAAAATCTACGTAGTCCACATCTGTAATAGTATGTGAGGGATATCACTGGCTTATTTCTCATTTTAAAGTTAGGTCTTTTAGGCCATAGATGTTTGAAAATATATTAGAAATATCGCATGGAAATTAATTGTCAAAAAAACAAACTCACAACAAAGATATAGCAGCATTCTATATGGACTCAAACACATTGGCACACCAGCATTCACTAAACAGGAACTTGCATTAAACATGTGTGGATACTCAATGCCGTCTAGATGACTTTACCGGAGCGATGGTCTATACCAGTGCTTCTCAACCTTTTTCACCTTATGGACCATTTTTCATTCAAAAAATTCCCATGGACCAATCCTACTTTTACTTTTAAGCTGTGAGTGGCTAGCACACGTGTTAAAGTAAGACCAGACAATTCATTTTCCGCCGATCATCGACGTGTGCTTAAATAGAGATTTTCAACTGGGAGGGTCATTATAAGAAGCGCTGAATTAGTTAAATTTTTGTGAAATGGCTAAAACATTTTTGTGGCTTCAAACTCTCTGTGGACCACTAGAAATGTTCTGTGGACTACAGATGGTCCAGCTGGACCACGTTGAGAATCACTGGTCTATACTATAGATAGTTTGCCTTTCAAGATATCGTCAATGTTTGGTTTGGAATTATTACATTCAATCAAGATGATTTCTTTCAAATGTTTATCAGTCAATTTCCTTTGATAAATTTTGACCTATTCATTGCCTCACAGTCGGTTTTTCGAATAATACCTGTGTTTTTCAAGTAGTCGTATAAAGTGAACATTCGGAATCGCATAAGTAACAAGTGAAATGCTCACACGCAGGGCATTTTGTAAAATACTTACAGTCGTCAAGGCCATTAAGGTTTAGTAAGCTTAACATGATATTTAAATTTAAATGTTATCAATTGGGTAATCACTTAAGCAACAGCAGGTACTGTAAGCAACCTAATTCCTTTGTTAATCAAAATAATTGAATAGGCTTTAGATGTGCCGAAAATGGTTGATATGCCATAAAATAACCGAGTATCTTAATATTTATATCCCAACTTATTATTCTTGTTTTTTTTATCACAATACACTGGGTCGATTAAAGGTGATGTAAATATCCGGTATCGTTGGGGGTGAAGAAAATCCAACACTCAAAAAGTTCAGGACAATCTTCCAGCGGGTCACAGTCTCTCAGCAATCACCGTTTCCTTCCCAAACTCTCGAACTCGCAGGTTCAAATCCTTAGTCAGATGAACAATATACACCACTATCTCCGTCGCCGACACTGTCCTTCCACCGCCTGGTTCGTTCTGCCCCACTAAATGTATATTTCCATGTTAGATTTATAGATGAGTGGCGTAAAATGAACAAAAAACAAATTTGACCAACATATTTATTTTCAAACATTATCAAAGAACGCAACATTAACGTAGTAACAAGTGAATTGCTCACACGCATTAAATTTTGTTGTAGTAACGTCCATGAAGGTTTAGTAAGCTTAGCATGATATCTAAATCTAAATGTTATCAATTGGGTAATCACTTAAGCTACAGCAGGTACTGTAAGCAACCTAAGTTCTTTGTTAATCAAAATAATTAAATAGGCTTTAATTGTGCCGAAAATGGTTGATATGCCATGAAATAACCGAGTATCTTAATATTTATATCCCAACTTATTATTCTTGTTTTTCATCACAATACACTGGGTCGATTAAAGGTGATGTAAATACCCGGCATCTTAACATGATATTTAAATTTAAATGTTATCAGAATGTCTCGCGTTCCGTACGTTTTAAAAAAACAAATTCTAGTACCATCGGCGGGCCTGATAAAATACCTTCGCGGGCCGGATCCTGCTCGTGGGCCGTAGTTTGGTTACCTCTGATCTATAGAGACGGGTGTTTAGCAAGAGCCTTATCAAGGCTAAAAAAAAGTGACCCCTATTAGTTCACCAGAGCTGGTAAGAGAAGAGGTGGAGGAGGTGCCTTTTCAAAAAGTATTTAGCGTAAATTTCATCGTATAACTTTGTATTGGACCTGAGGCGCGCGTAGCGTAATGTTTACCGTCGTAGAAAATGGACTTGGTAGCCAAGTGTGTCATTTACAATTATGGTTCACAATAGGTAGATAGATAGATATGATAGAAGTAGGTGATACCCCGTAGAGAGTATTATAGATGCGGACTACGCAGATGATCTGGCACTTCTTGCAAATACGACATTAGAAGCTGAATCTCTGCTATATATCCAAAACAAAAGCAGCACGGAATATTAGCCTCTATGAGAATTTTGATTAAACCGAGTTCATGTGTTTTAAAAAGAAAGGCGCCATCACCACAATCGACAGTAAGCTTCTAAAGATTCGGGAGAACAATTCACGTACCCCGGTAGAAATATCTAGTCCACAAAAAGTGATGTTAATGCACGCATGGGGAAGGAATGGCCTGCTATTAAAAGATTATCAGTCATATAGAAATCCGATTTCACTGACAAGTTAAAGTGACAATTCTTCCAAGTCGTAGTTGTATCAGTCCTATTGTATGGCTGCACCACTTAGGCTCTAACAAAACACCCACAGAATAATCTAGATGGAAACTGCACAAGAATGCAGCGTGCAATCATAAACAAATTGTGGAAACAACTGTCGACAAGAAAGTAGCTGTATGGCCACTTGTCACCTATCACACAAATCATCCGAGCAAGACATGCTGGGCACTGCTGGAGAATCAAATGATGAATTCATAAGTGACTTTTTCCAGTTGAAACCAACACATAGGCACGCCAGTGCGAGCCGACCAACAAGGATTTACGTTAACCAGTTCAGTACGGATACTGGATGCTGCGCAGAAGACCTGTCAGGGGCAATGAAGGATAGGGAGGGTTGGCGAGAGATTGTCATGCATATTCGTGCTACTAGCATGGCATGAACATATTGATATAGATGGACATGAGCAGACAGGGATATATATATATATATATATATATATATATATATATATATATATATGAAGTGGACAAACATTCTGTTAGAGATTGCGATAGCCGACAATTTTTTGGGAGATTATGTGCTTAATTAAAGTCATACCTAATTTGTAAATTAATTAATTATAATTAAATGAATTAGGCGTGCATATCGGTTTAAATGTAACAAATCGAGAAAAGTCAATCTCTGTATGTACATTTTGGCCTATTAGGCCTCAATGAGAAGACTAACACAGATATAGATATGAAGACATAGATCAATAGATAGATACATAGATAGACAAATAGAGAGGTAGATAGATATGAGCAGACTGGGATATATATGTTTGTCTGAGTTTTGTTCCTGTGTTCTTCATATCTCTACCATATATATATATATATATATAATATATATATATATATATAAAGTAAAGTAAAGTCGACGGGGCGGCCTAAAGTCGGTATCAGCCAGTCAGCGAGGGAGTATATCCCCTTTTCAATAGCGCTAGACCAAGGAGATTGTTTTAGCATCTGAGGTGGAGCGCCACACCTACCATCAGCTCCTTACTTTACCGCACAGATCCCTGTGCTACTCATACGCTGAGTAGGCGGGGACCGGTATCCTTGTGGTTTCTAGCCGAACGCTCTACCGACTGAGCTAAAGATGGATATATTGATTGATATGGGCAGACAGATAGGGATAGATATATAGATAGATAGATAGATAGATAGATAATTGAACATCTTAATAATTTTAGAGAGAAAGATATAAACTCACATTAGAAATATCGAATAAAAGTGTAAAAATGAAAAATGAAAATATTCTTACCGCAAGTAAATAACAACATTTTGGATCTCTTCTCAATGTTTAGTTGATTGAGACACAACACTCTCGTTTATATACTCTTGATTTTACAATAAAATCAAAAGGCGTGATGATAACATGTATAACTTTCTTTTGTCAACACTTAATCCTAATCTACTTTAATCCGAATTTTGTTAAAAACCGGATGTCGATTTGTCGTTAGAAAAATAAAAAATAATTGTTTTGTGTGTAAATTCGTCTAAATTCTAAAATAAAAAAATATCTAAAGAATTTGCCGTGTTTTAACTTGCAATAAATTTCTCTTCTTAAAATAATAATCGATAAGTAAGTACGTAAACATATTCTTTGTTTTTCTTTTATTTTCAGTTTTCAGCTGAGAGAACTCACCCGGGAATCGTAAGGCTCCGGGTTCGATACCGGTCCCCGTCAATACAGCGTATGATAGCAATGTTTTTGATCTTTCAGGAAAAAGTAAAATTTAGGGAGTGAAAAATTGTTTATTTATACAAGGTATACCTAATTTGTCAAAAAATCCGTGTTTTTACAAAACAAATTTACCCTACTCCGTTTAAAAAAAAAAAAAAAGAAGAAAAATCAGAGAAACTTTATGAAATTTTCAGTGCTGATTTATCAATTAATAAATTTTATAATGCATCAGTTATTTTATTTCAAAACATTCTGATTTTTTACACCCCCCACCCTTATTTTTGGAACGCAAAATATCGGTGGGATTATATATGATCGAAACTAATTACAGTATAAATAAAAAGACAAAAGATCGAAGGTGTGAATAGAAAAAAAAAAGAATGATACTCTGGTAGAAAATAAGTACCGAAAATCGGAAAATAAAATGAAAATAAAAACTAAAACAATAATTTTTGGAGATTTTTTTTACTCATTTCGATAATTATTTTATTGTCTATTATCTTATTAAAAAGTTATATATCAATATTTGTTCTGTTTAAAAGGGGTGGGCGCTAAATTTTCAATAGAGATTTATACTAAGGTAAAGTAGTTATTAAAAAAATATGTTTTTAGAATCTAATAGTATGACATTTTAAACTTAACATCATGATACTCATATTTTAAATGAATTTTATATATGAATTTATCATAGCAGAAATATCTAATTAAATAAGAAAGTTTTGAAATAAAGTTACTAATGCATTATAAAATTCATTCATTGATAAATCAACACTGAATATTTCATTAAATTCGCATAATTCCCTGATTTTGGGTAAAAAGATTTTCCATCGAGAGGGTTAAATTTATTTTGTAAACAGGGATTTTAAGTCATTATGAGACAGCGTTTACGGCCATATTGGAGGAAAATTGACCGAAAAATTATTTTGAATGTATTAAAAATAACTTACATGTGTAATATTATTTTCCCTTTTTTTTTTTTTTTACTGATGCCCATGATGTTACTACTTTTCGACTTAAATAATCGATTTAATTAATTTTAATTCGTTTTTAAAATTAAAAGCAGACGAAAATTACCTACTTATATGTATTTATGAGACAAGGCTTGATATAAATAATTTTGATATTTCGGACGGTTGTGCCTCATCTTTTGTGTATAAACACAACATTATTTAACTCAAAATAAGACATCTTCTGACGATTATCCATGGATACAAACGTGTTTTTCTATATCTAATCACATTTCTGTTCAATAAATTTGGTCTGTCCTGTCGATGGGGTGTTAGAATACACTGATTGCACCTCCGGAGAGGGTAAGACTAACCCAATAGGGCCACCTGTTTGCCGTGGGTGACGACCTGTGATGCTTAAGGATTGCACCCAGGTGGCTGAGCAGTGCATGACCTGTAACTCTCCACTTTGTCCCTTACTTAGGCTAGATAGGCGGTCGGAAAGGCCCCCTCTAATCAATCGGCTAGACATGTTAGGCCCTAGCACCAATATGATTGCCCCGACCCAAATTCCCTTATGGAGAGCCCCAACCCTTTTTATCATATGGGTGTTTGAAGGCGGTGGCTTAGGGCTTTCATGTCCTTGGAAGGACGTTAAACTTTATCTGATGGTAAGGTTCCAGTTTTGGAGGACTGGGGAGCACCCCTTCATTACCATTGCTCTCCTGGTCAACTCCGACCTGGAGTGGTAGTACCTGTGAGGGTCCCATGTATGGGTTAAATAGAAAAATGTGTTTATAAAAAATATTTAGTATCCATTAAGAATGAATTTATTTCAAAATCGTATCGGCATTAAATGACCCACTGAGGTTGATATGCCGTAAAACAAACCAAACCAAACCCATAAATTTGGTGGCATTTATGCTGCTTGGAGCGCCCTTGAAAAAATAGCTTTTAAATATTGAAATAACTCTTTTTGAGTGTTAACCTTCATTTCTTATGTGGCTTTCGAATTTGGATCTTTCTAGAAATGTAGGGATCGGTTTAGTCTAGTCGGGAGAGCACACATCTAAGAATTGCAATGTGCCAGGTTCGATACCGGTGCCCCGCAAACTCAACGTATGAGTTGCACAAATTAATTAAACTGATCTGTGTGGTAAATTGTTGAGCTGACGGTAGGTGTGACGTTCCACCTCAGCACAAATATCACTGGTCTAGCGCAAGTGAAAAGTGTATAGACTACCTTAGTGTCCGGCCAATACCGACAGTAGACCACTTCGACATCTTTTAGAAATGTAAAAATTAGGGACTAGAAAATTGTTTACTTAGACTTATATGTATTAAGAAGATAGGGATTGATATGAATAGTTTTAATATTTCAGACTGTTGTCCTCATCTTTATTGTGTATAAACACAAAGTTCAGGACACTGTAACCTCAAACTCTGTTCAGATTTTTTTTTCAATTTACCTAAAGATAAGTCAATTTCAGACGATTACCAATAAATTCAAACGTGGTTTTTCTATATCTAATCGAATTTCTGTTCAAATAATCTGGTGGCATTTATGCTGCTCGGAGGGCCCTTGGGTGGTTGGTAAAGATTTGAGCTCCGAAACTACGTATGGATTCTTAGGAAATCATCTGATTTTATTTATCTTCGGACTTGTGCTTATATATATATATATATATATATATATATGTTACATAATAATATAAGTTTTTATTCTATGATAAGAAAGTCTTTATGGGAGCTGCACAAGAGTGCTGCGGGTGATCCTGAATAAGACGTGGAAATAGCACCCCACAAAAAGCAGCTGTACGGCCACCTGCCCCATATCACCCAAACCATCCGAGTAAGACGGACAAGACACGCGGGACACTGCTGGAGAAGCAACGACGAACTCATAAGCGACGTTCTCCTGTGGAAGCCAGCACATGGGCACGCCAGTGTGGACAGACCAGCAAAGACGTACATTAATCAGCTCTCTGCGGATACAGGATGCTGCATAGAGGACCTCCCGAGAATGATGAACGATAGGGACGGATGGAGAGAGACTGTCATGGATATCCGTGTTAACAGCGCGACATGATGATGATGATGATGATGATATATATATATATATATAATTATATATATATATATCTACCTATATATATTAACTCAGACGACGTAAAAAAAGCACTCAGCACTATAGTTTGTAATTACAAAACACAAATTTAAGCCTGGGGAAAGATACATAAGAAAGAAAAGACAAAAATAATCAATCGGCACTACTGTAATGACCAAAAGAAAAATACTGAAAGAGTTGCGTATGTTAAATATGCTAAAGTGCTCAATACACTAAGTAGAGCGAATAATAATAGTAAAGCCCAAAGAATCAGCAAATACCTACCTAGATTTATAGACAAATAGTCTAAATCTTCCGACTCATCAGATGCGAATGAGAAGATCATTCGCATCTGATGAGTCGGGAGATTTAGACTATTTGTCTAAGCTCCCTGAAATAGACTATAAAGCTAAATCTCTAAGTCTTTTGTTATTTCTTTACTCATATATTTGCTCTGTGACTCTAACATTAAGAGCACACATTGAGCTCTCAAACTGCGACTTGGTTTTGTTTAAATAAAACTCTTGTGTAGTAAGAAAGATTTCTTCTCTGGACTTTTGGATTATATATATATATATATATATATATATATATATATATATATATATATATATAAGTAATTTTCAGTGTATATATATATATATATATATATATATATATATTATAGAGAGAGAGAGAGAGAGAGAGAGAGAGAGAGAGAGAGAGAGAGAGAGTAATTTTCAGAGTATAAATATATATACATATATATGCATGCACTGAAAATTACTCTCTCTTTATATATATATATATATATATATATATATATATATATATATATACTATGCTCATGCTGAGCAAAATCATTTTTTCATTGTCTCCTGAAAGCTTTTTTTACTGTTTATTTTAATGACACAAAAGTTATACTAAATTATTCCTTACTTTTATGATTGAGTTATATTTGGAAAAAAAACAATTTTAATTGGTTCTAATTAGTCGTAATTTGCAATTAATCCGTCTCTTATTTAACATTCTGACTGTCACTTTCCCAATCTCTATGTGTACCTTGATTACCTCTTCGTTATACATGTTTCTCTGAGAGAGTAGAGATGGTAGGATTTGAAATGTATTTTTATGTTAAATTTCCTAAGCAGCTTAAATTAGGTCAAACTTTCCCTTTTTTTGGAAAGTTTTCAAAATGATTTTAATTTTTTTTTTTTCGGCGTTACTTACATAAAAAAATACTAATTCACTTTGCAAACTCACGTTTCCCCAATCCCAATTATCTTAGCCAGAGATCAATGGTTGACCCAACTGATCACGTTTTGTCTGTATATATATAAATATATATATATATATATATATATATGGGAGAATATGTGCTTAAATGAAGTCAGACCTAATTTTTTGAAAGTTAATTCATTAATGGTTAATTTGGCGGGATTTAACTACTTAAAAGTAAGGCTAAACAAATCGAGAAAAATCAATCTCTGAATGTACATTTCGACCTATTAGGTCTCATCAGCAGAGCTATAGATACGAAGATCGCCTCGTGTGTGACTCGAAACCCGTATGTCGAAACGACACGCAAGCATCTTACCATCACACCAAACGGAAATCGCAATCTTTCATCGCTTTGTTTAGGTATTAGTAGTACTCATATTCCTCTCTAGAGAGTCACACACGAGGCGATCTTCGTATCTATAGCTCTGCTGATGAGACCTAATAGGTCGAAATGTACATTCAGAGATTGATTTTTCTCGATTTGTTTAGCCTTACATTTAAGTAGTTAAATCCCGCCTAATTAACCATTAATGAATTAACTTTCAAAAAATTAGATCTGACTTCATTTAAGCGCATATTCTCCCAAATACTGTCGGCTGAAAATAGCTAGATTTGTTTACATTTGCATATATATATATATATATATATATATATATATATATATATATATATAAAGTAAAAAGTAAAGTCATCGGGGTGGCCTAGAGTCGATATCAGCCAATCAACGAGGGAGTATATCCCATTTTAACTAGCGCAAGACCAAAAAGATTGGATTTTTTGCGTCTAACGTGGAGCGCCACACCTACCATCAACACCTTACTTTGCCGCAAAGAAACCTTGGCTACTCATACGCTGAGTTGTCGAGGGCCAGTATCAAACTAAGAAGCTGATTGAAAGACTCCCTCGCTTTTGGGTTGATACCGACGACTTTACATATATATATATGATTCTAATATTCAGTGTATATATCATATATATATGTATGTATGTATGTATGTATGTATGTGTGTGTGTCTGTTTGTGTGTGTGTTGTATATATATATGACTAAAATAGGTATGTTTGGATTCAGTCCAAGGATTTAATAGAAAAGAAAACTCGTAAAACAAGGTTCATTCCTTCAAAATATTCGATAAAATAAAATGGAACTTGGTAGATAACTTCTAAATCAGTTTCTCATTAATTTCACCCATTAATCATGATTCGCCGTAAATACCAAAAAATATATATTATAGACACACACACACACATATATATATATATATATATATCTTATTATAATGGAGATTGTGTGTTTTTCTGTCTGTAACCGAAACTATATTCCTACTCAAATCACAATTCTCTTAGTTATTGACATCACATTCTCCATGATTTTATTTTTATCTAAACCTCAATTATTAATAAAATTGTCTTACATTATTAATACTGTTAACTATGTCTACATACTGACAACAGGCAATTATATTTATATATACAACAAAATAGTGGTTTACAGTGTGAACGGGAAGGTTAATTTGCATATTAATATTAAAAAATCGAATTTAATAAATATGTGCTTAGTATTATTGATTTCTAACTGTTTGGTTTTATTTTAATGAATATAAGCAAAAATCTCTTCAATGAATCTTAAATGAAATCCACTAACAAGATAAAATAACTGTCATTTTATTCTTCACTTCCTCTTTTAACTAAATACTTAAATTAGAAAAAATAACAATGAAAGACGAGAGTGATGGAAGAGTAAGTTTCAGTTGTTCCATTTTTTATTATACTCCCTCTGTTTCAAATCTTTTATTATACTCCCTCTGTTTCAAATCTTTTTATCTGTATTCTTATTTAGTTTCATTAGCCTTTCTAATTTAATACAATGTTTTATTACATTAAAACTTAAATACTTGCACCCGGAGGGTGCATATATTTGCTAGTATATATAAAACATATATATATATATATATATATATATATATATATATACACACATATAATATAAACACAGAAAATTAGAAGCATACGTGGACTCCACAACATATATGGTGGACTCTCCTATCGTGAACAATAGATGAGTGTCAACAGTGATTGATTTCTTTCCTCCCATGCTGTGCATGTTATCAAGAATATATTTTGTGTTTCCTTGAGTGTGTTAGCAGTGCACACACCCACGCACACACACGCACACACACACACATATATATTTATTTATGTATATATAAGTAAAGTAAAGACATCGGGCAGCCTAATGTCGGTATCAGCCAGCCAGCGAGGGAGTCTATCTCCTTTTCACTAGCGCTAGACCAAGGAGATTATTTGAGCATCTGAGGTGGAGCGCTACACCTACCACCAGCTCCTCACTTTACCGCACAGATCCCTGTGCTACTCATAGGCTGAGTTGGCGGGGGCCGGTATCGAACCAAGAACCTTGTGATTCCTTGCCGAACACACTACCGTCTGAGCCAAACCGGCCCCTCACTAACACAATAAAAATCGGACAACATGGCAAAGCGTTTTATTCTGCTAAAAGAATTGTTTTGCCATCATAATATACTTTTCACCATGACGACACGAAGAACTGTACTTTATATCGAATGATATTCAATGATGTAGAAGTAATGCAGACACAACAAAGTATCTTCTTCAATGTGAATGAGGCGAGGCAGATGATCAATTCACATTCAATCAATATACATTCCATCCAAAATAAACGATCGATATCCACTTAATTGCAGTAATCTATTAATTTAAAAATCTACCCTCGGGTTTGTTGAATGTTTCCCGAAAATCACGAGGTTAAAATGGAGTCGATGCGATAGGATGAAAACAATTTCAAATCATCAGATCAGCATCTCAGAGAATATTAGATAGAATTGGAGTCTTAATATTTTATGTACAATCAACACAGGCACACACAGCTTATCATAATGGAGATTTAGGCATCAGTCTTTTACCGAAACTATGACACTGCTCACGTTGCTGTATTCTCAGGAATTGCGGAAGTTTATCAATGAATATACAATATATATATATATATATTATATATATATATATATATGAGTAAAGAAATAACAAAAGACTTAGAGATTTAGCATTATAGTCTATTTCAGGGAGCTTAGACAAATATAATAACAAAAGACTTAGAGATTTTTCTCATATATTTGCTCTGTGACTCTAACATTAAGAGCACACATTGAGCTCTCAAACTGCGACTTGGCTTTGTTTAATTAAAACTCTTGTGTAGTAAGGAAGATTTCTTCTCTGGACTTTTGGATTATATATATATATATACATATATATATACATATATATATATATGTGTGTGTGTGTGTGTGTGTGTGTGTGTTTGTATGTGTGTATGTATGTAAATATACGATTGTAATTAAGAATAAGGTTTAAGGGTCTATAAAAAAGTCGTCGGGGTGGCAATTCTAAGGCCGGTGTCACATGTTTTTGTTTTAACGTTAGGCGGAGCTGATCTCGATGCTATCTATCTATCTATCTATCTATGGGAGAAATAAGAGGAAATTAATCCGACAATATGTGGAGAAAGGTAGCCAAACACGGGATGTAAAAAATGGATGTTTATTGTAGGTAGTGATGTCGACGTTGTAACGTTTCGGTCAATTAGACCTTATTCAGGACTCTATCTATCCATCTATCTATCCTCCTTTGCTAATATCTATCTATCAATTTATTTATCGATATAATTGATCTCATAATTATCTATCTATCCATCTATCTATCTATGTATATCGTCTTCGATTCCCCACTCTCTCTCTCTCTCTCTCTCTCTCCACTCACACACAGACACACAAACACACACACACAGATAGACACAGACACACAACACACACACACCACACACACACACACACAATATATATATATATATATATAATATATATATGGGAGAATAAGTGCTTAATTGGAGTCGTACCTAATTTTGAAAATTAAGTGGAATATTAACCTACTCTAAACAAATCATAAAATCTAAGAAGTCCGTTTAGCGTAGAGGTTATGGGATCGGCCTGTCAGCTTGGCAGTCCGGTTTCAAATCATGCACAGGGCGGTCTTCCGATCTATAGCTCTGCTGATGAGGCCTAATAGGCCGAAATGTACATACAGAGATTGATTTTTCTCGATTTGTTTAGCCATACATTTAATAGGTATTCCCGCCTAATTCATTATTAATTCATTAATTTTCAAAATTAGGTACGACTCCAATTAAGCACTTATTCTCCCAAAAATTATCGGCAAAAAGCCATTCAAAACAAACCGTGTTTACATATATATATATGTATATATATATATATATATATAATATAATATATATATATGTATATATATATATATATATATAATATATGTATATATCTGTGTGGGTATGCATTAATTTGCTTGCGTCTTGTATTTTGTGTGTAGACGGAGATATTTGCAAGTACTTTTTAAATAAGATGGATGAAAAATATGACGCTTGGGGGCGCCACAAAGCTCACAAAGCCTCATGCAACGTAACGATAAATAACGAAAAAGCAGGGTATACCATTTCTCTAGGGAGGGGCTTTAATTGGATGAGGGGATAGTTTATTCGGTTATCGCTTGCTTCGGTGCCGTTCCTACTGGGTCGGCTGCACACTCGACCAAATAATGGATTGGCCCGCCCAGAGGGGACAAAAAAACCTAAAAAAAGTCGCTTCGTGTAATATAAGGAAAAACGAATCAATGGTTTCAGTCAACAGCGATAGTTAAAGAAAAAAATATCAAGACTAAGGTTAGAAGTGACGAAGACCGAAGCGAATATGGAAGTATTTCAACGGAGAAATGAGGAAAAACAGAATGACCTAATATCCGTTGGTTGGTTGGTTGGTTGGTTGGTTGGATTTTACGGCATATCAACATTAAAAGGAGCTCAAAATCTGCCAAAACATTCAATGTTATCTGCATGGCTAATTTGAACCTCTTTCTTTTTTTTTTCACCATTTTTGATATTCATATTCTGTTCTTTCTTTGGCTTTTTCATTCTTTCTTTTTTTCTTTATTTCATTCATCAATTTTTTGATATCTAATTCTTTCGGTCTTTCTTTCTTTAACATTTTTTATATCCATAACCAGTTCTTTCTTTTCCTTTTGCTTTCTTTCTTTCTTTCTTTCACATTTTTTTTCAAATCCTTATCCAATTCTTTCTTTCTTTCTTTCCTTCTTGTTTTCTTTCCTCCTTTCTTTCTTAATTTCGCTTATAATTTTCTACATGTAAAATCCTATCTAAAATGCCTACAATAGTCTTTGAGTAATCCAATAATTCAGTAATCCAATAAGTAATTACTAGAATATACATGCTTAGGTAATGATTACATCTTGATTCGCAACCACCGTGAAATTTCCACTCACATCCAGCTCGTTTCTTTTTTTTAACTAATAACACTACAGAAGAAAACAGTGTTAACTGTCCTGAATTGACTATTTCTTATCATTAGTTAGTAGTTGTAGTATTATTAGTAGCAGTAGTTGCAGTAATGTACCTGACAGTTGAAGACATCGAACCTGTATTAATCCCCTGAAAATAGCTGTTTATTTCAGGTATTTCTTCAACTTTATCTCTTCCAGATATTTTTGCAGCTATTGCATTTAGTTTTCTTAAAAACAATAACAGCAATAACCTGCTAAATATAGTATTACAGGAATAACTTCTCTACATTTATTAACATCATCCTCTGTAATAATTAATTGAGAGTTACCTCCCCTATTGTATTATTACCTCCCATTTGGGGAACTCTTTGGTGTTTCTAAAAGTATATAATCTCTCAGTAAACTGTAACACTATTCTAAGTAGAATAAAGCTTTCTTAAGCCAATCCGTGTTTTCGTTTATTATTACATCCTCTTTGATATCAATTCTAAATTTGTCTCTCTGATTCAGCCCGCCCAGAAGGGACTAAACAAAACAAAACAAAAACCAAAAAAGTCACTTCGTGTTTTATAAGGAAAACCAAACCAATGGTTTCATTCAACAGTCAACTAAAGAAAAAAAATATAAAGATGAACGTTAGAAGTGATGAAATGAGGAAAAAACAGAAAGACAAATATCCGTTGGTTGGTTGGTTGGTGGGTTGGTGGGTTTTACGGCAGGTCAACTATTGTTGGGTTATTTTATGCCAAAGACATTTTCTTTTATTCTTTCTTTATGAGTTGGTTAGTTGGTTGGTTGGATTTTACGGCATGTCAACTCTTGTTGGTTTATCTTATGCCGAAGACGTTTTGTTTTATTCATTCTTAATGGGTATTGGAATTTATTTTTGAACTCATGTCCGTTGGTTGATGGTTGGTTGGTTGGATTTTACAGTATATCAACCCTTGTTGGGTTATTTTATTCCAAGAGAGTTTTGTTTGGTTAATTCTTGTTGCGTATTACATAGTTTTTAAATGCTTTTTTAACCACACTAGCAAAATCAATTTTTAAAAATAAATAAAATAAAAAAACATAAAAATAAAGGTTTTATGTGACCGGCTGATGACCCCGAGGGGATTGACCATCTAGCCTAAGTAAAGATCAAAGTGGAATGTTGCATGTCATGGACTGCTCAGTCACCAGAGTTCCATCCGTATGCTTTACGGGTCGCTACCCATGGCCAATAGCTGGTCTGATTGTTTCTTTTATCCTTCTGCAGAGGTGCAGTCGGTGGATTCTAAAACTCTGGCCAACATGGCTGACAAATATCGGAGTGAACCGAAGGGTTGAGAGAAATATTTCAGGGATACTGTCTGATGCCTAATAACCGTTTAAGCAGGAAATAAAAAATAACAAGGACGATATAAAAAGTTGCGATTGAAATTCCCAGGTTACCAACTGTTATAATTATTTACCAGCCCCTCCGCGCGAGCAGGATGTGACAAAAGGTCAATTTCTCAAACGGATTTTAATTTGAATTCAGAGTTTTCCTTCTCCTAGACCGGTTGATTAACCAAGGTTAAAGAGCCCAGTCTGCCCTACTATTTACCTATTGCTGGAGGGAGAGTTGGATTCATACCTTTCCCAAGGATATTAGCGCTAAGGAAATGCAATTACCACGTCCATGATTTGAACTCGGGACGACGAGTCCATTTTCCATGACTTTAACCATTACACCACGCGCTTCTAACTGTTATAAAATACATGATGAAGTTGGTTGGCTGGCTGGCTTGGTGGTTGGTTGGTTGGTTGCATTTTACACTGGCTGCCCAATACTTATAACTGTGTCACCAGCTACACACGGCGCCGAACGAATTGGGTAGATAACTATCTTTCGTGTCCATTAAATAAAAGTATCGTGGAAAGTAAGGAGAATTTTCCTACAAAATACTTAGTAACTCATCTTATTACAATGGACATTCGGTGTATGCCTGTCTGTAACCAAAGCTACGTAACTGCTTACGTCACAATACGCTCAAGAAATGTGGAAGTTTGTCAATGAGTATTTAATTTATAGTCAAAATCATTAATGCATAAAATAAATTTAATTTATTAACGCTGTCTCTTTGAAAATCTGAGATTTGACTCAAAACAGACCTCACCATTGCTCCCTGGTCCACTCTGACCTGGAGTGGTAGTACCTGTTAGGGTCCCATCTATGGGTTAAATAGAAAAATGTGTTTATAAAAAAATTGTATTATCCATTAAGATTTGATTTATTTCAAAACTTTATCGGCATTAAATGACCCACTGAGGTTGATATGCCGTAAAACAAAACAAACCAAACAAACCAAATCAAAACAGACCATGTTATAAGTGAGTGTAAAATCCAGCAATGTGACTTATATATCAGTAAGAAATAAAGGCTTGCATAATATATGGTGTGGTTTAATTTGCATACTGGTTTTAACAAAACCGGGTTTAATAAATTATTACTTGGTGTTATTGAACTCTTATTTTATTTTTTTATTCTCCAACGTATTAAAATCAATTACATGAATTATTTTATATAGAAACAAATTCAAATATAATACAAAAAAGTCTAGTCTTTTTTTTATGTGCGTTGTTATCTAATTTCATTAATCTTTCTAATTTAATTCATTACATTAAGACTTAAATATTTACACCCAACGGGTGAATATTCTTGATAGTAAATCTAAAAAGTTATCTAGGAGACGAAATCTAGGAAATCTTCCTCCATTCTTCACCGCCCTGTCGGCTGGGGCGTTAGAATGTACCGACTGCACCTCTGCAAAAGGGTAAGACTCCCCCAATGGGGCCACCTGTTGGCCGTGGGTGGCGACCCGTGATGCTTAAAGATAGAGCCCAGGTGGATGAGCAGTTCATGACATGCAATACTCCACTTTGGCCCTATCTTGGGCTAGACGGGCGGTCGGAGAGGCCCCCTCCGATCAATCGGCTGGTCACGTCAAGCCCTAGCACCTATATGATTTCCCCAACCCTATTGCCCTTATGGCAAGCCCCAACCCCTTTTAATCATATGGGTGCTAGAAGGCGGTGGCTGCGGGTCTACATGTTCTGGGAATGACGTTAAACTCTATCTGATGGTGAGGTTCCAGTTTTGGAGGTTTGGGGAATGTGGAGCACCCCTTCATCACCATTTCTCCCTGGTCCACTCTGACCCGGAGTGGTATTACCTGTTAGGGTCCCATCTATGGGTTAAATAGAAAAATGTATTTATAAAAAAATTGTATTATCCATTAAGAATTGATTTATTTCAAAACTTTATCGGCATTAAATGACCCACTGAGGTTGATATACCGTAAAACAAACCAAACCAAACCATTCTTTAGTCTTTGAAATTATAAAGCAAAAATCTAAACGGACACAACGGATTGTGTTGGATAGATTTTATGGCATATTAATCCTTGGTTTATTTTATGGAGAAAACATTTTTGTTTCATTTATTCTAATTTTTTAAACACATTTATACGCATATTTTCTTCATCTATTTAACCCACAGACGGAACTCTAACAAGGTACTACAATTACCGACCAGGGTGTGTCTTTTTAGTGTCGTGGGGGACTTGAGGTTGGGGAAAATGCAGTTGGTTGGTTGGATTTAACTGCATGTGATTCCGTTGGGTTATTTTATTATATATATATGGGAACCAATTAGGTTATCTTATTATATATATATATATATATATATATAATATTATATATATATATAATATATATATTATATATATATAAAGGGCTACATTTTTTCTCCTATATACTGTATTTCACTTCTCCCAGATAGTCACTAATCTCTATACCTTTACAAAGGGTGAATGTTCACCGAAATATCGGAATTAATTGAACCAGGGACAGAACAACAGCTGAATATTAAAATTCTGGTCTGTTCCGTTTTTTTTTTTTTGTTTTTGTTATGTTTTTTCCATGCTTGAAAATACACCCCCCCCAAAAAAAACAACGTTCACAAAAACAAAGTTTATACATAACACAGACACACACACACACACTCATATATATATATATATATATATATATATATATATATATATATATATATATAGAGAGAGAGAGAGAGGCGCGTGGGCTAATGGTTAGAGTAATAGAAAAAGGACTCGTCGATTCGAGTTAAATTCCTAGACGAAGCTGTTGGCATTTCACATAAAGCTAATACCCTTGTGAAAGGTATGAATCCATACATTCTCCCTTCAGCTATGGGTTAAATAGTAGGACAGACTGGGCCCTTCAGCCTTGGGGAGGTAACCAGTCTAGGAGAGGGATAACTCTGAAAATTCAAAATTACTGAGGTCGGTTTGTGGCAACCCTTGATGCACCAATTCTTTCCTATCGACTGTGCCAAAAAGTGTGGATGGTCCAACACAAGCCTTCACCACTATAAACAAATCACTGTGTGGGTTTTCATTGTACCATGCGTCGAAAATCGACGAGAGAGTCCATAATATATATATATATATATATATATATATATATATATATATATATAATATAAATAAAAAATCTCCGTCACAAAATATAATAATATATTTGGTATGCAATTGTGTGGGTGTAAGCAAAAAATAATCCATTCGCTTGTTATTTTTAACGTTTCATCTGAATAGAATCTTTCTCCCGTTTGTCACACTGTCAACTAAGACATCCGGCTTGTATATAAACAACCCCAGTAAATAATTACTTTCAATTGGTTAGTTTTTATTCATTTGTTTTGAATTTGGACAATGTCCATTCTTCTAGTTAAATTAACAATTTCAATAATTTGTAAATCTGTACAATTTCGATTGTTCTACATTTTTGTTTATTACTGAATATATTTCGCTTTAACCAAATAATTCGCTTTGTTTGATTTGCATACCAAGTCATAATTTGAACTCATTGTTATAAACTTTGATTGGAATTTAACTCCAAATATTCCATTCAATGATAATCTCTGGTATTTGTTTAAACTGTTGATATACGTGGCAAAAACCACGTCGTTCACTAAAAGGTTTACTGGCTAGTAAACGATTTTCGCATCTTACTCTTTACCGTCTTTCATAGTCAAATAAACGCATTTTACAAAGCGAATCGCCATATATATATATATATATATATATATATATATATATATATATATATATATATATATAGTATACCAAGCGTGTTGGTAAATCCTCGCGGTGAGAAAAAAAAAACAGCAAATAGTTTGATTGTAAAAATATACTACCAAACATCAACCGGGGAGAAAAAAAAAATTTGGAAAAAAGAAAAGACCAAGATAGTCGTACCAACAAAAAGTAATCTATTGGTACACTATTTGGCCAATATATATATATATATATATATATATATATATATATATATAATATTAATACAAATAATAGTGGAAAGTGTTACAGTTCTACCATGGTTGCGATCTCACTGATCTCATCAGTACCCTACCGTATAATGAGTGTGCAACTCATTATATATCTATACCCTGTCATTATCAAACCAAGTATATATATATATATATATATATATATATATATATATATATATATATATATGCGTGTGTGTGTGTGTGTGTGTGTGTGTTTATAGAGTAACAAAGATGTATCTCTTGAAATAAAAATAAAAACCTACACAGCAGTCGTGCTTTCCACTCAACTGTATGGTGCTGAAACTTGGACATTTTGCCGCAAGCACATAAACCAACTTGACGCCTTTCACATGCGTTGTCTTCGTGTCATTTGCGGTAAAAAATGTGATGATAAAGTAAGAAATAGCACAATTTTAAAAAGATGCGATATTGCTGGCATTGAAACCCTACTAGCCAAGATTCAACTTAGCTGGGCTGGTCACGTTGTCAGAATGAATTAGAACAGGCTTCCAAAGAAGGTTTTATACGGACAATTACCAAATGCTAAGCGCACTCTTGGACATCCACTCTTACGCTATAAAGACAAATTGAAAGAAAATTTGGAACGCCTCGATATTGAGCTGAGTGCTTGGGAAGATCTAGCATCGGATCGGAAGTGGCGTTAGAATGCACCGACTACACCTCTGTAGAGGAGAAAGATTCCCCCAAATGGGGCCACCTGTTGGCCGAGGGTGGTGACCCGTGAGGCTTAAGGATAGAGCCCAGGTGGATGAGCAGTTCATGACTTGCAATACTCCACTTTGGGCCTATCTTGGGCTAGACGGGCGGTCGGAGAGGCCCCCTCCGATCAATCGGCTGGTCACGTCAAGCCCTAGCACCTATATGATTTTCCCAACCCTATTGCCCTTATGGCAAGCCCCAAGTCCTTTTTATCATATGGGTGCTAGAAGGCGGTGACTGAAGGTCTACATGTCCTGGGAATGACGTTAAACTCTATCTGATGGTGAGGTTCCACTTTTGAAGGTTTGGGGAATGTGGAGCTCCCCTTCATCACCATTGCTCCCTGGTCCACTCTGACCCGGAGTGGTAGTGCCTGTTAGGGTCCCATCTATGGGTTGAATAGAAAAACATGAGTTGATAAACAAAATTGTATTATGTATTAAGAATGAATTTATTTCACAACTTTGTCGGCATTAAATGACCCACCGAGGTTGATATGCCGTAAAACAAACCAAACCAAACTAATTACCAATAGAAGTATTCGGCATAAAATAACCCTAGGGGTTGACATGCCGTATAACCCAACCAACCAACCAACCAACCAACCATTTTCTACAATATCCCGTGTTTGTCTACCTTTCTCCATTATAATAAATATATAATATGTTCTTATGTCTGAAATGCAGGCGTCTTTAAGTTTGTTTTTATCTTAGCTCCTTTTGTTTGTGTAGACATTTTTATGACAAGTAAATTTATGACTTCATTCGTTCTCCTCAAGTTTCTTTATAATAATATATTTATTGATACAGGCCATTTTATCGGTCTAATAATTACTTGATCAGATATAATCATCGGCTATTAAATCGATAAAGAGCATTTATGAATGCCAACATTCAGAGGTAGGATTGAAAATATCACATTTACGGTTTGAGATAAATACTACTGTTCATATGTGACGGTTTTCATCGAGTAAACACACGCTCATATATATATATATATATATATATATATATATATATATGAGAGTGCGTAAATAAACAATGTGTTTATTTGATATGGCTTTTAGCCGACAATTTTTGGAGATATGTGCTTTATTGAAGTCATACCTAATTTTGAAAATTAATTAGTTAATAATTAATGAATTTAGGCGGGCATATATGTTCAAATGTAAGGCTAAACAAATCGAGAAAATGTCAATCCATGAATTGGTCGAAATGTATATTCAGGGATTGACATTTTCTCGATTTGTTTAGACTTACATTTGAACATATATGCCCGCCTAAATTCATTAATTATTAACTAATTAATTTTCAAAATTAGGTATGGATTCAATTAAGCACATTTCCTCCAAATATATATATATATATATATATATATGTGCGACATCCGGATCACTGGACAGCTGTTTCGACCTCCTTAGGTCTCATCAGTAGTGCATACCACAATCTCCGCCACTAGAGATTGAACCTGTGGACCACAGAGTGAAGAGCGGAAACTCTACACCTGGGCCACCAGCCCACGCCTCAAACGGATAATGCCAAATCATCTAGTCAATGGTAATGGTAATGGTAATATACATATATATATATATATATATATATATATAGTAGGTATTATATATATATATATATATTATATACACGATGTATATTATATATATATATATAGTAGGCAGCTTATACATATATATATATATATATATATATATATATATAGTAGTAGCTTAAAAATGTCTAGCCACACTGAAGAGACTTGATAAGTCAAAACGCGTGTCTGTGGATGACTATATATGCTCCCCATGACCCTGGGGTTGAGAACTTTGGGGGGATTTCGCTGATGACTAAAGCGTAAATGCAACACTCTCCTATATAAGGGATCGAGCACTATATGGCGGCACATAGGGATGTGTGTATTAAAAGTTAAAATCACATTCGCATTCTGTGGGTGACTATAACCTAGCGGTTAAGGTGTCTGACTGATGCTGAACTGATCAGATTTCAATCCCGGCTGTATGTTGCTTACACATGTCTAGTCACGCCGAAGAGACTTGATAAGTCGAAACACGTGTCTGTGGATGACTATATATATACATATATGTATATATATATATGTGTGTGTGTGTGTGTGTGTGTGTTGTGAGTCTAGGGGTCTCTTTAACCGTGTAATGATAGATGGATAGATAAACAGATAGAAAAGATTGAGAAAGACAGGTAGGTAGATAGATAAGAACACACTATGATATCAATGTGTGTGTGTGTGTGTGTGTGTGTGTGATATATATATATATATATATATAATATATATGTGGAGAGAGAGAGAGAGAGAGAGAGAGAGAGAGAGAGAGGGAGAGAGAGGTGAGATAGATAGAAGTTAGGAACGAATTGATTGAGAAAGATAGGTAGATAGATAAGAACACACTCTGATAGCAATGTATATATATATATATATATATATATATATATATATATATATATATGTGTGTGTGTGTGTGTGTGTGTGTGTGTGTGTGTGTGTGTCTACATAGATAGATAGATAGATAGACAAGTGGAGAGATATTATCGCATGAATAAATTCCCAGTTGTTGACAGCTATCGAACGAAGACAATCACTTTTCCGATAAAACATGATCTCTCCAGTGAAGTTCTTTGACAAAAACCATACTTGATTCTTAAGCGAAATATTGAAGATTCTTCGATCCATCCTCGTCAAACGGCATACCCACCCCTACCCTTCCCACCGCCACCCCCCGAAAACTGTTGAGATTGATGTAGAAATTCTATAAGATATACAATTCCGTGACGCTGATAAAATGAATGATTTGATCAATAAAGATAAAATTGAAAAAAGAAATTTTGAGAAAATAAAAAAGTTTTTGAAATAAGAGAAAGACAAAAAGTGACCTACATTATTATTATTATTATTATTATTATTATTAATCTTTATTTCGTTTTTTTTTTTTTTAATTCTGCGCATCGATATCCTAAGAGCTATTAATAAAACGTTTCTTTCATTGGTGCTAAACGCTTCGACAAGAAGACAAGAAAACCTACTTAACATTTTTAGCGTTTTCAATTTCAATTAAACGTTAGTTTTGAGTCACTCCTCATTGGCCCTTACTTTGGCTAAATGGGCGGCCAGAGTGGCCCCCTCTGATCAATCGGCTGGTCACGTCAAGCCCTAGCACCTATATGATTGTCCCAACCCTATTGCTTTTATAACCTTTTTAGCATATCTCTCTCACTCACTCTCTCTCTCTTTCTCTCTCTCTCTCTCTCTCTCTCTCCTATAAAAGGGTGGAACACTCTATGGCGGCATTTACATACATACTGATGTGTGTATTAAAACAGTTACCCCCCTCGCATTCTGTGGGTGACGATGGCCGAACGGTTAAGCTGTCCGACTGCTGCTGAATCGATCAAGGTTCTATCGCGGCTGTAGGTAGCTCACAAAGTGTCTAGCCACACTGAAGAGACTTGATAAGTCGAAACACGTGTCTGTGGATGACTATATATATATATATATATATATGTATATATATATATACTCGTGAACAAAATAAATGGGCCAAGCAAGTATTATACATTTTATTGTACAAAAAGCTAAATTAAACAAAATACAATTGAACAAAAAACAAAAACGAGTCTTATATACACAGAACAAGACATTTACTTTAATAAATGCTTAGTATAGAATCGCGTTCCCCTTTGATTTCTTTAAAAGATTAATCCTTTTAACCATGCTCCCAACCAACTTGGAACACCGTGAAGAGGGGATGCTATTCCATTAATTTTGCAGAGCTTCCCACAGTTTTTTCTTTGTTCGAAAAAATTCTTCTAGCCAATGCACGAGATATTATGGCCCAAATATTCTCGATTGGGTTTAAATCGGGGCTTTGGCCAGGCCAAAACATCACATCAATTGAATTATCGGCAAGCCATTTCTTAGTGACTTTAGCGGTGTGTTGCAGGTGCATTATCTTGTTGAAATAATGTTATGGATATTCCCAGCTTCTGGATACTTGGAAACGTCCTGTTTCTAATATTCGAATGATTCCTTTGCATTGATTGACGCCTCACATCTAATAAGTTCCCCAACTCGTGCGGCATTAAATGTTCCCCATACCACTATCCCTCCATTCCCATGTTTCACTGTCATTTTTATGCAACTTGGCGATAATCTTTCTCCGGATCTTCGAATGCAGCATTCGGGGAGCATCACTAAAAAGACAAAATCTTGATTCATCAGACCAGAAAACATTCCTAACCATTCTGTATCTTTCTTGCCATACACGAGACAAATGTCTTTCTATCATTGATGTTCTTCTTAGATAATAATGGCTTCTTTGCGCACCTTTTTGAAGAAAATCCCATTTCCTTCATCGTCTAGATATCGTCATTCTAGAATGGAATTTCCATCCGCTGTTTTGAATTGTTTGCTATGGTCAACGTAAGTTTTCTTTCGGTCCTTCAGAACAGTCATTTTAAGCCTGTGGTCGTCCTTCACAGTGGTGCTCTAGGGCGACCAGATCCAGATTTCCTTTTTACTGAACCTTCGATTTCGAACCTTCGACCATTCGCTTCACAGCAGAGAGAGATGTTGTCACATTTTCTTTTTTCAAAATATCGAAAATCTGCTTGTAAGTCATATTAGACTGCCTAATCCTGCAATTCGGTTTTTCATATCCTCGCCCAGATGCGGGTCTTACCTTTTTAGGACTCATTTTACCACTACATTATTATATACTATAATATTAATGATCTAAAAAATAGGAATCTGCAGTTAAATTTCAGTAAATTCCTGAAAAATATCGAAAAATCTATTTTCTTCCTTCTTTCAATCTTGGCCCATTTTTTCTGTTCACGAGTAATTATATATATATATATATATATATATATATATATATATATATATATATATAGTCATTATTTCACGACTGGTTTTAAGATCTCAACCATTAGACTCATCTGATGATTGCATTACCATGAAACTTCAAGTTATGAGTGTAAAATCCATAATATTATCATTGATTATAAACTTGCTCTGCTTTATTAGCACTGAGCACCTTTTCAGGCCAATACTTTTCTCATTTTTTCATTCTCTATTCATTATATATATATATATATATATATATATATATATATATATATATATATATACATATATATATATATATATATATATATAATATATATATATATATCAAACCCTCATGAAGGCGTTGCTAAGGGATTTAGTGATCTGAGTATGACGTTGAACTCTGATGATGAAATTTTAATTCTGTAGCTCTGGGGAATGTAGAATACCCCTTTATCACCATTATTCCCAGGTCCACCATTGGGAAAGATATCAATCCCCATATACCTCATTTTCTACTTAGGCTAGACTGGTGGTCGGAGAGGATCCTCGATCAATCGGCTGGTTAATTCAAGCCCTAGCACCTATATAATTGTCCCAACTCTATTGCTCTGATGGCAATCCCCCACCATCTTTAACATATATATGCTAGAAGGCAGTGGCTAAGGGTCTTTAATGTTCTGGGTATGACGAAAAGAAATATTAAGAAAAGTAGTTCTTGAAATAAACCAAGAAAACCTACTGATCATTTTTAGCATTTTCAAAAAAACCTCATTTTTGAAACATTGCACTTTGACCCTTACTTAGGCTACACAGGTGATGCTACACATGATGCTTAAGGACGGATTCTTAGTTGCTGAGCAGTATATGACATGCAACACACCACTTTGGCCCTTACTTAGGCTAAAAGGGCGGTCGGAGGGGCTCCCTCCGATCAATCAACTGGCCACGTCAAAACCAAGCACCTATATGATCAGAATTTTGTTGCACTTATGGCAAGCCCCAACCCTTTTATCATGTACGTGCTAGAAGGCAGTGGCTGAGGGTATTAATGTTCTTTATGACGTTAATAAGAATAGATCGACTGCAGAGGGGTAAGTTGGTCATGGGCGGCAACCCGTGATGTTTAAATGTGGAATCCCGGTCGCTGCGCTGTACATGACATGAAACATTCCATTTTGGCCCTTACTTAAGCTATGGTCGGAGAGGTTCCGTTCAATCAATCTGCTGGTCACCTCAAGGTATATGATTTTACTTACCCTATTGCCCTCATGGCAAACCCAGCCTGTTTTTAACATATCTATATAATATATATCAACCCCTCCGCACAAGCAGTTTCTTAAGCGGAGTTTAAGAGGTTTGAATTCCGAGTTTTTCTTCTCCTAGAGTGGTTACTTAGCTAAGGTTAAAGAGAACTTTCTGCCCTACTATTTAGCTATAGTTGGGGAAGTATAGTTGGATTCACACCTTTCTTCCCAAGAGTATTAGCACTATGTGAAATGCAAACAGCTGCGTCCAGGAATTGAACTCGGATTGACGAGTCCATTTCCTACGACTCTAACCATTAAACCACGCGCCTCCACATATGTGCTAGAAGCCGGTGGGTGAGGGATTCAATATTCTTTATGACATTAAACTCTGTTTAGTGGTCACGTATATATATATATATATATATATATAATATATATATATATAGTCATCCACAGACACCGGTTTTGACATTTCACGTCTCATCAGTGTGGTTAGACTTACCAACTACTTCTGGCCGGGAACGAATCCCGACTGACTTTTCTTCAGTCCGACTCCTTAACCTCAGCCGTCTTCAGCTACCGTAAGAAGCGAACATTTAACTGATAAATACATACATCAGTATATATATATATATATATTATATATATATATTATATATTAATATATATTACGCTAACGTGAAAGTTTGTTAAATCCCTTCTACTGGGTTTTGGGAGCATATATATATATATATATATATATAATATATAATATATATATATATATATATAT
>CM042167.1:56143359-56160859 GCA_023376005.1 Doryteuthis pealeii
TCTCAGAATACAAGGTGTGCCAAAAAGTACAAAAATGTCGATACCTTTTGACACACCTTGCATATATATTTTTTGTTTAAAAATGCTTAAAAAGCGACCAAATAAGCAGTTATACATCGATTTCTGCACATATTCTTTTGACACACCTTGTATTTATATATATATATATATATATATATATATATATTATATATATATATATATATATATATATATATGGGGAACTTATTTTATTTAATGCAGACTATTAAGCAGGACTGACATTTCCTGTCTGACTAGTTTATTCTCAAATCATTGAATTTGCTGGGCCAATTTTTTTTAACATCCGGGTGGAATTTCTTAATGATTGCACCAAATTGCCGCTTGTACATTCACCTCTACAAATTGCCATCTTCGGGGTGGATGTAAATTACTGTTTAATTTCCAGTACTCTATAAATGAGGTCAGAGAGGCCCTCTCTGATCAATCGGCAGGTCATATCAATTCCTAGCACTTATATGATTGTCCCAACCCTATTGCCCTTTTATATTAAATTCTTAACCCTTTTTGTCCATATATTTGTTAGAAAACGGAGACTGATGGATTTAAGATCCTGGGTATAACATTAAACTCTTTCTGATAGTGCAGTTCCAATTCTGGGACTCTGGGGAATAGGGAGTACCCCTACACCACCATTACTCCCACGTCCAATCTAAGCCAGGGGGAAGTACATGTTAGGACACCATCTATAAGTTTAAATAAGTAATACCCCAGAATGAATAAAACAAAAATTCTTTGACATAACCCCCCCCCACACACACACAAAAATCTAAAGAAAAGAAAATCTAACCAACTAACCAGTTAGCACGTAGGCAATTACTCGTACGTAGGCAATTACACGTAACCATTCAGACATACAAGATATCTCGTATCCGGTTACTCGTATGAGATCGCACGTAAACGGTGACTCATATACGATAGAACGAAGCCACATAAACCAGAAAGCTCGTAGCTAGTTACTCGTATAATGTCTTAACTTAATGAAAATTATTTCTACCAATTTATTAATACACATGAATTTAATGAAAATTAGTTCTACAAATTTATTAATACACATGAAGTTAAATGAAATGTTCTACCAATTTATTAATACACATGAAGTTAATGAAAATGAGTTCTACCAATGTATTGATACACATGAAGTTTAATGAAAATTATTTTACCAATTTATTAATACACATGAAGTTAATGAAAATGAGTTCTACCAATTTATTAATACACATGAAGTTAATGAAAATTAGTTCTACCAATGTATTGATACACATGAAGTTAATGAAAATTAGTTCTACCAATTTATTAATACACATGAAGTTAATGAAAATTAGTTCTACCAATTTATTAATACACATGAAGTTAATGAAAATTAGTTCTACCAATTTATTAATACACATGAAGTTAATGAAAATTAGTTCTACCAATTATGTCATGAATTTAACCAAACACCAACATTAGAGATTAATCAAAATTTTATTAATTTCCCACTAAGCATAGAAGAAAGGAGGGCGCATATTCTTGCTAGTGAATAAAATAACCCGAGATTTCGATTTAAATGACCCACACGATTTGATATGTCATGAATTGCACCAACTTAACTGATTAAATAAATTTTAAGTATATAACAAAGAAACTAAGAGCGTTTGTAGTAATAACAAAAACTAATCTACCCACAACATTACATTTAAATAGGCTATTTACTAACTTTAAATCCTTTAATCAATGTAAGACATTGGCCTCTCTCTCGCTCTCTCACACACATTTCTCTCTCTCTCCCTCTCTCTCCCTTTCTCTCTCTCTCTATCTGTTTATATTCATACTTGTCACATAATCATGTAGTAGCAATTTGTCACGTCTAATCGAGAAGAAAAGAAGAAAAACAAAAGAATAAAAAGCCCACTGACAACATGCTGTATGAATGTTTAAACATATAAAACAGAAATGCCAACATTTCTATGGGACTTCCATTATACTAATAATACTAGAAGCGACTAACCAACGTCACCTGGGTAGAAGGCAAGGGGAAAAATCTCGTGTATTGATTTGTTTAATTTTGAAATTGACAAATGCTGAATATTTTCATTGTCATTTCTATGTATATTTTAAATTTTAGATATCTTCAAAATAATCAAATCTTTCTCATTTCTATGTATATTTTAAATTTTAGATATCATCGAAATAAATCAAATCTTTATCATTTCTATGTATATTTTAAATTTTAGATATCTTCAAAATAAATCAAATCTTTATCATTTCTATGTATATTTTAAATTTTAGATATCTTCGAAATAAATCAAATCTTTATCATTTCTATGTATTTTAAATTTTAGATATCACGAAATAAATCAAATGTTTATCATTTCTATCGAAATCGAAATAAATCAAATCTTATCATTTCTATGTATATTTTAAATTTTAGATATCATTCGAAATAAATCAAATCTTTATCATTTCTATGTATATTTTAAATTTTAGATATCTTCAAATCTTTATCATTTCTATGTATATTTAAATTTTAGATATCATCGAAATAAATCAAATTTTATCATTTCTATGTATATTTTAAATTTTAGATATATTCGAAATAAATCAAATCTTTATCATTTCTATGTATATTTTAAATTTTAGATATATCGAAATAAATCTTTCTATGTATATTTTTAAATTTTAGATATATTCGAAATAAATCAAATCTTTATCATTTCTATGTATATTTTAAATTTTAGATATCATCGAAATAAATCAAATCTTTATCATTTCTATGTATATTTAAATTTTAGATATCTTCGAAATAAATCAAATCTTTCCATTTCTATGTATATTTTAAATTTTAGACATCTTCGAATAAATCAAATCTTTATCATTTCTATGTATATTTTAAATTTTAGATATATTCGAAATAAATCAAATCTTTATCATTTCTATGTAATTTTAAATTTTAGATATATTCGAAATAAATCAAATCTTTATCATTTCTATGTATATTTTAAATTTTAGATATCATCGAAATAAATCAAATCTTTATCATTTCTATGTATATTTTAAATTTTAGATATCTTTCGAAATAAATCAAATCTTTCTCATTTCTATGTATATTTTAAATTTTAGACATCTTCGAAATAATCAAATCTTTATCATTCTATCTAAATTCTTTATCATTTCTATGTATATTTTAAATTTTAGATATATTCGAAATAAATCAATCTTTATCATTTCTATGTATATTTTAATTTTTAGATATCTTCGAAATAAATCAAATCTTTATCATTTCTATGTATATTTTAAATTTTAGATATCTTCGAAATAAATCAAACTTTATAATTTCTATGTATATTTTAAATTTAGATATCTTCGAAATAAATCAAATCTTATCATTTCTATGTATATTTTAAATTTTAGATATATTCGAAATAAATCAAATCTTTTCTCATTCTATGTATATTTTAAATTTTAGATATCTTCAAAATAATCAAATCTTTATCATTTCTATGTATATTTTAAATTTTAGATATCTTCGAGATATCTTCAAATAAATCAAATCTTATCATTTCTATATATTAAATTTTAGATATCTTCGAAATAAATCAAATTTTATAATTCTATGTATATTTAAATTTTAGATATCTTCAAATAAATCAAATCTTTATATTTCTAAGTAATTTTAAATTTTAGATATCTTCGAAATAAATCAAATCTTTATAATTTCTATGTATATTTTAAATTTTAGATATCTTAGTGCAAATCTTTATAATTTCTATGTATATTTTAAATTTTAGATATCTTCGAAATAAATCAAATCTTTCTCATTTCTATGTATATTTTTAAATTTTAGATATCTTCAAAATAAATCAAATCTTTATCATTTCTATGTATATTTTAAATTTTAGATATCTTCGAAATAAATCAAATCTTTATAATTTCTATGTATATTTTAAATTTTAGATATCTTCAAATAAATCAAATCTTTATCATTTCTAAGTATATTTTAAATTTTAGATATCTTCGAATAAATCAAATCTTTATAATTTCTATGTATATTTTAAATTTTAGATATCTTCAAAATAAATCAAATCTTTATCATTTCTAAGTATATTTTAAATTTTAGATATCTTCGAAATAAATCAAATCTTTATAATTTCTATGTATATTTTAAATTTTAGATATTTTCAAAATAAATCAAATCTTTATCATTTCTAAGTATATTTAAATTTTAGATATCTTCGAAATAAATCAAATCTTTATAATTTCTATGTATATTTTAAATTTTAGATATCTTCGAAATAAATCAAATCTTTCTCATTTCTATGTATATTTTAAATTTTAGATATCTTCAAAATAAATCAAATCTTTATCATTTCTATGTATATTTTAAATTTAGATATCTTCGAAATAAATCAAATCTTTATAATTTCTATGTATATTTTAAATTTAGATATCTTCAAATAAATCAAATCTTTATCATTTCTAAGTATATTTTAAATTTTAGATATTCGAAATAAATCAAATCTTTATAATTTCTATGTATATTTTAAATTTTAGATATCTTCAAAAATAAATCAAATCTTTATCATTTCTATGTATATTTAAATTTTAGATATCTTCGAAATAAATCAAATCTTTATAATTTCTATGTATATTTTAAATTTTAGATATCTTCGAAATAAATCAAATCTTTCTCATTTCTATGTATATTTAAATTTTAGATATCTTCAAATAAATCAAAATCTTTCTCATTTCTATGTATAAGATATCAAATCAAATCTTTATCATTTCTATGTATATTTTAAATTTTAGATATCTTCGAAATAAAATCAACTATGTATATTTTAAATTTTAGATATATTCGAAATAAATCAAATCTTTCTCATTTCTATGTATATTTTAAATTTTAGATATCTTCGAAATAAATCAAATCTTTATCATTTCTATGTATATTTTAAATTTTAGATATCTTCGAAATAAATCAAATCTTTCTCATTTCGATGTATATTTTAAATTTTAGATATCTTCGAAATAAATCAAATCTTCTCATTTCTATGTATATTTTAAATTTTAGATATCTTCGAAATAAATCAAATCTTTCTCATTTCGATGTTATTTAAATTTTAGATATCATCGAAATAAATCAAATCTTTATCATTTCTATGTATATTTTAAATTTAGATATCTCGAAATAAATCATTTCTATGTAAAATTTTAGATATCTTCGAAATAAATCAAATCTTTCTCATTTCTATGTATGATATCAAGATGTATATTTTAAATTTTTAGATATCTTCGAAATAACTCAAATCTTCATCATTTTTACACAAAAAGCAAGAACTGGTTAAATTTGCCGTGCATATATATTTGTTTTATAATTGCATTTCACTTAGCGCTAATACCCTTGGTAAAGGTATGAATCCTACTCTCCCTGAAGCTATGGGTAAATAGCAGGACAGACTGGGCTCTTTAGCCTTGGTTAGGCAACCGGTCTAGGAGAAGGAAAACTCTGAAATCAAACCTGTTAAACTCCGCTTAGAAATTGACCTTGTGTCACATCCTACTCGTGCGGAGGGGTTGGTAAATATATATATTATTTATTTTATATAATTACTAGAAGCGGCTACCCGGTATTGCCTGGGTAGTGGAGGGGGGTAAAAATTAGTTTCCCAAATCCATTATTATTGAATCGCGAGTTGGATCCTTGTATCTGCCCCATTAAAATCCCTATGTAAAAACAAAAACGTTACATTGATCCAACCACTCTGGAAATGCACATTAATGTCTACTATTTAAAATATTAAATACAAAAAAAATTATATATCATTTAAATTAAAAAAAAGTATCTTCACTAATATAAATCAAACCTTCATTATTGTTGCTCAAAAACCAAGAACTGGTAATATTTAATGTGTATATATATTTACTTTGTCATTAATTGTATTATTTTCATAGTTTCCTCCGGACATACACATACACACAACTGTCCTTTATATATGTATAGGTTTATATCTTCTATTTACTGCGCAAGACTTTTTCATTGTTGTGAATTAATTTCTTTCTAATTTTGTAATTCAATCCAAATTCTTAGTCTTTGAGTCTCCAATGACTAAGCTGAATATGCAAGTACTAAAATTGATCTATCTATATATATATTTCTAAAATTCTTTTGATATATATAAATATATCTAGAGACAATACTGATGAGATAGTGTGCAATACTTATAAGTAAATAGTGATCAAGTTACTCTTAATAAGTTTCAATTTTGAGAAATTTCACTCAGCAATAACACCAGAAACTGTGAGCGTCAAAAACAGCAATCACAATGTTTCTTATCGCCTACATTGCCTGTCAGCTGCTATCTGAAAAAAAGGCAATACGTTTCAGCCTCAAGCGCGAATGTTGAACCACTGCTGCCATATCACCAACATGCCCTTCACTTTTTAAGGGCAATGCAATAAAATAGAACGCAGTTCCTGGTTATTTCCTAGTTGAGTAACATGAGTGACCCAGAAAAACAGAACCCAAATTATCTATTTATTTTCCCATTAAATTAACCCTAAACCCAAACCTAACCCTAAGCCTAACCCTAAACCCCAACCCTAACCCGTGTTGGACTTAAACTTGAAAAAAATTAGAATTAACAGTTTTATTACAAAATGTGTGGGTTCTGTTTTTTCTGGATTACCCTGTAATATTATGTTACTTACCTAGGGGGGGGGTTAGGGTTATGGTTAGGGTTAGGGCTTATGGTTAGGGTTAGGGTTTAGGGTTAGGGTTGGGGTTTAGGGTTAGTTGAATGGGAAAATAAATAATTTGGGTTCTGTTTTTCTGGGTCACCCTGTAATATCATGTTACTTACCTAATGGGGTTAGGGTTAGGGTTAGTGGTTAGGGTTTATGGTTAGAGTTAGAGTTTAGGGTAAGAGTTAAGGTTTAGGGTTAGGGTTGGGGTTTAGGTTTGGGTTTAGGGTTAGTTGAATGGGAAAATAAATAATTTGGGTTCTGTTTTTTCTGGGTTACCCTGTAGTATCATGTTACTCAACTAGGAAATAACCCAGTTTCTTTAGGATATTATAATTTTAAATACAAGGGTGGGGGTGCAATAAGTAATAAGTCGAATTAGCTGATGTAAGATACCGTAATAGTTTTTGTATAAGACGCACTATTTTTCCTGTTTTCAGCCAAAGTGTTGTGGGTGCGCATTATAGTAAAAAAAATAAGTAAAGTCGTCGGGGTGGCCTAATCTCCGTATCAGCCAGACAGCGACGGAGTATACCCCCTTTTCACTAGTGCTACACAAAAGAGATTGTTTTAAGCGTCTGGGTTGGAGTGCCACACCTACCATCAGCACCTCACTTTACAGCACAAGACTCTGTGCTGCTCATATGCTGAGTTGGCGAGGGTCGATATCGAACCAGGAACGTTGTGCTTCCCAGGCGGACGCTCTACCAATTGAGATAAACCGCGAGAATAATATAATTAATTTTTTCTGGTCACATGCCTCACCATATTCGGGGTGGAATGACCGAAATTATATATCAATAAAGTTAAGAAGTTGACGGAGTTAACTATAATATATATCAGCCAGACAGCGAGGGAGTCTATCTCCTGTCACTAGTGCTAAACAAGGATAATTGTTTTTGCGGAGGTAGATAGCCACACCTAGCGTCAGCTTCCTACTATACCACACAAATCAGATTACCTAATCTCTGCTACTCGTGCGCTGAGTTGGAGGGAACCGGTATCGAACCCGAAACCTTTCGATTCCTTGGCTGGTGCTCTATCGACTGAGCTAAACCGCCCCCTTTGAGATGCCGTTAAAATAAATACATCCAATCGGAAATGGGAAGAAAATATACTGAAGATGATAAACTAACAAAAGTGTGCTTAAGTACATGAATATGGCTGCGTAGAGGAAACGTAAAATAGGAAATACTCTCATTGTGGATTAGACTTTGGGGCAAATAATATTAGGTATTATTTAAGGAAATGGTTGGATTAATATCAATTGCTACGTTCAATGGAAAGGATAAGAGAAAAAAAGTCATTTTTCCTTCACTTAATTTTCCTATAAGAAAAATTAATCCTTTTTCTGTTTCTTATTTTCTTATTTTCGTTTTGATTTTTTAAATTTTTATTTGGTGTTTGATTTTCATTTTATATTTTTTTTTAATGTTCAAGCGCTAGAGAAGCAATTACCTTTTCATATTTCTTTACTTTCTGAGGCATTTCGGAGATGTTATATATATATATATATATATATGTAATATATATAATATATATATATATATGTTGTGTGTGTGTGTGTGTGTGTGTGGGTGTGATTCTTTCTTGGTACATCTAATGGATCTATTTCTATGAGTATATATCACAAACACACACACACACAGACACACAAACACACACACACACACACACACACACACACATATATATTATATATATATATATATTATATATATTGAACATGTACTATTGAACAACACGGAGTATTCTTTCTTCATTTTTGGGATTTGTATTTTTTCCAGTGTTCTGGACACTCGTGTTGTTCAATAGCACATGCGGAGAAAATAATACACAACATTTAAATTACATATATATATATATATATATATATATATATATATATATGTAAAGTAATCCAAGTGACTGGTTGTAAGGGATGATTATATTTGGGATCTTCAAAATCTCACTGTATAACCATAATGTACGCTCTTTACATATAATCTTTTATTTCAATTTTTGAAAATCATTTGAGTTTCTGGTCGAAATTAATTATTACGGAATGACGGTTTGTTAATTTTTTAATTCTTTGAAATATATATATATATATTATATATATTATATATATATATATATATATAATGGAATTTGATAATTTGCCTTTGAAGCATTGTTATGTAAAGTATATTATTATTTATATTTTTTGAAGGCAATTACAATGCGTATATCGTATAAAATTTGATAATTATTGAAAATAATCATGACAAGCAAACCCGGCGAATAACGTGCGCCACGTAGAACACCGTACTGCTGTTTCAACTTTATTAAGTCTCATCACCAATACCTATAACAATGCTCCACTATACAATGTTCCACTTTCGAATGAGAACATGTATCCCTATCCCGTAAAATTGTGTTGACTGTTCTTTGAGCCACGCATTCTCTACAGATTTCGCTTCTTCGTCACTGGAATTATATTGGCCTCTCAAACACTCTTTCATGGGGGTGTAGGGAGGAAAACATTATTCTGTTGACGAGGAAGTGAGGGGAGCAGCTTCATTTTGATGTATGATACATGTTCCTGTGTTGGTAATTATACCTGTCCTCAACAAAATGGCATTACTTTTTTGATTCCTCTATGTGGAGAAGTAGGGATGTGATCCACAGAGGACAGCTTCATTTTGATGTATGATACATGTTCCGTGTTGGTTATTATACCTGTCCCCAACAAAATGGAATTACTTTTGATTCCTCTATGTGGAGAAGTAGGGATGTGATCCACAGAGGACAGCTTCATTTTGATGTATGATACATATTCCTGTGTTGGTTATTATACCTGTCCCAACAAAATGGCATTACTGTTTGATTCCCCTATGTGGAGACATAGGGATGTGATCCACAGAGGACAGCTTCATTTTGATGTATGATACATGTTCATGTGTTGCTAATTATACCTGTCCTGAACAAAATGGCATTACTTTTGACTCACCTATGTGTAGAAGTGGGCAGTTGATCCGCAGAGGACCAGCTTTATTTTGATCTATGATACATGTTCCTGTGTTAGTAATTATATCTGTCCTCAATAAAATGGCATTCCTTTGTGAGTCCCCTATGTGGAGAAGTAGGGATGTGATTCACAGAGAACAGCTTCATTTTGATGTATGATACATGTTACTGTGTTGGTAATTATACCTGTCCTCAACAAAATGGCATTACCTTTTGACTCACCTATGTGGAGAAGTAGGGATGTGATCCACAGAGGACCAGCTTTATTTTGATGTATGATACATGTTCTTGTGTTGGTAATTATACCTATCCTAAACAAAATGGCATTACTTTATTGACTCAACCTCGTATGTTTAGAGAACGTGTATTGACAAGATATATGACGCAATTATCGGAGTTTTTTTCTCTCAAAGGGGATGAAATATGAAAGGATATAAAATTGAACGACGAAAGAGAAAAATAAAACAAACATTCCTCCCCCCTAAAAAAAAACTAAAAAACTATACAATCTTTCAATAAGCAATTATTTTCTAGATAAATAAAATACAAAGGCGGTTCGTCCAAAAATAATAGGTTATACTTATACAGTACAAGTAATTATTATATACTAGCAAAAAAAAAAAAAAATAAATAAAAAATAAAAAATAAAAACACCCTCCAGACGGTGTAAAAAATTATTTTTGAAAGATATTGCCTCAGTGTGCGGGAATTAAAAAATCAATGATAGAGGGTTTGTAACATAAGTAAAATCATGACATTTATTGTTGTTATTGTTGTTGCTGTTGTTGTTGGAATCCTTCCGTTTACTAAAGACGATGGCGTAGTGTCCCCTTTTTTTATCTGCAACTGCGTGAGTGGCTGAACAGACCAATTTTTGAATGGCAATCTCTGGTGCAGTGACTGCAAACAAACAGTGATGCTGCTGGAGTTGCTGTTGTCTCTCCTTCCTTTTGGCTCTCTTTTCCGTGGCGGCTTCTTTCCTCTCTTTTCCTCCTTTTCATTCTTTGTTTGACGAGGAGGTGCCAAGTCTTCCATGTGATGGTGTTGATGTGGCATGCCTTCATGTTTCTCTTGCAGACATTTTTAAAGCGCAGGCGTGATCTCCCTACTGATGTATCATGAAATTTATCAAAGAAGTAAATAAAAAACCCAATAATTTTAAATGGAAACTCTAAAAATGTTACACTCATCTATCAATTATTAATTCAATGATTATTTTAGATATTTTACATTTGAATTTACCAGGAAACCGTAGTTAGTATTATTTGTATTATTCGGGCTATTGTCCTCATCTTCATTGTTATCTGTACAATATTTCGGCCGATGTGCACCCGGCCTTCTTCAGGTATTTCTTGTCGGACTCGCGAACCTTCTCGGACTCGGGAACCTTCTTGTCATAATCGGGGAACTTTAAACCTAACCCTTTATTAAATCCACGGGGGTATCCTGTTCTCATTCCGCTAACCATAGCTGGGGTACAGGTGTTAAGCGGTGTCAATTATTATTCTATGTTACCGCTGTCCCTGATCAAATTATTATACAAATAATACTAATTATCTGTTAATATGAACAGAAGGAGATAGAGATAGATAGATAGATAGATAGATAGATAGAGAGAGAGAGAGAGAGAGAGAGAGAGAGAGAGAGAGAGACAGACAGACAGACAGACAGACAGACAGACAGACAGTGGCGACCCGTGATACTTAAGGATAGAGCCCAGGTGGATGAGCACTTCATGACATGCGATACTCCACTTTGGCCCTATCTTGGGCTAGACGGGCGGTCGGAGAGGCCCCCTCCGATCAATCGGCTGGTCACGTCAAGCCCTGGCACCTATATGATTTTCCCAACCCTATTGCCCTTATGACAAGCCCCAAGCCCTTTTTATCATATGGGTGCTAGAAGGCGGTGGCTGCGGGTCTACATGTCCTGCGAATGACGTTAAACTCTATCTGATGGTGAGGTTCCAGTTTTGGAGGTTTTCTTTTCTTTTCATATCTATCTATGTATTTTTTTCTTTTCATACCTATCCGTCTATCACAGTCTATTACTCCCACTCTCTCTCTATCTCTCCATCTCTCTGTCTCTGTCTGTCTGTCTGTCTGTCTGTCTCTATCTCTATCTCCTTCTGTTCATATCTATCTCTATATAAATCTATCTATATTTCTTTCTATTCGTATCTATTTATCAATCTATCAATCTATCTATCTATCTATCTATCTACTTACCTGCCCCTATTAATGCAACTATGCTAGATACACAGATATTTGCATCCCGTTGTATCGATCCGTAATTATAGGATAAGGACTCAGTAATTTTCCTATTTATTTTCATTTATCCACCCTATTTTATCAACCCCTATCCACACACCATATCTCATCATCTATCCACTCTCTCAACTCTATCTACTCGTCCCTACCCACCGAGCTAGCTTATAGAGATAGAACGATAATTTCGCAGATTATTAGCGATACGCGCATTGATAGGATATATCAAAAGGCATAAAACCGCACCGTAATCGATTTGTGTTTGTTGCAATTGACTCAGTTAATCGATGAAATTGATGGAAGATTACGTTCCAAGAGGACACACGTGTGATCTACAAACTGTTGTAAACGACACACACACACACACACACACACATACACACACACACACACACACACACATATATATATATATATATATATATAGAGGGTGATTGTAAAGTAAGTCCTTATTTTAAAATGGGATAGATAGATAGATTGTATTGAAAACAAAGAGAGAGGAAAGGAAAGACAGTTAGATAGATAAATAAATAGATTGAAAAGAAAGATTGTAAGAAAGAAAGATAGATAGATAGTTAAATAGATATGAAAAGAAAGAAAGATAGATGGGCAATACTGACAGACTAATATATATATAAAGTGATGTACAAACTGATGTAAACGGCACACACACAGACACACAGACACAAATATATATATATATATATATATATATATATATATATATATATATATATATATATATATATATATATATATATATATATATATATATATATATATATATATATATATATATATATATATATATATATATATATATATATATATATATGGGAAGCGGGGTGGTAATGGTTAAAGTCATGGGAAATGGACTCGTCGCCCGTTCAAATCCTGGACGTGGTAATTGCATTTCACTTAGCACTAATACCCTTGAGAAAGGCATGAATTCTGCTCTCCCTCCAGCTATGGGTAAATAGCAGGGCAGACTGGGCTCTTTAACCTTGGTTAGGCAACCAGTCTAGGAGAAGGAAAACTCTGAATTCAAACCTGTTACTCCGCTTAAGAAATTGACCTTGTGTCACATCCTGCTCGTGCGGAGGAGTTGGTAGATATATATATATATATATATATAATATATATAGATAGATAAATACTAGGTTATTGTATAGTAACTTTCGATTTTAAAATTGAAAAAGGTATGAATCCTATTCTCCCTCCAGCAATGGATAAATAGTAGGACAGACAAGGCTCTTTAATCTTGGTTAGGTAACCGGTCTAGGAGAAGGAAAACTCCGAATTCAAACATGTTGAACTCCGCTTAAGAAATAAACCTTGTGTCACATCCTACGCGTGCTGAGGGTTTGGTAAAGGTATATATATATATTATATATATATATATATATATATATATATGTATTCAAATATACACACTACTTTAAATAACCACACAAAAAGTTAGACAATGCAAGTTAATGAGAAGGCCATAACGAGTTTTTAATTATACAGATAATAATATTAATATATTGATATAATATTAATTATATATTAATAATTATATATATATAATTATATGAGGAAAAAATGAGTAAAGAAAAGAAATGTAGATGGATAAAAATTAATTTTATCGATATCACTTTTAATCGATATCACTTACACATGTGATTCGGTCTGTTTATCAAAATGTATACGGATTTACGTTATTATTATTATTAAATAATAATAATAATAATACGTTATACGTTATTATTATTATTAAAATAATAATAATAATAATAATAATAATAATAATAATAATAATAATCTAAATCCGTATACATTTTGATAAACAGACCGAAACACATGTGTAAGTGATATCGATTAAAAGTGATATCGATAAAATTCATTTTTATCCATCTACATTTCTTTTCTTTACTCATTTTTCCTCATATTGTCGGATTCATTTCCCATTCTCACATATAATTATATATATTCATATTAATATAATATTAATTATGTATTAATAATTATAATTATTTAATTCAAGTATTGTAAAGTAACCCCCTATTTCAAAAATCTTCTAATTTATTTATGAATCATTATTTTTACAAAAAATGTATATGCGAGGAATACACATAACAAGGAGTTTTATTTAAAATCCGATTGTAACAGATTAGATTTATCTTAGTTTTGATTGGACGCAAGAATGATACGTGGCAAAGTGCTATAGATGGGAGGGGAGATTGGTCAGAGAGTGAATTGCGTCTGGGAGAAGGAGCTGTTGGAGCAAGACATGACATATCTTGCTCTCTGCAGTTGTAATTTGGGAGAAATAAAATATTCCTGAGTAAAAAGAAGTGGCCTTGTGTTATAACTAAAAACTCCGAACGGCTCAAGGCAAGATAACCCTCAGCCCCCAAGTTGGCGTCCAGACACCAAACATTATAGAATTGCCAGCTAACTAAACAGCTGCCCAACAACCAGAATTCCAGGCTCTCCAATGTAGTACCGGTACAGAAATAAATATACTAAATGTTTCTACTATCCCCTAATTCATAACTCCATTCGAAGTAAGAGCCGAACGTAAGTAACGTGGAAACGTAATCTCTCCATAACGAAGAGTTGACACGTCATCATCTTCCATTCTGGAAAAGAGAGCGTTGTGTTACACTTTTAAAAAAAAATTAGTCCCCCACTTACAATACACTTCCTTGGCGAACTAACTGCCATCTTAAATTCAGTGCCCGCGTATTAAAAATATATATTGAAAAGTTAAACCTCGAAGTAGGTAAAACTTAATCTGATTGGTTCGAAAATATTTTCTGTGCCAAGCTCTGATTGGTCAATTCGATCGAGTCCAAGAAATCCCACACATGACTAAAACATTTTTCGTGTCATCAATTGGACTGTTCCATAATATATTTATCGGTTATTTGAAGTAAGTCAACTGAGAAATGGAACAACTGGGTGAATCCAAGGGGAAAATAAATGGGAAGAAAGCGAAAGAAATATGTTGATTGAATTGATTCAATTTTTGGCTGAATAGACTCATATGTTCCCCGAATAAATATATATTTTTAGGCCAATTTAAACATTTTTATGTTTACATATATATATATATATATATATATATATATATATATATATATATATATATATATTTATATTATTATACTAAAGCTGAGATAAACACCTTTCTCTTCCATAAGGATTTTTTCTATTCATGTTATTGACACAAAATTTATACTGAAATATTCCTTGGTTTCAGGACTACCTATTGTTTGAAATTTTTTAAACTTTAATTGATTTTAATTAGTCGTAATTACCAATTAAGTCAACAGCTGACCCGTCCCTCTCTGTCACTCTGCATTACTCTCACCCTCTCTATGTATGAGTAAGAATGAGAGTGAAAACGGAGAGTTATTGTGTTAGAGACAATTGTTAAAATTGATTAGGGGCTAGCAGGTGGTGTCGTAACCCCCATTGACATGTATTGGACTCACCCGTCCAAGAAACCAGTAGATATAAAAAAGGGTATGTTTTTGCTGTGACCTCGGGAGCGGTGGTAACGGGCCCGTCTCGGTATAGAAAGAGGTCTTGGTCGGGCTAACCGCATTTTTTTAAAAAATTTTTCTTTATTTAATTTCTTTTTTTTTTTTTTTTTTCTTTTTTTTTTTTTTTTTTTTTTTTTTTTTTTTTTTTTTTTTGTGGTAAGTGTTCGTAGCTCGCTATTACTGTGTTAATCGGGCTAAAATTTATTTTTGAAGAGTTTAACTCATAACTTCACTGTAGTTAATTTTTTTTAGCTCTGTTCGAGTCAATTTTTTTCCTAAAAAAACAAAAAAAACAACAAACACTGAAAATCCAGCCCATGATATAATCAACTCCTTTTTTTTTTTTTTTTTTTTCTTTCAAGGTGTTTTCCTGAGTGGTTAATGTGATATTTTAACCCCCCGTACTTTTCGACAAGTAAATATTTTCTATTGGATTTTTTAAAATATAAAATATATTAAACAATTTTCGAAACTCTGTCATTTACTTAGATTTTGTTTACTGTTCTGAATAAAATGGAAAAAACAATATTTGCATTTACTTATTGATAAAAACCTGGGGTGGGTTACTTTTTGTCACCTTCAAAACAGCTAAAAATATTTTAAATTTGGTGGGTTAAAATATTTACATTTATGTATCGAACTTTTCGGAAGGTACGGCTTAGTGTTTTAGGGTGTATTTATGCGATATTCCCCTTTTTGTCTTTACACATTAAACATGTAATATATTTAATACTACGCAAAAATGGCAATTCCCTATTTTTACAAAACACATCTACCCACCGCCACCGATTGAATAAAGATTAACAAAAATCTGGTAATTATCCGATTTTAATGAAATCTTCAATCTTGATTAATCAATGAATTTTTAAATGCATCAGTTATTGCATTTCAAAACTTGCTGATTTTTTTCATGTCATTCAACTTTGCCCCCCCCCCCTTTATATTTTGAGGTATGTAATATATTGGGGCTATTCTCAGAAATGCCTCCCGCCTTAAAAAATCTAGGCGTTGGTAAAACAACCCCACTTAGGAATGAAGTCCCATCTGAAGTGGTGCCTGCTAAAGAAAATCAGCGCTTCCGAAAAGTTAATGCGATATTTTACTCACTCCAGTCTTTTTTGGACAAGTAAATGTAAATATTTTAACCCTCCTCCTTCTTTGAAATATTTCAGGGGGGTATTTTCAAAAATATTTACATTTACTTGATACAAATCTGGCTCTAAAAATTGTCGATAAAAATGCCTTCAATCTGCTAAAGTCTTCATTTTATTTTAATATATTCCTTTCCAACAAATAAAAAACAATATTTAGATATGCTTTTTTTTTTTTATTTTAACTAAAACCAAGATATTAAACAAGCATAAATAAAAATCTGAAGCTTTAGATTCTTCTATATCTTAATCAAAAAATGTCAGGCCATTTTTTTATTTTTAAAAATACTTTATTTTATGATACGATCAAAATATCACGTGATTAGTTTACGCCATATTGAAGGAAGAAACGCAATACATTAACATAATTTCTTTTGTTTATACAGTTTATAATGCAAAATAAATCCAATTCTATGCTTCCAAATAATCTCATTTACTCATACATTTAAGAACATTTATAAGTATTTAATTTTTATTAAATTGACTTATCCTCAATATTCCTTTTTTTGGTGTTTCTGCAGCGACTATGATATCCGTATTAATTCCTAATTGAAGCACGCTGGTGTTTTTTTTTTCTTTTTATTTATTTAAATAGCTCACACAGCTATGATTTTTCAATCACCAACCCCAAACCCCTAAACTTTTAAAAAATTGTAGGTGACGTGACTTTTTGTCCAGTACTTTTTTTAAAAGTAAAGTCGTCGGTGTCCTGAATCGGTATCATCCAATCATGGAGGGAGTCTATTCACTTTTCACTAACGCTAGACAAGGAGATTGTTTTCTTAGCGTCATAGGTCGAGTG
>CM042167.1:56165859-56185859 GCA_023376005.1 Doryteuthis pealeii
TATACGAGTTGCAATCAAAAAGTATGGACATTATAAGCATTAATATTTTTAAAATATATCTTTTTAAATATTATTTCAACTCGATTATAGTAAGAAGAGCTGACAACGATCAGTTAGTTTCAGAATGGTAACTATTTAGAGGAGGGTCATCTCACTCTTGACTCTCAAGCTCTCCTCTTTGAACTCTTAGAAGTATTAAAACATCAATGCCACAATAAGCACGCGTGCGCTGAGTGCAGTGGGGCAATAAAAATGTGTTGTGAAATCGCGGATAATTATTGACTCTCTTCTTAGAAGTATTAAAACATGTCGGTTGGTTACTGCAGATATAGGGGGAAATTAATAGATATATGTTAAAACGAAGGAAATGATTTTTTCAAATATAACTCAATCCTACAGCTAAAGAATTGTTTGCTATATAGTACGTATATATGTATGTACGAAAAATCTGGACCCTATGACCTTTAGGCACCCCTTTTGCTTTGCTGATCTATTAGTACATTTTTTCATTTACACCGTAAACACCCGTTGTTTGTTAACAGACGATTTTTAGAATTTTATTTTTAATTATAAAACTAACCACTAACACCCCTAACCCTAATCCCTAACAAACAACCGGATGTTGACGGTGTAAATGAAAAAATGTACTTATGAATCAGCAAATCAAAAGGGGTGCCTAAAGGTCATATGGTCAAACAATCTTAAGTAAGAACGGCATAAAAAAAAATTTAATATTGTAACATAATGTTGGGACGAACAACGAGGGTAACACTGACGTGTAATTTAGCACGAAAAAGTTTTTAGAAGGAAAATAAGAATTAAGTGTTAGATGAGAATGGAAAAGTATCAGATGAATCATCATAATTCCACTTGGCATTGTATCTATTGGTCGAGAAATGAGACGTGCTAAAGTGGGAGAGAGGAATAGTGACAGGGAAGAGTGTGGAGTAAGTTATGTTGCTCTTTGCTTTCGGCAGTATTGGCTTGGTGAAATAAAAATCCCATGAGAAAAAGTGGCTTAGTATTGTTACTACAAACTATGAATGGCACAAGGCAAGATGTGTCCAAGCACCTCAAATTGGTTTCCAAACTTCAAATATCCAAGAATTAATAGCCAACTCCACATCGGTCCTGTCATCCAGATTCAAAGCTTGTGACTCGTATGTCACTGTCAGAATGGAAAGGAAGAAAGAAAGTAATTTTATTTTTATTTTCAATAGGATAATTGCAGCCGCGTGGCGTTTCTCTTCAAAAAACAGTTCGGTCTGGAGTTCGCACTCTCCATCTCCTTCTTAGTTTTCTTACTCCCTTTTCGACTTCTCTAAGTTCTATAGTGGCTCCTGATTACGACGTGAAGGCTACCAAGTTCGATAAGGTTCCCAAGTTCGAAGAGAAACACAGGAAGAAAGACGGAGGGCACATCGACCGAAACGTTGTGTATTCAAGGTGAGTTAAAAATAGTTTTTTGTACTTTTTGACACACCTTGAATTCTTAAAAAAAGTTCCATTCAATATTTTTCAAGAATACAAGGTGTGTCAAAAAGTACCAAGTTGAAAGCTGTATTTACCAAGAAAGAAATGAAGAATGAATGGAACGTTATTTTTTTCAGAATACAAGGTGTGTCAAAAAGTACCAAGTTGAAAGCTGTATTTACCAAGATAGAAATGAACTATGAATGGAACATTAATTTTTTCAGAATACAAGGTATCTCAAAAAGTACTAAAAAATCTCGATACTTTTTGACACATCTTGTATAACAATAAAGATGAGTACAACAGTCCGAGAAATCGAAATAATACTGTAGAAATTGTTTGAATGTATATTTTTATTAGGAACCATATCCTTTTTTTTTGTCTTATGATTTCTCACCTGCAGAAGAATTTGACCAAAAATACCGACAGAAAGAAAGACTTCTCACCGAAAATTAATTTCGAAAACTAATAAATTCATACATCTGTGAATCGCTCCAAGCAAAATGGAAGGAAAGAAAAGAACAGAAAAAGAAGAAAAATGAAATTGCAAAGTTTCATTTCACTCTTTTATTAAAAATTGAATTTCTAAATTAAGATTATTTGTTCGGTTGTTAACTATAGCACACTGGGTTAAATTGGTCGTTTCATGGACATTAGGATTGAACATTGTTAATTTGTCTAAAAAAATAAGATAAAAAAGATACAATGTTTATGGGCCATAGTTTTTAACCGGGTTTGGTTTGGTTTGTTATATTTACCACGTACCCCACGTTGGACGGGTTAGGCACAAGGCCCTATTAATGTACGACCACCCACGAACCGAAAGGTGGCAAGTGCAAAATATACGTTGAGCCGCTCAGTATTCCCATTCAAGAGAGGCATCCCAATAAACCCAGCACTGCTCCTTTAAATCGAGGGGGCGGGTGTTGCCTGGCGGGATGGCCCCCTGGGATCAACGATGTTAAATTATGCATCCAGGGCCGAAGCCACCGGCCCCTCCGATCGAAACCAGAGTTTGTTTTGTTTGTTTTATTTTATTTTACGGCATATCAACCACAGTGGGTCATTTAATGCCAACAAAGCTTTGAAATAAATTCATCCTTAATGGATAATCAATTTTTTAATAAACAGTTTTCTGTTTAACCCATAGATGGGACCCTATCAGGTACTACCACTCCGGGTCAGAGTGAACCTGGGAGCGATGGTAATGAAGGGGTGCTCCACATTCCCCAATCTTCCAGAACTGGAACCTCACCATCAGATAGAGTTTAACGTCATTCCCAGGACATGAAGACCCTCAGCCACCGCCTTCTAACACATATATGATAAAAAGGGTAGGAGCTTAGAATAAAATCAATAGGTTTGGGACAATCATGTAGGTGTTAAGGCTTGACAGAACCAGTTGATTGATCGGAGGGGGCTCTCCGACCGACCGTCTAGCTTAAGTAAGGGTCTAAGTGGAGTGTTGCATGTCATGGACTGCTAATCCACCAGGGTTCCCTCCTTAAGGATCACGGGTCGCCACTCACGGCCAAGAGGTGGCCCCATTGGGGAGGGGGGAGTTTTATCCTTCTGTAGAGGTGCAGTCGGTGTATTCTAACGCCACAGCTGACGTGTTGGCAATTATACCTGTCCTAAACAAAATGGCATTACTTTTTGATTCACCTCTGTGGAGACGTAGGGATGTGATCCACAGAGGACCAGCTTCATTTCGATGTATGATAAATGTTCCTGTGTCGGTAATTATACCTGTCCTAAACAAAATGGCATTACTTTTTGACTCACCTATGTGAAGAAATAGGGATGTGATCCTTAGAGGAGCAGCTTTATTTTGATCTATGATACATGTTCCTGTGTTGGCAATTATACCTGTCCTAAACAAAATGGCATTATTTTTTTACTCATTCTCCGGATCAACAGCACTGGATTACCATCATTTTGAAAAATGAATATTGAATTATTATACGAAGAAATGATGACGCAACAATTCAAAGGAAGTTTGGATAATCCGAAATATTGATCTGCTTAAATGAAATCAAAGTGAATTCTTAATCCTTCGGGTTGGTCAAAGAGCTGTTCATATTGAACCCCATAACTTTATTTCAAGGTTTAGCTCAGTCGGTAGAGCATTCGGCTAGGAACCACAAGGTTCCGGATTCGATACTGGCTCTCGCTAACTGAGCGTATGTGTAGCACAGCGATCAGTGTGGTAAAGTAAGAAACTGATGATATGTTGTGGCGCTCCTTCTCAGACGCTAAAATAATCTCCTTGATCTAGGGCTAGTAAAAAATGGACAGATACGCTCGCTATCTCGCTGATACCGACTTTAGGCCTCACCGAACACTTTACTTACTTACTTTATTCTTATACCAGATCGGTGTTTGTTTTGTTTTACGGAATATCAACAACGGTGGGTTATTTAATGCCTGTTAAATTTTGAATGACTCGTAGCGATAGTTTTGAAGAATTTAAAAAAAAACTCAAATTTTGTTGTAAACAAATTGTCTATTTAGCCCATAGATAGGACCCTAACAGGTACTACCACACCGGGTCAGAAAGGATCCTGGGGGCAATGGTGATGAAGGGGTGCTCCATACTCCCCAGACCTCCAGAACTGGAACCTCACCATCATTTAGAGTTTAACGCCATGAAGGACATGAAGACCCTCAGTCCTCGCCTTCTAGCACCCATATGATAAAAAGAGTCGGGGGTTGCCATAAGAGCGATAGAGTCAGGACAATCATATAGCTACTAAGGCTTTGACGTGACGAGTCAATTGATCGCCCGTCTATCCTAAATAAGAGCCAAACTTGAGTATTGCATGTCATTGATTGCTCGGCCAACAAGATTCTGTCCTTAAGCATCACGAGTCTCCAACCATGACCAACTGGTGGTACCATTTTGGTAGGAGTGTTACTCCTCTGCAGAGGTGCAGTCTGTGTATTCTAAAACCCCAGCCGACAGTGCTATTAGATCAGTGCGACGATAAACTTAATAAATGACCTCTTCATGAAATGGGTTTACGGGGAAGCCCAAAAAGTCGGATCTTACCAAAGAATTGTTGAATAATCCTCCTGGAGTAGTTAAATTTAGTATTATCGACCCCTCTCTCTATCTTTCCCATACTTTCTTTCTTACTATATTTTTCTGTGTAGCATGTCTTTTTTTCCCTTTCTTTCTTCATAATAAAAACGGAGATATAGTCCATTATTTTAGCTGAGATGAACGACATCTATAAGAAATAATTCGTCGGAAAGCAACACCACACAATCAGGATTTATATTCTGCATTTCATCTTAGGGCGATTTGTGGACAGTATGACTTTTTAACCAGAGGGTGTATATATGATTTAACGGTCGGGTAAAGGATAAGTAAACAAGCGTTCAATATTATAAGATTTTAAATAGATTAGTCTGACTATAACGTGAATGAATCATGTGAACCCTCACCCACCTTATTCCTCTTCCCATTCCTTCAAGATGGGGAAAATGGTTTTGTTTACGAGGCGGGAAGGCCCCCAAAACAACAACGTAGTACTGCTGTTGGGAACGCTTTGTTGCAGATACATGTAATGTGGAATTATTCTTTCTGAAGTTTAGAAGAGTGATTAATTTTTTTATTTTTTTTTTTTTTTTAACACAAAGTATTGAATGTAAGAACCTCGTTTGTGTTTAAATGATTACCCAAATCCATGTTGGGAAGCGTCGAAATTAGGAACAATACAAAGCGTTTCATCGCCAACTTTGTTTTCCTTGTTCGATTCTGTTTGATGACTCAAAGGTTTGAAATCAATAAAATATTCGAAACAGAAAAGAAAGACAAATCAGCAAAACGTGTTCAAGCATTAACAGGAATTTTGGTTGTGGTCGCATCAAATGTTGATTAAACGGTATTTATTGAAAAAAGAGAAAGGAATTTATAGCAGTCCATCAAGATTAACAGCAAGATGCAGCCATAGATTGTGCAGTAGATTTGCTGTTATACCTCCCTCACAACTTTTCATAGAGTTTAATAAAGCGAGATGATTGTTGTATATTTAATACATCAGCACTAAATGCAGCTGCACATTTTGCATCAACCTCGCTCACTTCAAATAACAGTGTCCGTACAGTTGCTTCCTTATCGAATGTTGTTTCTGTGACTTCTTCAAGGTCGCACTCAGCATTCTTGTGCAACTCCCATCTAGCTTATTTTACAGATGCCTTGTCAGGGTCAAGGTGGTGCAGCCATGTAGCAGCACTGATACGACACACACACACACACACACACACACACACACACACACACACACACACACACACACACACACAGAGACAGACACACATACTTACATATATATATATAATATATTGTTAAAGAAAAAGGTTTAAAAATCGGGCATTTTGCGTCTAGCCTAAGTAAGGGCCAACGTGTGGTGTTTGCATATGGACTGCTCATCCACCAGGATTTCATCCTTAATTATAACGGGTCGCCAATCCCGGCCAGTAGGTGGCCCCATTTGGTGGAGGGTCTTACCTCTATGCAGAACTGCAGTCGGTGTATTATAAAGCCCAGCAGACAGAGCTCGATATGTATATAATAATAAAGATGAGGACAATAGTCCTAAAAATCCATGTAATACAATGCATTTACTTTTTGATATTACGATACCTTCAATTTCTCCTAGTGTACCTAACGATTAGTTCACTTCTGAAAATTGAGTAGAGTTTGAATATCTGTAAATGTGTTTCTTTTCAAATGAGCGAATTAATATATTTTTCTCCTTCGGGATAAATATTATTAGGATTAATTTGTAAATATTTTTCATATCTTTAAGCATGTAAATGTTATCAATAATGAAAAAGAAAAATGGTTCATTTTATCATAAACCACCTGTTTTTTTTTAAAATAGAAATTGCATCTTCTAAAAACACATTATATATTTATATAATAATTCAGCAAAGAAAAAATAAAAACAAAAAATTATCATCGAAGCTAAAAATGTAGAACATTATCAAATTTCACAATATTTTTCAGATGAGGGTTGATATTTACATGTTTTATTTATTTATTTTTTTAAAAAATATTATATTAATTTAAAAAAAAAAATTTTTTGTTTGAATTTAGATGAGTCTTGAGCATTTGTATTGTTTAGATTTTTCGGACCATATAACCTTTAGGAACCTCATCTATGATCTTGATTCAGAAGGGCATGTTTTTCATTTACAACGTCAAAATCCGGTTGTTTGTTAACAGACTATTTTTAGAGGATTTTTTAAAATTATAAAACTAACCCCTAACCCTAACCCTAGCAAAATATTAAAAAAAACTTTTTAACAAAACTATAAACGAAAGACACGTTTTATATTAAAGTAGTTTTTATTTAATCAGAAGAGAAATGCATGCAGATATGTTTATTTCAATAGTTTTTTTAAAACAAAAATATTTTTTTTTATTTACAAAAACTTTAAACAAAAAACAAGTTTACACGGGAATAGTAGTTGTTGTTAGCCTATGCAAAAAAATTAATTTTGCACTAAAGATAAACTAATATTGTTATATTTAAAAAAAATAAAACTTAAAACGAAATACATATTTATTTATTTTCCATGTGCCTCTACGGATAATTTTAAATATTATATTTATTTTTTGTCTGGGGTAAGAATGTGAATAGGTGTTTTTTTTACTAATTTGGGTGTGCTGAATTCAAATTTATAAACAATTTTGCTATATCACCTCTAGTTTTCTGTCTTTTGAATAGTCTCATTTTAATATATACAGAGTATATACGTGCTTATTTCAACAGTTGCAGCAGCTTATCCCAGATAAAACAGGATAGATAAAGAACATTGACGGAATAAATATACTTGGATGACACAATGTACACAATTCATAGTACCACAGACAGTTAGAAGTAAAAAAAAAAAAAGAAGACATAAGTCACAGAATATTAGAAATGAACCCTGAATGCATATACGCTTTTATGTACAGGATGTGTACAAACTGTACAGTATGCATATCTAAAAAACTAGACGTGATGAGTAAAAACGGAGTTCAAATCTGAATTCAGCTGCACCCCCAGGTTAAAACATTTTTGTGCTTGCCTCAATTTCTTCGTAAACCATTGTAATTAGAATTATTTGGATTTTTGTTTCACGGCTTTTCAACTACGGTGGTAATTTTTTGCGGGCAAAGTTTTGAAAGATTCGTAGCGATAGTTTAGATGATATGCTGTAAAAAGCAAAAAAAAAAAAAAAAAAGAAAAAAAGAAGACAATATGAGTTAAGGTAAAAAATTCATACAGAAATAAAAAGCTTGATATTCTAGGTAAACAAGACATTAGTTTATAAGTTCCCAAAATTCACATTGAATTGTCCTTAGTGGATAAAGGCGATTGATTAAAGACATTTCTAAACGACTGTTATCTCTAGATTGCAGGTTCAATCCTGTTCAAGGGCAAGACTAACATAGAATAATAATTAACACAGCTGAACACCTGTACCCCAGCTATGGTTAGCGGAATAAGAACAGAATACCCCCGTGGATTGAATAAAGGGTTGGGTTCAAAATTCTGTGATGGTTTCTGATTACAACAAAAGGTCCTGAGTTCGAGAAGGCTCCCCAGTCCGTAAAAAATACCTAAAGAAGGCCGGAGGGCACATCGATCGGAACGTTGTACAGATAACAATAAAGATGAGAACAATAGTTTGAATAATCCAAATAATATACTTCATCAAAATTCTTCACTCTGAAAAAACAATTAGCGTGATAGCGTTCGATGAATTTTGAAATGTTCTGATTTACCGACCCCTCCACACGAGCAGGTCATAAGGTTATAGGTCAAATTTTCAAGCGGAGTTTAACAGGTTTGAATTCAGAATTTTCCTTCCAATAAACTAGTTGTCGTACCAAGACTTAATAACCTTTTGTCTTATTAGTTTTCCATGCGAGTCATTTGCAAATAGTTGTTTCCTAATGTTCATCCTATCTTCAAACATGTAAATAACAGTTATTTCTTCTCCCACTCACTCTCACTCTCTCTCATATATATATATATATATATATATATATATATATATATATATATTATTATTATTATTTATATTTTGCTTGAGGCAATTATAAATGCATTATCGCATAAAATTCGATAATTATTAATCTGACAAGTAAGCTATTATATATTAATGTATACTATTAGGCATATATATAGATTAATGTGTTATTATTTTTTATGAATATATTTATAACTGTACATAAATATATATGGTGTGTCAGCAAATATATCAGGGAAAGTGAGAGAGAGAGAGAGAGAGAGAGAGAGAGAGAGAGAGAGAGAGAGAGACAGACAGACAGACAGACAGACAGACAGACAGACAGACAGACACAGACAGAGAGAGTTTTTTAATTTTTATCTCACCTAATCTTTTTATAAATATATACACGTCTTTGTCAGCCAATGTACCAGAGAGTGATAGAGAGAAGGAGGACAAAGTAAAGGGAAGAAGAACAAGAAGAAAAGAGAGAGAGAGAGAGAGAGAGAGAGAGAGAGAGAGAGAGAGAGAGAGAGAGAGAGAGAGAGAGACTTTCTCACCTAATCTTTATATAAAATATTTACACCTTTAGATATATATTAACGTCTATGCCATCAAATGTTAGAGAGAGAGAGAGAGAGAGAGAGAGAGAGAGAGAGAGAGAGAGAGACAGAGACAGAGACAGAGAGAGAGAGACAGACAGACAGACAGACAGACAGACACATTTTTTTAATTTATCTCACCTAATCTTTTATAAATATATACACGTCTTGTCAGCCAATGTACCAGAGAGTGATAGAGAAAGGAGGACAAAGTAAAGTGAAGAAGAAGAGAGAGAGATAGATAGAGAGGAGAGCGAGCGAGCGAGCGAGCGAGAGAGAGAGAGAGAGAGAAGAGAGAGAGAGAGAGAGAGAGAGAGAGAGAGAGAGGGGGACTTTTAAATTTTTATCTCACCTAATCTTTATATAAAATATATTTACACCTTTTATAAATAATAAACGTCTATGTCATCAAATGTTAGAGAGAGAGAGAGAGAGAGAGAGAGAGAGAGAGAGAGAGAGAGAGAGAGAGAGAGAGAGAGAGAGAGAGAGTTCATCAAAGACGAAATAAAACAAAGAAGACATCACCGAAGCTAAAAAAAAAAAAGAATATTTAAAACCAAAGAATAATACCAAATATTTCTCAATTTTATCGAAGTATTATAGTTACTAGCAATTATATGAATCCGCAGGGTGCAAGTATTTAAGTTTTAATGTAATAAAATATTAGATTAGATTAAAAAGTCTATTGAAACTAAATAGGAATGCAGATAAAAAGATTTGAAACACTGTGAGGTAAAATAAAAAACATAACAAAAAAATCTTACTCTTCCATCACTCCCGTCTTTCATTGCAAAATTTTCCTAATTTATCTATTTACTTAAAATAAGAAGTAAAGAATAAAATTACAGTTATTTCTTCTTGTTAGTAGATTTCTTTTAAGATTTATCCCATCTTATTCATTAAGATCAAACCAAACAATTAGACATGAAAAGAAAACTCAAATTAGGTTCTCATGATAAAAGAAAACCATTTCTATCTAGTTATTTACAAAGCTTACGGCAATGCCAACGAAGCTGAGCTGTTTTAGCAACAACCCCCACCACATCCTGGACTCTGTGGTGACCGTGCATTTGACCACGAGAAATGAAAGAGTATGTCATGGGCATGAAACTAAACTGCATGTAATGGCGAGACTCCTGTTATAGTGATCTGGAGAGTGTAGAGTACTCCTTCATTACCATTACTCCCAGGTCCACTCTATCCTGTTGCCAATAATCTAGACCCACTCTGTTCTGGAGTAGTAGTAGTACCTATTACGGTCAAATCGATATATCTAAAAAATATTCTAAAATATGTACCAACACTTCCGGACGAGCAGGATGCAATATAAGGTCAATTTTAAGCGGACTTTCAAAGGTTTGAATTTAGAGTTGCCTTTCTCTTAGACTGGTTGCGTTACCAAGGATGAAGATTTCAGTCTCCTCTACTATGTAGCCATTGCTAAATGGGAGGGGGTCCATAGCTTTCTGAAGGGTACTAAAACCTTATTGTCCGACTCCCGACTCTTTTAATCATATATATGCTAGAAGGATGTGTCTGAGGGTCTTAGAGTCTTGGTTATGACATTCAAACTGCATCCGATGGTAAAGTTTCAATGCTAGAGTTCTGGGGATTATTGAGTACCCATTCATTACCATTACTCCCTGGCCCACCCTAAACAGAAGTGGTAGTACCTGTTAGAGTCCCATCTATGGTTAAAGAGAAAAAATGAATTTTAAAAAATTGTGTTTAAAAAATTCAGTTTAAAAAAATTAAATACCATCAAGAATGAATAAAACAAAACATCTTCGGCATAAAATAATCCAACAAGAATTGACATGCCGTAAAATCCAACCAACCCTTCATACGCAGATCCTGTCTAGACGGGTTGAAATGCCGTTAAAATCAATAAATAATTACTGAGAATACTTAGATTGATGTGAGCGTCATGCAGGGTTTGAACTCTGCTCTCCAGGTTCATTCTCCTTGTCAGTAATCATTACCACATACACGCTCGCATGACTCTCGGTCATATAAATTATATTAATATTCTATCCTATCTCTGCCGTTCCCTGATTAGAAAATGAAACTTGCATTCTTGACTTCGGGGCCCTTAACAGCGATGATGAAATGCATGCAAGATTTCGACAGATTCGGGTGCAGGGCTAGGGTTAGGGTTAGGGTATTTGACGTCAGCAACTTTCTTATCTGCTTGTCTATGACAGGTGGTTCAGGGCAAAGGGATTGTTTCCCTTAGAGGTGTGATATAGACACTCTCATCAAATATATAATATTGATTTAATAGAAAGAAAACTAGCAGGAGTCGTTGATTAAGGTTAAGTGACGGTATCCATCTTGCCTTTACTTCCCGCCATAAATTATCACCTTGAAATAAATGTGCAGCCTTTCTTTTTTATAAAGAACTAGCAAAAATATGCGCCCTCCGCCCGGTGTAACTATTTACATTTTAATGTAATCAGATATATAAGATTAGACTGATTAACTAAAATAATTTAAATAAGAACGTATATAAAGAGATAACACTTAAATAATTGTTTTCTTATAAAGAACTGGCAATAATATGCGCCCTCCGTCGGGTGTCTGCCCTGTCAGCTGGGGTGTTAGAATACACCGACCGCACCTCTGCATAGTGGTAAGACACCCCAATGGAGCAACCTGTTGACCGTGGGTGGCGACCCATGATGCTTAAGGATAGAACACAGGTGATTGAGTAGTCCATGACATGCAATAACCCACTTTGTTCCTTACTTGGGCTAGACGGGCGGTCGGAGTGGCCCCCTCCGATCAATCGTATCAAACCTTAGCACCTATATGATTGCCTCAACCCTATTGCCCCAACCCTAAGCCCCAATCCTTTTTATCATATGTGTGCTAGAAGGCGGTGGTTAAGGGTCTACATGGGAATAATGTTAAACACTATCTGATGGTAAGATTCTAGTTTTGGAGTTCTGAGGAATGTAGACCCCCCTTCAGCACCATTGCTCCCTGGTCACTCTGTAAGGGCCCCCTCTTGGGTTAAATAGAAAACCATGAGTTTATTAACAATAATATATTATGACACATTGCAGGATTTAAAATGCACTAATAATATGGGTTGTTTTGAGGCAAATCTAATTCAGATTTTCGTAGAAACTTCATTGATAATAAGATTTATTCTATTTGTGATTATGACAATAAAATAAATACTCATTGATAAAATTATGCAATTTCGGGATGGGGGCATGTGATGTAGGGAGTGACGAAGTTTCGGTTACAGATTAACACACAATTTAAGTTATGCAGCAGTCTACTTGTTTGAGTCGGGAAAAAGTGGTTGTTTTTGCGACACAATTTTATATGGAACCCAAACCTGGACCTAAACAAAAAAAAAAAAAAAAAAATTAGAAAGAGAACAAAAAAAAAAGAAAAAAGAAAGAAACCACAACAGAAAATATACGTTTCAAAGTTTAATCTGAAAAGCTCTTCCAATTTGATCTTGTGCCAGACATGTGTATTCAAGGACAGATAACCCTGTAATGTTGTGAGATATTGGTCACGTGGTGAAGCGTTCCCGGAAGAGTGCCGGGAAGTGTAATCAAATATATATGCAGATTTCGATGTATCTCCGTAAACGATGGAGAAGGGCAATGCGTTTTCCCTGATCCGAACTTGACTAACTCCTGTCATTCTCACATGTCCCCAGGGCAAAACGTGAGCATCAAATTATCGAAGAGTAAAGCCTTAACTAGGGACACGTTAATAAATATGTATCTACCCAATAATGGGAATCCGCTGAGAGACAAACCATTGATCTGGCCATTACACAAATTGATTATATATGAAGAATGTACACCCAGAATATATTATATATATAATATATATATATATATATATATATATATATATTATAGATCAAGATCTACATTCATATTTCATCGAGGTCAAATCATCCCTCAAGTTGTTGCAGTTTCCCTATCCGTCTATATATCTATATCCTCTCTCTTCTCTCTCATCTCTCTCCTGTCGTCGTCTCTCTCTCTCTCTTCTCTATATCTATATATATATATATAATGTTCTCTCTTTTATATACATATGTAGAGGGAGTCAAAATTATTGGCGTACAAAATATAGTGATAACTATAGGGTACTAGAAAAAAGCACTAAAGAACAATAAGGCAAATTGAGAAATATGCTACATAACTATAATCTATTTCTCTGAATGTTCGAGATGAGCTTGAAGATATATTATTAGTAGAGTTAGTTATTATAATGTTCTGTGTTGGTAATTATACCTGTCCTAAACAAAATGGCAATATTTTTTACTCATCCTCGTAAAACAAGAAGTCATGCACCGAATCTAAAAATGTGGACGACTTTTACAAATGTTTCACTTCCGAAAAAAAAAAGAATTACTTCTAAGATTTTGAGATTAATTCACAAATATTTTTCTCTCAATTTTATCGAAGGATATAGTTATTATTATCTGCGTTATTCGGACTATTGTCCCCATCTTCATTGTTATTTGTACAACGTTTCGGCGATATACCCTCCGGCTTCTTCCGGTATTTCTTGTCGGACTCGGAACCTTCTCTCGACCGGAACCTTCTTTTCGAAAAGAAAAGTTCCCTAGTTCGAAAAGAAGGTTCCCAGTCCGACAAGAAATACCTGAAGAAGGCCCGGAGGGTATATCGACCGAAACGTTGTACAAAATAACAATGAAATGAGAGACAATAGTCCGAATAAACGCAATAATAATAACTATAATCCTTCGATAAAATTGAGAAAATATTGTGAATTAATCTCAAAATCTTAGATAATTCTTTTTTTTTTCGGAGTGAAACATTTGATAAAAGTCGTCCACATTTTTAGATTCGGTGATGATCTTCTTGTTTTACGAGGATGAGTAAAAAATTTGCCATTTTGTTTAGGACAGGTATAATTACCAACACAGGACATTTTATTATATATCAAAATGAAGCTGGTCCTCTGTGGATCACATCACTACGTCTCCACATAGGTGAGTCAAAAAGTAATGCCATTTTGTTTAGGACAGTATAATTACCAACACAGGAACATTTATTTATATATCAAAATAAAAGCTCGGTCTCGATGAGGGCATGTATCCCTGTCCCATAAAATTCTTTTGGCTGTTGTTTGAGCCACTTCGTTTCTACAGATTTCGCTTCCTCCTCACTGAATATCTATTTGCATCTCAAACCTCTTTCATGTTGTCCAAGAGTTGATAAGTCTAAAAGGTGCTAAATCTAGTGAGTATGAAGGATACGGTAAAGTTGTCCACCAGAATGAGGCGATTTTCTCCCTTGTGGTGATGCTTGTTTTGTGGTCGAACATTGTCATGTCGATTAGAAAGTTGGGTCTTACTTGTCAGATTCTGCTCTTGAGCCTCATTGGAATCTCAATAAGGCCTTAGTTTTATTTAAAAAAAAACTTCACATGAAATAAAGAAAATGGCATTACGTTTTTACACATCCTCGTATACATAATATAATGAAAAATTGTAAATATGAAAAAGTGTTTGCATTTTTTCTAAATTAGAAGAGCAGATCTAAAATCTCAATAAAATATTTATGTTAATAAGTTTACCTTTACTATATTTATGCATTTCCTCAGACGGTTAAATATTAGAAAAGTTGGCTTGTCCGGCGTTTGTATGACGTGAAGTGTGCTCACGTGATAGAATATTATTACGCAAGACTTATATTTAAAGAACTATAATATGCTTAGGTCTTAATACAGGCGGTGTCCAGATGTTAAAAAAAGAAAAAAGAAAGAATAAATGAATCAATAGAAGGATATGAAATATGAATTTAATAGGTTCAGGTGGTAAAAGAAATTAGAGAAATTTGTTTAAATGTCTACATTTGGAAACTAGTTAACGATAAAATTCAATGCACGGCACGCAGCACGCTCTACATAGCGGAATGTTCCTGTCTGAAGCTACCCTAGTGCAACACCCATAAAGCCAAGAGGTCCAGCAAGAAAGCAGCGGCAACAAAGCACGGCACATCAACATCTTCAGGGACAGCCTTCATATGCGATATCTGTAGAGCGTTCAGGCAAAAACGATCAATGAATAATCCATTTCCATTTCTGGTTTATGACATCACCAATATTAGCTGCTTAAAATCTTGTCAAGATTCTAGAATATTTTATCATTGTATATACTAGTATAAGAATTGAATGTCTGAGTGACCCTGGCGGCAACACCATGAAGCTAGGAGGCCAGACGAAAGCAGCGACAACAAATCACCGGCACATAACATCTTCAGGGACAGCTTCAATTGGAATCTGTAGTCAGAATGTTTCAACATTGGACTTCACAAGTCACAGGAGGCGCTGTAACTTCAGGGGCACAAAATTATATATAGTCTTCCGAGACTGAAATGCCAATGGAATGGAAAAGATAATATTGCGGTGCGTGCATGCATGCATATGCAGTGCTGCGTTAGAGTGTGTGTGTGTGTGTGTGTGTGTGTGTGTGTGTTAAGTGTGTATTATTCTGTGTACAGAATTTGCAAGCAATAATTTCTGATATGTTTGTCTGTAGTATAAAAGAATTTCTTTGATATTGATTTTGTTTTTTGAATATTAAAAATGAATCTCAATATTCTTGAGAAATAACTATATTTGCGTTACATATGAACGGATTCACCTTCTGTCTCCAATATAATGTATTATTGGATCTATGAAATCCATCGTGTGTAGAAAGTTTCCTTACGAGAAAAAATAAATAAATGTTATTGTATTTTGTTAAAACAATGATAAATAAAGAATATAGAATTGACTGATGTATAAAATGAGAGAAAGAAAAGAAAAAAAAAGAATAAAAAAAACACAAAGAATTAAAAAGAAACCACAAAAAAGATAAATAATGGAAATGAATACAAATTAAAATATCTAACCAGTTGGTACAGTGAAAGAAATCAAATATTAATCATTTCAATGAAATTTCAGAAAGGAATAAAAGAAACAAAAAAACTGCGACATATTTGTTGTCTATATCGAAAGATTTTCTTTCAAAATGGATCTTTATCATTTTTTTGGCGCCAAAGACGCGTTCAGGCAAAAAAGATCAATGAATAATCCATTTCCCATTTCTGGTTTTATACATCACCAATATTAGCTGCTTAAAATCTGTCAAGATTCTAGAATATTTATCATTGTATATACTAGTATAAGAATTGAATGTCTGAGGTGACCCTGGTGCAACACCATGAACTAAGAGGCCCAGACGAAAGCAGCGCAACAAATCACCGGACATCAACATCTTCAGGGACAGCCTTCACATGCGAATCTGTGGTTGAGAATGATTTCGAACATTGGCTTCACAGTCAAAGAGGCACTGTAACTTCACGGGCACAAAACTATTTTATAGTCTTCCGAGACTGAAATGCAATAAGAATTGAATGTAGTTTTGGCTTCAGTAGCCAAAAACTGCTTATTTTGTGTACTAGTCTAACCTTACCTTTGAGGAGTAAATGAGCTGGTCCAAACTCTTTGGACACTGCTGTTTTAGAACATCTGGGTGATCACTTAGCCTGCTTCAGAGCGCTTTCACGCAGAATAAAGTATATTGTCACCCACCCCTTCATATATAAACAATCCCCTAAATTTGTGTTTCCAATTTTAAACATTGGCGGGGTTATGTTGATTTTCAGCTCTACAAATTTGGAGGAGTTCACTACAAATGCGAAATTTGTGTAATCTATCTGTAGTCTGTAAATAAGTTCTAGTAGCTTCCCTTACTCCTACAAAATTGACTTATATAAGATTTAGTAAAGTCTTAAAGTTTAACACAATTTTAAGTTTAAGTTTTGATTGATTTTTTATTTTTTCATAGCAAAATCAATATTCTGACAAAAATGTTTTCTATTCTTATTTCACATATATTGAACATTATTTGTACCAGAAAAGATAGTTTGATTTATGTTCAGAACCAGAAGGCTATTTCAGAAAACTTGAAAGGGGTGGGTGACATGGCCTGGATGATTGACATGGAATTACCGGATAGATCCATCACTATCCATTGTCCACTTCGCACAAATTGAAACTTCTCTACATATCTAACTAAAATGATAGGCACATAGAAACCACAGTGTCCTGAATTCGATACCGGCCCCCGTAAACTGAGTGCCTGAGCAGCACAGCTTGGTCGTGCGGTAAAACAGGGAGGCCGATGCTAGTGTGGGTGCTCATCTCTGATACAAACAATCTCCCTGGTCAAGGCGATGGTACAAACGGGACGACTCCTCTGTTAGTTGACTACTGACAAAAAGTTACTCCACCGACTTCACTTTATTGCAAGGAAATAGAAACATCTCTCTGCATCTGGTCTGACAATCAGTCTAAAAAAAGGTTGGTTACGATTTTTAAAAGCATGTCAACTCGTGTTGGGTTATCTTAATACCGATAAGTTTTGTTTTATCATGTCTTGTTTGGTATGTGATTGTTTAATAAGCTCATTTTTAAACTCATTTATTCTATTTAACAGATCCGAGTGGAACTGGAAGTAAAGGTAATGGAAGGGGACTCCCATTCCTCGGACCCCAGAATTGGAATTTACTATCAAGTTTAACGTCATATCAAGGAACACTAAGACTTGCAGCAGTTGCTTTCTTGTACAGATATGATAAAAAGTTGTCGGAGTTTGGCATAAGGGCATTGAATCGGAATACACCATATACAGTGGTAGGGCCAGGCATGATCAAACCGATTGATGGTAGAGGGTCCTCCCCGACCGCCCATCTAACCTAAAAAAGGGCTAAGTTGAGTAGTCTATGTTATGGGACTGCTCGATCCCCATATTCATCTTTACAGCATCAGAGGTCGCCATTAAATGTTTGCAATAAGGACAATAGAGCCGGGATAACATAATATGTGCCAGACTTGATGTGACAGGCCGATTGATCGGAAGTGGTCTCTCCGACGCCGTCTAACCTAAGTGGAGTACGCATGTCATGGACTACTCAATTCGCAATATTCCTCTTTAAGCATCGGCAGTCACCAACCACGGTGTTTTTTTTCACCCTTTGCAGATGTACAGTCGTGATTCCCAGTCACCAACAAAACATTGAAACGAAGTTTGCGCAAACTCGGCGTTAAACTTATTTTTTTAACACAATACATTGAGACGCGATTACTTTCTACTCTTAAAGTAAGATATTCAAAGTAAAACTACGACATAATTTATAAAACTGAACACTGAATTTTTTCCAACTTGGCACCTGGATAGGGAAAATCATTGGGCTAAACAGTTCTATGTGACAGATTTATCGCCTAGGACCCAGCCTGCAGGTTCAAATCTTGCGTGGTGACAGTAAACATAGAATAGTAATAAAACTGCTCGGTTAACGGATGAGAATAACAGGATACCCCCGTGGATATTGAATAAAGAGGTTGGTCAAATTTTCCCGTGATGCTTCCCGATTCCACAAATGAAGGTTCGGCGAGTTTCGAAGAAGGCTCGCGAGTCGAAAAGAAATATCTGAAGAAGCCCGGAAGGCATTACAGTCGCCGAAACGTGTACAGATAACAATAAAGATTGAGGACAAAAATATTCGACATCATACTTAAGTCTCTAACATGCATTTTATGTAAATTTTAAAAAAAGCACTTATAGAAATTCATAGGGATAAGATATAATAGTAAATAAGCATTATCAATATCTTTATAAAGTATTGAGATAGTAATGAGATATTTAATGAATGGGATATTACATATTTTGATTTTTATGAAATAAACTTTTATTGGTAATCCCATTTAACGGTTTTACAAATGAAAATGCAAATTACATTTGTTTTTCTAAAAGAATAATTAACATTGTAAGATATTATAGTATCCAAATATAGTTGCGCAACATAAGAATTATACTATATAATATATATATATACTATATATATATTATATATATATAATATATATATATATATTATATATATATATATAATATATATATATTATATATTGTTTGGAGTCTGATTTTGAAGGCTATCAAAGCAGGTGTTAAAGAACAAAATAATAAGGTAACTATGGTGTTGGTTGTTGAACACTGTAATTAAATCTTCATATTTCGAGAATAAAATCTCTTTTTTCAGAAGAAGACTGGAACTGAAAATAGTTGTCCGTCTTGTTAAGCATTTTTTAGTTTAAATTTTAGTCTTCTGAAAAAGAGATTTTAGTATTAAATTTTTTATATTAAGTATTAATGGTATTTTTATTACTTATAAACATCATAATTGCGCTCAGAGGGCGCATACTTTGCTAGCCTAAATAAATTATCAGCTTCATCACTAAAAATCAGACCAAATGATATTATTTTTAGTTAACTATTTTAACGATCTTTATCAAAGAAATAAACAAAGATGGAATTTAAATCATCGCCATATTGGAAACTAGGAGAAAAATTAGATTGCAAACTCCTCCATATTTTTCCCTTCCAGAATTCTGGTAAAAAATTGGAACGATCTTTTTGTCAATGCAGTAACACAAAATGATTATTTCACATGCGTTTCATAAAGACCAGAGTCGTTTAATTTGGGCAGAATTACAACTCAAAATGGCCAAGAAAAAACATCCAACGGGTAGTTTTTTTTATCCTACGTCCACATGTTGTATATATATATATATTTCCCAACCCTCCGCACGAGCAGGATGTGACACAAGGTCAATTTCTTAAGGCGGAGTTTCAAACAGATTTGAATCAGAGTTTTCCCTCTCCCTAGACCGGTTTGCCTAACCAAGGTTAAAGAGCCAGTCTGCCATACTATTTACCATAGCTGGGGGAGATAGGATCATACCTTTCCCAAGGGTATTAGCGCTAAGTAAATGCAATTACTTACATCCAGGATTGAACTCGGGCTATCGAGTCCATTTTCCATGACTTTTAACATTACACTCACGTTCGCTTCCTATTAT
>CM042167.1:56193359-56215859 GCA_023376005.1 Doryteuthis pealeii
CCCTCGCTGATTGGCTGATACCGACTTTAGGCCACCCCGACGACTTTACTTAAAATACTTATATATACATAAAATACTTATATATACATATATATATATATATACAATTTATATTATATATATATATATATATATATATATATATATATATGAAAGTACGTAAATAAACATTGTGTTTATTTGATATGGCTTTTAGCCGACCTCAGATGCTAAAACAATCTCCTTGGTCTAGCGCTATTGAAAAGGGGATAGACTCCCTCGCTGACTGGCTGATACCGACTTTAGGCCGCCCCGTCGACTTTACTTTTTATTTTAACTTAGAAGATAGATTGAAAGAAAATGAGTTAATAAAAATTGAGTGCATCAAGATAAAACGTCTTCCATATAAAATAACCCAACAAGGGTTGACATGGCGTAAAACCAAAGCAAGCAACCAATCAACCAACCAACCAACCTGTTTCGGGTTATCAGAATCAGTATTAATATTGGTGGTGTTTTTTAATCAAGACACTGTTCCATTAACAATGTTAAACGCAATATTAAGTGACAGCATAAACCAGGAAATATTTCAAGATTTATTTTATATATGAAATGGCAATAAATTCGACCGTATGAAAATGAAAATGAAAAAAAAATATTATGAGGATATATTTTTCAAATATGATAATTTGCCAACATAACCGCCCCCCACCACACACAAAAAAGACCAAAAAAGAAAATGAACAGTTACATTGGCACATTATCATATCTCAAATTGCATCCTCTGATATATATATATATATATATATATATATATATATATATATATATATATATATATATATATAATCATTATCATATCTAAAAAAATGCATCCCCTGAATATATTTTCATATATATATATATATATATATATATATATATATATATATATATATATATGAAAAATATATTGTTATGCTTATTTTGTAGCATGTGTATTTCAATGTATCATTACATGACAAATTCAGTTTTTTAAAGTAATTATATATGTAGTGATCTAGGAGTATGTCTTGATAAGTTTGCTAGACAGATCTTATTACAGAAGATTTACACATTTTAATCCATGCGATATATATATATATATATATATATATATATATATATATATACGCACACACACACACACACACACACACACACACACATATATATATATATATATATATATATATATATATATATATATATATATATCGGCTCTGTTGACTTAATACGTACGCTACCCTTAAATATATGCTTCATCGCTTGAGCACATATTACTAATAAGTTTAACAGTTGATATTCTGTCTGTCTGTCTGTCTGTCTGTCTGTCTGTCTCTCTCTCTCTCTCTCTATATATATATATATATATTATACTAAAGCTGAGATTTTGAGCTTTCCATAGCTAAAGGTTTTTTGCTGGTGACCTTGATCACACGAAATTTGTCATAAATTATTGCTTAGTTTTAGAACTACTTAATGTTTTTTTTTTTAAATCCACTTTAATTGGTTTAATTCCAATGTCTATTTCAATTGTCCAGGTCAATTCATTGAAAAATCCGTGTTTTTTTTTTAATACAATTCTAACCCACACGTTTGAATAAAATGTACCAAAACTCAGGGAAGTGTTCGATTTTAATTAAATTTTCAGTGTTGATTTAGCAATGAATTAATTTTTATTCTATTTTAAAACTTTCTGATTTTTTTCAAGTCACTTAACTTTGACTTCCCTGTTTTTCGGGTACAAAATAAGTGTGTGTATATATGTGATTGATACTATTTTCTGCATAAATAAAAAGACTTAAGACAGAAGGTGTGAATAGAAGAAAAACATTTTTTTGGTACACTTTGCTGTAAAATAAAAAAGAAAGAAAAAACACCAGCTACGATTGAAGTCCGTAGCCGAAGCGGTGTTACTTGAATAAAAAAAAAACTCGGGTTTGGGTTTGGGTTTGGGGTTGGGGTTGAGGATTAATTTAATGGGAAAATAAATAATTTGGGTTCTGTTTTTTCTAACCCCGAAAAAACAGAACCCAGACATTTTGTAATAGTACTGTTAATTTTAGTAGGGGTGGGGTTAGAGTTTAGGATTGGGTTTTCGGGAAAAACGCCCTAAGTTGGTTGTTTTTTGTTTTGTTTTGTTTTTTGCAAGTGACACCGCTTCGTCTATGGACTTCAATCGTAGCTGGTGTTTTTTTCAGCAGCCACCGGCTAGCGTTTTTTGAGGCAGGAGGCGGGACAGTTCTCCGCGAAGAGTACCATTTTTTTTATTTTTTAAAAGAATCTGCTCGAGTAGTAAATAAGTACCGAAAATGGAAAAATAAAATGAAAATGAAAACTAAAAAATAATTTTTGGAGTATTATTTGGGTAATATTTGCGGAGTTCTGTCCTGGAATCCTGCCTCAAAAAATGGTAGCCAGTGACAGCTGAAAAAAACACCAGCTACGATTAAAATCCGTAGCCGAAGCGGTGTAAAAATAGTTAGTGTTTAGGGCTAGGATTGGGGTTGGGGTTTGGGTTTAGGGTTAGTTTAATGGAAAATAAATAAATGATTTGGTGACCCAGGAAAAACAGAACCACAAATTTTGTAATAAAACTTAATTTTAACTAGAGGGGGTTGCGGTTGGGTTTTCAGGAAAAACGCCCAAGTTGTTTTTTTTTTTTTCAAGTGATACCGCTTCGGCTACGGACTTCAATCGTAGCTGGTGTTGTTTTTTCAGCAGTCTGCGGCTAGCAGTTTTTGAGGCAGGAGGCCAGGACGGAACTCTGCAAAGATTACCATTATTTGTATTATTCAGACTATTGTCCGCATCTTCATTGTTATCTGTACAGCGTTTCGGCCGATGTGCCCTCCGGCTTCTTCAGGTATTTCTTGTCGGACACAGGAACCTTCTTGTAATAGGGAGCCATCACAGAACTTTGAACCTAACTCTTTATTCAGCCAACGGGGGTATCCTGTTCTCATTCCACTAACCATAATTGGGGTACAGGTGTTAAGCTATGTTAATTATTATTCTATGTTACTGCTGCCCCTGACCAGGATTGAACCTGCAGTCTAGAGATAACTGTCATTTAGAACTGTCTTAACCTAACTCCTTTATCTATTAGGTTATGTGTCTAATTGGACAATCCTGTGTGATTTTTTTTTCAATCGCAAAAGTTAGAATTTATTTTGTAAAAACGGATTTTAAGTAGCGTCTTGGCAGATCAAGATGATCGAAATTGACCGAAAACATTGTTTTAAATGTATCAAAAATAAATTACATGTGTAATATTATTTTGCTTTTTTGCTTATGCTCATTATGTTACTTTTTCGACTGAGACAAAAATTTGACCTTCAATAATCGGTTTAATGAATTTTAATTCATTTTTAAAATGAAAAGCAGACGATATTTTGGCAGATCCTACTCTTTTTCCTAATCCCAATCATCTAGCGAGAACTTAACGGGTGACCCAACCGGTTCCTTTTTTGTCTAGTATATATATATATATATATATATATATATATATATATATATATATATATATATATAATATATGATGGGGGTTAGAGAAACTAGAAAAAGCAAAGTATTCACAAAAAATAAATTCATTATAGATCGTAAAGTCGACGTTAAACGTTTCGATTTTTATCATATTTTCATAAGTACATTAGGAAAAGTGTAGTCTAAACAGTGATGGAAAATCGGCGGAGTTGCCAATTATCAGTATTAGGCGGACAGTGACGGAGTCTATCCACTATTCACTAGACCAGGGAGATGGTATATACATAAATATCTGTTGCTAAAGTTCGAAATAAGAACAAATGTGTACCTTTTAGAAATATTAACAACAAATGAATAGCTAAAATATTTAATTAAAAAGCTTCTCACTTCCTTAATTTTTGACCATGTTTTTTTTTTCGAAATGACATTCTATTAATGAAGGATTTAATTGCCTATATTGTTTTCCTTATCACTCACACATACATACATTATATATATATATAAATAAATATATACATATATATACATATATATATATACATATATATATATATATACACTCACATACACACACACACACACACATATATATATATATATATATATATATATATATGTATATATAGTACGACTAAAGTTGATGATGATGAGTTATGAGGCGAGAGACATTGAAACGGAAGTTTAATTCAGACGCCGCGTTTCCGGTTCCCCAAAATAAAACTGCGAGGAAAAAAATGCAAATGGTCGCCGAAGGCAATGAGTAATTAGAAATATTTTGCAAACAAACAATTGGATTAATAAGAGGTCGTCGATGATATATTTTCCTTGAAGATAATGACATTTTTTTTATTCCTCTTTTTTTCTTTAAAAAATAAATGGCACACACACACACACACACACACACACATAAAACAAAACACGCATTTAAATTTGTAAATAGAAAAAAATAGACAGAATAAATTTGCCGGAAAAAGACAAGTAATTATAGCAAGAACATACTTGAACATGTTACTAAATACTGCGTTGACCTTAACGTTTAGAAAAAATGGCTGTTTGTGGCTTCGTAAATGTTGATGAAGAAATTAAAAGAAAAGATGGTTTTAAAAGAACAGGAAAAAGAACGCCCCAACCAAGATGGCTTCCCAGGATTGTTTGCCCAAACTTATACAGAATGATTTGTATTTGCAGATGACTAAAGGTAAATGAGATACAAGAAGAAAAAAAGAAGTTTCGTTTGTTAAGAGAGAGAAAGAAAAAATCAGTGGTTTCAATCCAAGTATGGTACAAGGCCTTGTAACGCTCCCGAACCCAAAATGAGCCGTTTAGCAATATATATATATATAGCACGAGGCTTTGTATTTATTCAGTTTGATATGGTTTGACAGAATATTAAATATTAATTATATATATATGATAGTACGCAAACAGTTTGTTTGATATGGCTATGCCGACAATTTTTGGGAGAATATGTGCTTAATTGAAGTCATACCTAATTTGAAAATTAATTAGTTGATAATTAATGAATTAGGCGAATATATCTGTTTAAATGTGAAGCGTAAACAAATGGAGAAAAAGTCATTCTCTGAATGTACATTTCGGCCTATTATGCCTTAACAGCAGAGTTATAGACTCGAAGCCGCTTTGTGTATGATTCGAACCCTAACTGCCTGGCTGACAGTCGGAGATTCTAACCGTTACAATAGCAGGTCTTTCCAGATTTCTCGCTTTGTTTATAAACTCATATATCCTATATTTTTGGAGACTTGCTACATGACAGTATGATAGTACGCAAACAGTTTGATATGGCTATGCCAATATATATATATATATATATATATATATATATATATATATATATAGAGAGAGAGAGAGAGAGAGAGAGAGAGAGAGATATTGTCCGAGTACCGCATCATTGTTTCCGTTGGAGTAGTATCAATTCAGTAAGTTATTAAACAGAGTGCTCAATACCTCATAAAAAGTATTGCTTTCATAATAACTAGCAGGACTTGTGTATATACCACCGTATGATAATTTAGTTAGTACAACGTTTGATATGTTTACTTAAAAGATTTTGCAAAATAGTTCAAAATGTAAAAATTACAATAATCTTGATTTAACTCCCTATCTCTCGCTCTTTCACACACACAAACACACACACACACACACATACTCTGTCTCTGTCTCTGTCTCTCTCTCTCTCTCTGTGTCTCTCTCTCTTTCTCTGTTTGTCTGTCTGTCTGTCTCTATTTTTCTTTATTTCCATCTATTCATTGTGGCGATTGAAACAGATTAGCGTTATCGCTTTCGTGCGCTCACCCTCTCCATATTTCCCTTACTGTCTTTCTTTCTTTCGTCCGTATTATATTTTTCTGTGTAGTATGTCATTTTCCTTCTCTGTCTTTCTTTTTTTCTTTATAATAACTAGCACATATATGCACCTCCGGGTGCAAGTATTTAAATTTTAATGTAATAAAATATATTGAATTAGAAAGGCCAATGAAACTAAATAAGAATGCAGATAAAAAGATTTGAAACAGAGGGGAGTATAATCGAAAAATATAACAACTGAAACTTACTCTTCCATCACTCCGTCTTTCATTGCTAATTTTTATAATTTAAATATTTAGTTAAAATAGGAAGTAAAGAATAAAATTACTGCTATTTCTTGTCAAATGATTACTTTTAATATTTATCCGCGAGATTTTTGCTCATATTTAATAAAATTAAACCAAACAATTAGAAATCAATAATACTAAGCGCATATTTATTAAAATCAAATTTTTAAAATCAATATGCAAATTAACCTTCCTATTCACTCTATAAACTGCTATTTTGTTGTATATATAAATACAATTGCACGTTATTAGTATGTAGATATGGTCAACAGTATTGATAATGTAAAACAATTTTATTAATAATTGAGGTTAAAATAAAAATAAAATCATGGTAAATGTGACGTAAAAAACTAAAGGAATTGTGACTTGAGTAATAATATAGTTTCGGTTACAGACAGAAAAATACACTATCTCCATTATAAGAAGATGTGTGATATCAATAAATGAATAAATGAATAAATAAAATAAATCCACTTAAAATCTATCCTTCGTTTAAATTTAACACAATCAATAAAAGTAGCTCAGTCAGTAGATCATCCGCCAAGGAAGCGAAACGTACTGGTGAATAACACAAGATAATATATGACTAGCAAGACCTGTGGGTATACCACAGTATGATAACTTAATTATTAAACGTTTGATATGTTTTCTTAAGAGCTATTGATAAAAAGTTCAATATGTAAACATTATACTAATCTTGATACAGCTCTCATTCTTTTTTCTTTCTTTCCTTCCTTTCATCATTCCATTATGTTCGATTGAAACAGATTAGCATTATCGCTTCTGCGCGCTCACTCCTCTCTCTTTCCCTACTCTTTCTTTCTTTCTTACAATATATTTTCTGTGTAGTGTGTTTTCTTCCCTTTCTTTATAATACAATCGGAATGGTCCATTATTTATCTGAGGTGACGACACGCATAAGTAATAAGAATTCGGCGGATAAGCAACACCAGGATGTATATTTTTGTATTTCGTCTTGGGCGATTTGGATCGTCTCATTTTTAACCAGGGTTACTGACGGATGATAACAGACGAAATATTTTGGAACTCGCTTGTTTATACATATTAATATCTTATTATAATGGAAATTGTAGGTTTGTCTGTAACCGAAACTATATTACTAAACAAGTCAAATTCCTTTTGTTATTTACATTACATTCTCCATGATTTTATTTTTATTTAAACCTCAGTTATTAATAAAATTGTTTTACATTATTAATACTATTGACCATACCTACATACTAATAACACGCAATTGTATTTATATATACAACAAATATAGGTTTACAGTGTGAATGGGAAGGCTAATTTGCATATTGATCTTAAAAAATTGATTTCAATAAATACGTTCTAAGTATTATTGATTTCTAATTGTTTGGTTTTATCTTATTAAATATGAGCAAAAATCTCGGGTATAAATCTTAAAAGAAATCCATTAACAAGAAGAAATAACTAATATTAATCTTTACTTCCTATTTTAACTAAATAGTTAAATTAGGAAAATTTACCAATGAAAGACGGGAGTAACGGAAAATGACGGAAGAGTTAGTTTCAAAGTTGTTCTATTTTTCAATCATACCCCCTCTGTTCCAAATTTTTTATCTGTATTCTTATTCAGTTTCATTAGCCTTTCTAATTTATATATATTTTATTATATTAAAACTTAAATACTTGCACCCGGAGGGTGCATATATTTGCTAGTATAGATGATAATGGTAAGGAATTTTGCGTCTACCGCGGTTTTGATCGTTGGGATCTCTTCTCATACGCGGTTGATAAATACATAGACGAGCTGATTTAGCAGTGGAGGTGAGTGGTGAAATGGTTAATGTCGCAGGAAATAGACATGGCAAGACGAGTTCAAATTCTGGAGGAGGATTTTTACATTTCCCATAGCACTCATTAAAAAAAGGTGTGAATCCAGCTATTCTCATTCCAGTAATGGGTAAATAGTAGGACAGGCTAGGCTCTTTAAGCTTAGGCAACTATTCAAGGAAAAGGAAAACTCAAAAATGAAAACTTCTAAACTCCGTTTAAGAAAATGAACTTGTTTCGGATATAAATTTCTTTCGATATATTGTCTCGTCAGTCCGGTCTTTGTTTTTTTTTTTTTTTTTGAAGACCCGGTCTCACTGGTGTGATTTTCCCGTTTTCTACATGTTTGTGATTTTAACTTTTTTTTTTTTCAAATTTCACGTTTGTTAAACACGCCAGTGTACAAACTACAAGTTTAATAAACGCAGAATTAAAACAAAAATGAGAGACAAAAACAAAGCAAACAGAAAAATCCCATCAGTGAGACCGGGTGTGAAGTCTTCAAAACAAAAAAAAAATAAAACACTAAACAAAAACAAAAAAAAAAAACGAAAAAAAAACAAAAAAAAAAACGAAAAACAGTTTGACTAGACAATATGTCGAAATAAATTTATATCAAAACAAGGTATATATCAATTTATTTATTATTTATTATACTATATATATATATATATATATATATAATATATATAAAAATTATATACGCAAATATTCATAAGATTTCTCAATTTGGTTGAATCCTATCAAGGAAACACTTGATATCATCAGTATATATATATATATATATATATATATATATATATATATATATATATATATATCATCATGTCGCGCTATTAGCACGGATATCCATTCCAATTTCTCTCCAGCCGTCCCTATCTCTCATTGTTCTCAGCATCCAGTATATATATATATATATATATATATATATATTATATATAATATATAAGATTTTTTTTGGGGGGGTGTTTGTTTATTTTTTAGAAGCATTGCTGGATAAAGTATATATATTAAATATTTTATATTTTTGCTTGAAGGCAATTACAATGCGAATATCGCATGAATTCGATAATTATAGTAGATAACAATGAAAGTGAAGCAAAGAATTACTCGGTGTGTAGAATATCGTACAGACTGTTTCAACTTTATTAATTCTCATCAGTGATCTATACTAACGATTTCCCTCGACAGAAATCGAAACCGGGACTTAGTGTCTCTATCCTGCTGAAGTCTCGGTTTTCGATTTCTGTCGGAGGAAATCGTTAGTATATATCGCTGATAGACTTAATAAAGTTGAAACAGTCTGTACGATATTCTACACACCGAGTAATTCTTTGCGAATTCACTTGTCATTGTTATCTCTATATTATTGAATTCATGCAATATTCGCATTGTAATTGCCTTCAAGCTATATATAAACCGTTACGCACAAGTAGGAGGTGATACAAGGTCAATATCTCAAGCAACTTTATATTTTTTTTAGTGATTTCCTTCTCCTAGATTGGTTGCCTAACCAAGTTTAAAGAGCCCAGTCTATCCTACTATTTATCCATCGTCCGTGTATAAAACTTTATTGCGAATAATCTTGTAACCTCAATCCACAGAAAGAAATATTTCTTGTCGCACTTTTGGATTTTTCGGAACTTTTTCGACAAGTATTGGTAGCGAAACCTTCGGGGAGGCAAACTTAATTACCATAAGTTACACCCGCAAAGCTGAGATTGTTGGAGCAACCCCAAATAATTACCGGAGAGCCCAATTGACATTATTTAGCCACGGTGTCCACTGTCGACCTTAGAAGCTCCGTCCAATCCCGTCGGGTCGGTAGTAGGCAAATCAGCAGCTGGTGAGTAACGCGAAGTAATTGTCATTTTGACCCCCCCACCACCACCACGCCCACCCATACACACTTATTGTATCCATTACTCAGGGTCAATTAAGTACTTGTCAGGAAAGTTAAAGACAATAATCGGCCGCTTGATTGCTTCTGAATATCCCGGCATGATTTCAATGTGACGATTTGTCAATTGTGATCTTTCAGCGAAATCGGTTTATATATATATATATATATATATATATATATATATATATATATATATATATTTACAACTGAAAATAAGAATAGATAAAATAAATAAAATGGAAAGTTAAAAAAGGGAGAGAGAGATAGAAAAAATCAAAACAAAAAAGAAAGCAAGGGAAAGAAAGAAAATGAAAGCTAAGCATAAAAAAATCTTCCATAACCGACTTTTTATTTTGAATTGGATGGATACATTGTTGCCATGTTTGCCACAATAATTGTCGCAATTTTGACCGGATGATAAACAGAAAATATTAGATACATATGCAAGGCAGGATCTTAAGCATTCGTTCTCAAAAAAAAAAAAATATTTAGAAAAAAAAAAGAAAAAAAAGAGAAATTGCAGTTATTCGCCCATTTCATTCATAACATAGAGGGGGAAAAGAGAAAAAGAAGAGGAAAAAAAGAAGGAAGAAAAAAAAAAAAAAGAAGTATCACCCAGCAAAAAAAACAAAAAACAACTTAAGCACGTCCATTTCTGATTTTCGTCTCTGATGATAAAGTTTCTTTGAAATCGATAAGACAAAAAAACATATTTTTGTTTTTATTTTTTATACGCATTGTATTGCCTTCAAATTTTAATATTTTATAACATACTTTAACAATGCTTCAAGCAAATTACCAATTACTTAAATATATATATATATATATATATATATGTAATAGAGTGAAAAATTTGAAAAAACACAGGTTCAAATAAAATGAGTGATATTTATTCAGCCAACGCTGCAGTGTTTCAATCTGTTTAGTAGATCTTTTCAGTGCCTTTGTTGATATGAGGAAAAGTAAAAAAATTTATCACAGAAATAATGAGGCTGTGATCGGTTTGTGTAGCGTGATTATGAAGGTCCACCGGAGTTTGATAGTAGAAATAAAACTGTGGGCGGACTACTATAGAAAGAGAGGAAGAAGAAATAAGAAAAGTAAAGGTTAAAAAAAGGAGGAGTGGACACACAGTGGGTTGCCGGTAATTTGACCGAAGAATGACACCGGAACGGAAGTGACGTGGTGACGAGGAACGAGAAAGAAGAAAATCGCTCTTTTTTGTCTTTCGGCGGCGTAGGGTTCGGACGGGGCAGCTGGTCCCTAGTGTTGGGACAGTGATATAGTTGGTACTATGTTGAAAGGTACAGTAATTTAACAGTGTCCTCCCTCTCTTTCTCTCTGTCTCTCCTCTCCGAAACAGAGCCCACGACACGAGCCTGAAAATTAAATGCTAAGCCATTGTGACCATATATCGCACGTATCTATTGTGCCTTCTTTATTTACAATGACGACTGCTACTTAAACTTGAGTTGGCTACGTATATCGTTCCGGAGTTTGCCACAAAGACACTTTGGTACTTTGTTATACAACCAATAAATTTTTAGTGCCATGATTTTTGAGGCATGGTGACAAGGCCCACTACGTTACATTTGTTTAATCCTAAGCGTCTCATAAATTTGCGAATCTTTTCATAAGATCGCTAACTTTCCATTCAAAACATTTTTAAACAGTAATCAGGCACCATGAACCCCATGCCCACACACTACCATTACTATATATATATATATATATATATATATTATATATATATATATATATATATATATATATATATATATGTTATAAGCGAATTATTATTAATAAGCTAATCAACTTTTGTCTCCTAAAGGTTTTTTTTACTGTTTAGTTTAATGACACGAAAATTATACTAAATTATTCCTTACTTTTATGATTGAGTTATGTTTGAAAAAAGTTCCATTTTAATTGGTTCGAATTATTCGTAATTTCCAATTAAGTCAAAAACTGACCAATATTCTACTTTACATTATTTTCTTGGAGCGTAGAGAGAGAGAAAGATGGGAGAATTTGAAATATGTTTCCGTGTTAAATTTCACAAGTTACAACCCGTACCTTAAATTAGGTCAAACCTTCCCTTTCTTAGAAAGCTTACAAAAGGATTTTAATGTTTTTTCCGGCCGTATTCATTTAAAAAATTAATTCGCTTTGCAAACTCACGTTTCCCTAATCTCAATTATTTACCAGAGCTGAATGTATGACCCAACGGTTCACGTGTTGTCTAGTATATATATATATATATATATATATATTATATATATATATATGAAAAATGGAAGTGAATCCAAATTATGTTGAAAAATAAATAAATACAGGAAAGAAAATGTTCAATGGACAAAATGATTAATGAAATGCCGACACGTGTTTTGACCGAGAGGATGTTCATGTAAACAATGTATTCTATTTATTATCATTTCAAATACAAAATAAAATAAAATAATAATAATAGAAAATATAAAAAGTTTTTAAAGTATACAGCAAAACAGCCGTCATCAGGGCAAGATGTTTGATATTTGAAATTAAAACGGTAAGAATACAGAGAATTTGAGTTGGACTATGAGGGCCGGCTTAGCTCAGTCGGTAGAGCGTTTAGCTAGAAACCGCAAGGTTCCTAGTTCGATACCGGCACTCGCCAACTCAGCGCATGAGTACAACAGTGATCTGTGCGGTAAAGTACGGAGCTGATGGTAGGTGAGACGCTCAACCACAGACCCAAAAAACAATCTGTTTGGTGTAGCGCTAGTGAAAAAGGGATAGACTCCCTCGCTGATTGGCTGATACCGACTTTAGCAAAAAATAAATATTTTTTTATAAAATATTTATTTTTTGCTAAAGTCGGTATCAGGTAAATGTCTTGGAATAATGGGAAATGAATGTCCAGCAATTTTAATCATTTTTTTTTTTGTTGATAATTTCTTCGTTTATTCTAATCTGAAATCAATAATTCTCTTTGACGAATCTAATCAAGTTAGAGATACATTTTTTATTCTTCTTCTGACACATGTCTCTCTCCCTCTCTCTCTCTCTCTCTCTCTCTCTCTCTCTCTTTCTGTAGACAGTCACCATCTAAGCAATGACATGTTTTCTGGACTGCGATTAACGTCGTTTTATATAGAAAAAAAAGGAAATTGTTATTTTGAAGCATGAAGTGAATCATTTCTTTATGAGAATTTGCTGCGAAATGTTTTCTCTATTCACACGTGATTAGATTCAAAATATATTCGCGAATTATTTTTTTCTCATTTGAAGGTGTTTACTCTAAACTGAAAGACGGAATATTTTTTGCTTTTGAAATAATGGAATGGCAACTATTAATTAAATGTATTTACGATAGAAAAAAGTAAAAGTAAAAAATTACTGTCAAAAATGTTGTTTTTTTTACAGTGTGAAGAAAATCATAAAGAAAAGATGTAATGGGAAGAGAATTATGAGAATGTACCACAAAGAAGAAGAAGAAGAAGAAGAAGAAGAAGAAGAAGAAGAAGAAGAAGAAGAAGAAATGTATTTTAGGAAGGAATCAATGTATTTTATTAAAAAGAGAGAGAAATAAAGAAAGAAAGAAATAATAATAATAATAATATAATAATAATAATAATAATAATAATAATAAGAAGAAGAAGAAGAAGAAGAAGAAATATTAATTTTATTAACTAGAAGAGTAAAAGAAAAAAGATATAGAAACGGACAAAGAAAAAGAAAGAAATAAAAGAAAAAAAGAAATGAAGGAAGGAAGGTATTCGATCAAAGGGATACGGAAAGAAAAAAGATTCGAAAAGAAGAAGAAGAAGAAGAAGAAAGAAGAAGAAGAAGAAGAAGAAGAAGAAGAAATTAGAAATAAAGAAAAATAAACAAAGAAAGAAAGAAGGAAGAAAGAAAGAAACTGAAATATATTTTATTTACTGGAAAGAGAATTAAAGAAAAAAAGTAAAGAAGTTGAAAGAATGAAAGAGATGAAAGAAGAAAAGCAGGAAAATAAAAAATATTTTGTATGAGAGAAAAAAAACAATTTTTTTTTCGACGACGGACCAACAAGATGTGAAGATAATGTGTTTGAGGTTAAAGGTTAAATTAGAAAAAGATCAAATATAAAACAAACCAACTGACAAAAAGAAATTGAAATGAGAAGAAAAAAAATCGTCTCTTTCGTTGTCAATTCAATTTATTTTGTTTTGAATATTTATCACAAAGATTGAACATTGAGCAGTGAAAGGTTTACATCAAATTACAGATCTAACTTAAATGATCGTAACTTCAACTGCAAATAGATCAAAGTGGAGACTAGACAATGCCATTTTTCCTCGAATTCTATAGTCACTGTCCCCCTCCATCCCCTCTTTAGATTAAACATTCTCTCCTTGCTCAAGAAACTCTCGCTCTCCCTTCGAACGATCCTAGGCCGAAAACCTATTTTTGTGGTCTCCACCTACGTTCTCGTTTGTCCTGCCCGTCTCGAGACGTTAGATGTCGCAACTGTGGCAAACGTGGTCACTTTTTCAAGGTTTGAGTCCTTGTATGTACGTGTGTGCATGCCTACAGGTTTAGAGTTTGTATACCTGCAAGAGTATGTATGTTGATATGTACCCGGGAGCATGTGTGTGAATGCGACCACGTGTATTGATGGGTGTTCCCCTCTATGCATATATGTATCCATCTAGCTACCTATCTATTTATCTATCTATCTCAACTTTTTTTTTACACCCTTACATCTATATATTTATCTATCTTAGTATGTTTCTATCTATATATGCATCTTATTCTGTGCCTATCTACCTATCTTTCTCAATCTGTTTATCCATTTATCTTACATCTACCTATCTATCTATTTATCTATCTTAGTCCGCGTCTATCTATCTATCTATCTACCTCAGTCTGTTTCCTCATCTATCCATCTATCCGCTTCTATCGATCTATCTACCTCAGTCTGTTTTCTCATCTATCTATCTATCCGCTTCTATCTATCTATCTACCTCAGTCTGTTCCCCCATCTATCTATCTATCTATCTATCTATCTATCTATCTAACATTCTATCTACCTATCTCTGTCCATTTTATCTATCCATCAATCTTTCTGTCTTTTTCTTCTTTCTTTCTACCTATCTCAGTCTGTTTATATGTATATATGTGGTTTCCTTCACAAAAAAACTGTTCCTCATCTACTGTTGTATCACCAATTACAGTAGCAGCTGCTTGTCCCTGACTGCCTCTCAAAGACAATAGTGAGTGTTAAAATAAACGGATTGACTATCCATGCTCTTATTGACACAGGCAGTTACGAAGATTTTATTGATGCCAGTATTGTGAAATCAAACAAATGGAAAATATTTCCTTGCCCCAATATCGATGGCAAATTCATCTTTACTAGTATAGCCATCTTAACATGCGTATACCCGTGATTGTATACCATTCTTAATCTCGTTCTGTATTTCTTCTTACTTCATACAGCTTGGTGTGAGTATGGATCTGAGTAGCTCTTCTAACTTATTCTGGGCTGTCTATGTTCTTAAGATTCTGGTTGAGACCTCCTGTGTTGTCTTTGCTTTTTATTACAATACATTACTTTGGTGTATTCACATTTTATTAAAGTCTTGGATCCGGTTCCCTCAACCGTGCGTGTGAGAATCTAGCTAACCGAAGGAGAAGCGCCATTGCGTCCTTCTTCCACAGTCAACCAGAAACTGATTATCTAAACACTCTCTCCTACGCTTGCCTGGCAAACAGGAAGAGGTATCACAAAGACGTCTCTTACAAATGCCTGAAACTTGATTATTTTTCAGTTAACTTGAATTCAAATTCATTACACTAAGCGTGCATAATTGGATACCCATCAATCATGCAATGATACGTTATTCTCACTCTTGAAACAGTGTTGGAAGTCTTCAACTGACACTGACTTTAGTTGGTTCGTCACAACCTGTTGCGTGTTTCAGCTCTGTCATCGTGTTGGGGTTAATTAGTCGTATTCAACATAACCGTGTGCAAAAAAATTGGATACTGCACAGTTAATCTGGAACTAAAGGAAAACTCCTATCAAGGGATCAAATTATCAATCAAATGATGAAAAACCTCTGTTGCGAGGCAATTTTGGGTCACAATTTGCCAGTCATGTACATTTAAACTAGCTGAAAGCGGGAAAATTGCCTGCTCTAATTATAATGGAAATTAATTAACTTTTTGTCTGTAACCGAAATTACGTCAGCACTGAGCTACCCGGCCCTTACGGTAGCAAAGACATAAATTCAAGGGCGTTTGGTAACTGTCAGTTACCACATAGGCGAGAAACTGACAGTTACCAAGTGTCATTGATTTTGTCCTTATTACGCTAACTTAGATATACATACTCTATCAATGATATTGAGCTCTTTACTCATAAATATAGCATATTATATTATCAATATTAATTTATATTATATATATATATATATATATATATATATTATATATATATATATATATACGATCGTCTGTTGTTTACAGACTGGATCTCTCTGGTGATCGAAAAATATATAAACAAATGTATGTATTTAGTAATTTAAACACCTCTTCTTAACGGCTGTCAAATGGCCAATAGGTTAACGAATTAACTGATGAAAAGTTGGTTGGAGGTAGTTGCTGTGTCTAGCCACACTGAAGAGACGTGAAACCTCGAAACGCAGTGTCTTTGTATGACACACACACACACACACACACACACATATATATATATATATATATATATATACCAACCCCTGCACACAACCAAGAAGTGATACAAAATAAATTATTAAGCAGAGTTTAGCAGATCTCACTTCAGAGTTTTCCTTTACCTGGACCGGTTGTCATACCAAGTTTAAAGAGTCCGTGCTACTATTTACCCATAGCTGGAAGGAGAATAGTTGCATTGGTATATTTTCCAAGGCAATGAGTACTATGTGAAAGGCAACCAGCCTGGTACAGGATTTGAACTCATATTGCCATCCTCATTTCCCACGGCGTTAATCATTACACTACTGGCATCTCAAGAATTCAAATGGGCTTATATTCAAGAAATATAGCTTATTTACCAATTTCGTTCGGATTAATTGTGTAACGGATACGAGGAGATAAGGAGATTTATATAGTTACTGTCTGTAGTTGTGCCGTGGAGTTGACAGACGACCCCCACAAGATTGATTTGTCTTAGGACTATTTAGAAGCCAGATCCCGGGAGCAGCGTAAGATCAACGTAAGACAAATCGTATTTAACCGTGTATCGTATTTCTTCTCGGAAATAAACCTCGTTACATCTACATGTGCGTCGACCTTCGCTGACCCCCTAACACGGGTTGACTTCTGGTTTAAAAAGTATGGTAGCTAATTTTGACGTGTAAATACGCACTTAGATACTAATTGAGATATCAATTGTCTTCTCTATAAATTCACCAATAATAATTTAATACTGCTGGTAATGATGCTAAGGCCCCGAAACCATGTTTGGCCCCAGGATCATCATTTAATGAAGACTTTATTGGAAGTCCTGAAATTGTTTTCAAATTAGTCCTCAATTCTCTTAGATAATCAATGCGTGACTTTTCAAATTCAATTATTTCCCTTGTGGCATTCAGACCTCCATTTACATCAGTCCATGGTGTTGTGTTCAAAAGAGAATTGAGAGTAGTTAAAGATTATATTTAAGTTTATCCTTAAAATGCGACAAGGGTCTTACCTATGTTCTGCTCACCATGGTAGAGCTCCTACGCTCTTATGGCACCCCCAATCATTTTTTTATCATATATGTGCTAGAAAGAGGTGGCTGAGAGTTTTAGTGTTCTGGGTATGGTGCTAAAATTCATCTAGTGATAGAGTTCCAATTTTGGATCTCTGGGGAGTGTGTAGTACCCCTTAATCACAATTACTCACAGGTCCACTTTGATCCATAGTTGTACTATTTATTAGTGTCCTGGAATGAGTAAAAAAACAATTGTTTAAAAAGAAATCGATTTAAAAAATGTTGAATACCCATCAAGAATGAATAAAACAAAACGTCTTCAGCATAAGATAACCCAAAAAGGGTTGACATGCCGTATTATCAGGTCTCTTACGCTATATATGCCAAATTCATCAGTCTCCTTCCACACATGACGTTGAATTAATATCTGTCAGTAATATTTTGAAAGGGAAACAGTGAAACTGCAGTGGAACTTGTGCGTGAGATATTTTAAGTGGAAAGATGCTGCACAGACCCCAGTCAACTATCTTGACAGTCCCGCAGTTGGTCCAGTGGCTGGGGAAAGTCCAAGACGACTGGACTGCCTAGCTGCTGCAGGGTGTTGTTTCAGAAGCCGGAGCGCTTGCGACGAAGCGCCAGGTTATGTTGGGGATTTATGTGAGTAGTAAGTAAGTAAGTAAAGTAAAGTCGTCGGGGCGGCCTAAAGTCGGTATCAGCCAATCAGCGAGGGAGTATATCCCCCTTTCACCTGCGCTAGACCAAGGAGATTATTTTAGCATCTGAGGTGGAGCGCCACACCTATAATCAGCTCCTTACTTTACCGCACAGATCCCTGTGCTACTCATACGCTGAGTTGGCGAGGACCGGTATCGAACTATGAACCTTGTGGTTTATAGCCGAACCCCAATCCTACTAGTATCCATCGATATGAATGGCCGTTGGCTCAACTGGAGCTCATCCGTCCTTTAACAGCTCTGGTTTTTAGTGATGCTGGGTGTCCACACACTAACCACACCAGACAAGCCGAGGCATGCCTGATGGGGAGTGCCAGTTTAGTCCCCAGCAAACCGACCATGGAAAAGGTAGTACTAGTTTACAAGGTACTAGTAACAGGTAAGAAAAAAGACCTGACCTTACACACCGTAAATAATATTACACATTAGTTATGACATACATAAATACATAGGAGGTGCGTGATGTATTGGCTACCAACTTAAGAAATGGAATCGACGAAAGGAGTTCAAATCCTGGACGAGGCTGTTTGCATTGCCCATAGAATTAATGCCCTTTGGAAAGGTATAAATCCAGCTATTTACTCCCCAGCTATGGGTAAATAATAGAGAAGACTGGGCTCTTTAACCTTAGTTAGACAACTAGTTGAGGAGTAGGAAAACTTTGAATTCAAACTCGTTAAACTCCGCCTTAGATATTTAGCTTGTGTCACATCCTTCTCGTGCAGATGGGTTGGTAAATATATATAAAATAGTGAAGTTCTGGTTTTGGAGCTCTGGGGAGTGTAGAGTACCCCTTCATCACCATTACTCCCTGTTCCCCTCTGACTCGGAGTCGTACCTTGTATTGTCAAATGTATGGGTTAGATATTTTAAAAATTGAGTTTGAAAAATAAATTGAATACCCATTATTATCCCTATGGCAAGCTTCTAATCTTTTTATCATATGTGCTAGAAGGCGGTGACTGATGTCCTGGGTATGACGTTAAACTGATTTTAGTGGTGACGTTTCAATTCTGGAAGTCTGGGAATTCATCGCTATTGTTAATTGAATAAAAAATGACTTTAAAAAATATTTAAGAAAAAATTGTTGTTAAAAATATTGATTTCCCAACAAAAATAAATAAACATATTTGGCATAAAATAACCCAACAAGGGTTGATATACCGTAAAATCCAACCTATTAACCAACCGACATGTGTTCAAAAGATAAATTTCAATACCCATTAAGAATGAATAAAACAAAACATTTTCGGCATAAAATAACTCAACAAAGGTTGACATGCCGTAAAACCCAACCAACTAATCTATAAGCCCATTACCATAAAATTCGATTGGAAGTAGAACGACAGCTTTTCAGCAGAACTAATACTTTTATAATAAGGATTAAAACTTCCTCAAATTTGCATTACCAGAAAAAAAAATACTCGTCATTTCTCGCCGATAAGAAAATTCAATTGAGAGAAACCTAAAAAAAAAAAAAAAAAACAACAACAAACAAACACAACCCAAAGAAGATCAAGGTGGGAAATTCTTCGTAGCCTAATTAGTGCTGAAACCATTTCCAAAGACTTCTCCAAGATATCTCTTCAGATTACGACTAAGCGAAACCTTCTACCTGAGCGGCATCAAAAACCATTCTAAATTGAAATTCTAGACAACCGTATCACGTTTTTTAACAGGTCTCGTCTTCTCTCCAAGAAGCTATAAAATAAGATTTATTTAATGCCTGTGTAGAGGGTGGATTTTTAACAAAAGTTAGTCTGGCAGATCCATTATTATTTATAGCAAGGTAGATCCTCGTTGGATGCTCCATAAAAATCCCCACGTAAGTATATAACAATATAGTCCGAAATTTTAATTCAATAATTTCCAATTTAAAAAAAAAAAGTGATAAAATGATGTGATTAATTCAATCAATCAATATTTCCCATAATTCCACCCCCACCCAAAAATAGACCCCCCAAAAAAAGAACCCACCAAAAAACAATAGATAAATGAAATAACGCACTAATGAGTTTCCCTTCTGTTACTATACAAATATTAATTTTAAAATATCTTCCCAAATATAGATAATTTGCCATAAGAGCAATAGGCTCGGGACAATCGTATAGATATTAGGACTTGATATGAACAGCCGATTGATCGAAGGGGTCCCTCTCCGACCGTCCGTTTAACCCCCAAGTAATGGCCAAGAGAGTTGCATGGCATAAATTGATCAGCCAGCAGGAATCCGTACTTAAGCATCATGGGTCGCCACCTACAGCCAACATGAGGTGGGGGTGATGTTACACTTCTGCAGAGGTGCAGTCTACGTATTCAACAGCATAGCCGACAAGGCTACCTAGGTAGTAATATCTCATCAACAGAAAGCGTATTCATTGCAGTTGGAACTTCGGTTTTCCGAGCTTTTGATTTTCGATGAATTATCAGAAAAAGATTGGGCGTTTGCCATAAGAGCAATAGGGTCGGGACAATCATATAGGTAGAGGGCTTGACAGGATCAGCCAACTGAGTGGATGAGGCCTCTCCGACTTTCCGTTTAGCCTAAGTAAGAATAAAAGTGGAGTTATGCATGTCACAGACTGCTCATCCACCAAGATTCCGTCCTTAAGCATCATGGGTCGCCACCTACAGCCAACAGGTAACCTCATTGTGAGGAGATTTAACACCTATGCAGAGGTGAAGTCGGCGTATTCTACAGCCACATACAAAAAGGTGACGTTGGTTGTAAAATCTCATCTACAGAAAGAGTAGTCATTGGAGTTTAAACGTCGGCTCTCCTAGCTTCTCAATTTCAAGAAGATTTTAGAAAAAGTTTGTGGGTTTGCCATACCAGCAATAGAGTCAGGACAATCATATACGTGCTAGGGCTTGACATGACCATTTGATTGAATGGAATCTTTTCGACTTTCCATTTAACCAAAGTAAGGGCAACAGTTGAGTGCTACATGTCATAAACTGCTCAGCCACTTAGATTCCGTTCTTAAGCATTTTCGGGTTGCCGCCTACAGCTAACAGGTGGACCCATTGAGGGATGTTACACTTCTGCTACAGCTAATAGGTGGACCCATCATCTCGGGTGTATAATGGAGAGAAAGACAGTTAGATTAGAGATAATAACTTTATTTTATTACTCTGCTGCTCCTGATGATTCGTCTAGAGGTTCTATCTTGTCGGCCGCCATGTAATCTCCTTGACTTCTAGTAAGGACTGGTTTTCTTCTCCTGTTCTTTGTTGTGCAGGTTGGACTGGGCATTGCTGGTTTAATAATCTAATTAACAAGCACAAAATTGTGTTTGTTTCTTGATCAAGTTTTATTTCTTAGCCCATGATTCCGCCGCTGGCAGAGACGGACCCGTCAGAGCCGACAATTGCGTATGCACTCTTTGAAAGCTGGATCGCTTCTGCTAACTAAACTAACTTATTCTTATTCTCACGCCTCTGTAACGGCACGTTTTTTAAGGGGTCAAGGGTTATTAACCGTCACCGGTAATTTTCCATGGGGCCCCGTTATTTTTAAGTTAACGACCCTTATTAAAATTTCTAACTACAGATACGTTCGTAATTTATGACTGGTCATAAATTGTAACAAACGTACTAGCTTCTCATTTACAAAATAATGCTTTCAAAGATCGTCAGTGTCTTCTGCTTTAAAAAAAAAAAATTAAATTCATTAAAAACAATTAAAAACTAAAATATTGCAAAGACAATTGAAAGTGAGTTGTGATAATTTACAGGGAGCATGTTTATCAGAACGAGGCGAACTTTGATATTTTGTTCCGTGAACTTTGGGAACCCACAAAAGCAAACATAAACCTGGTTTATTTGCAATTTACGTTGGTGCTCCCGGCAAATATCTCGTTTGACCTTTTCATGCACACTGAAGATAAACACGCTGTTCCTGTGATATTAGGGCATTCGAATGAAGAAGAGGAAAGGTATGCAAGTAATATAAACGTCTTTGTTAATATGTATATTTACCTTATGCATATATATATATATATATATATATATATATATATATATATATTTGTGTGTGTGAATGTATACATAAATATACAGAGGTGTATATACATGTATATATATCTGTACATATTTGTGTACATATATATGTATATATAATTGTATATATATAAACAGGTATATATATATATATATATATATAATATATATATATATATAAATATATATATATATCCTTCTATGTTTCACTCGCTTTCTCTTTCACTGTGTCTCTCTCTAGCT
>CM042167.1:56220859-56238359 GCA_023376005.1 Doryteuthis pealeii
GCATGCTCAAATTTTGAGTGTATTCATTCTACGTTATGACGTTTTAGGTAGTGTGACGTAATCCGACGTCGTTTTTGTTACAGACAAAAACTGGAAGCGAATCTCCATTATTAATAGATTAATATACAGTGGTGCCATGATTTACGAGTTTAATTAGTTGGTGAATCAGTTTCCTCGTATATCAAATTAACCTTCCTCATGGAAATGAACTAAAATGCCATTAATGCGTTCCAGCTCTGCCTGTTTATAGATAAATAAATAGCACTGTAATGTATAACATCTCATTATAATGAAGATTATTTAATTGTCTGTTGGTAACCGGAATTACGTCACCATTGACGTCACTATTTCCTTACTTATTTAACTTCTATTCTCAATGATTATGAAATAGTCATTATTGAATCTTAATTAACAACATATTTATTAACGATGTCTCTATTAAAGTCTAGCAGAGTTAGATTTGCCGAAAAATTGCCCATATTATTAATGCATTTAAATTCCTGAAATATATTATATATCTCTAAGAAATAAAGATTTACATAGTATATGATGGAAATAATTTGCAAAATGATGTTAACAAAACTGGGTTTAATAAATAATTATTTGCTGTTACTGATTTCTAATAATATCATGTTATTCTCAATCTTATTAAAAGCATTATTAAAATTATATATGGTATATATAATTTTATATTGAAATCAATTAAAATAATATTGAAATAATGTTATATTCGTTCTTATTTAGTTTCATAAGTCTTTTAAACTTAACCTGATATTTTATTACATAAACAAATTAAATACTAGAGCGAAGGGGATGCATACTTTTGGTAAATTTTTTTTCCTTAATTGCTACATTTTTTCACCTTTGCTTAATTTAATTTTCTCTATTGTTTATTTTTTGGAGGAGATTCTTTTTCGCCACACTTATATCACTTTCATCTGTTTGACGTTTCAATAAAAACCTAATCAATTAAAAAAATGTCGAGTAGTAGGAAAAATATAGACTTTAAAAGTCTATAATTATCTACCCATAGCTGGAGAGAGAATAGTTAGATGCATACCTTTCATAAGTTTATTAGCACTATGTGAAATGCAAACCGTCGGGGATTTGAACTCGGTTCACCGAAGTCATTTCTTACGACGATAACCATTACTCCACGGATCTTCATCATTTTCACTATCGAAGATCATACCCGTAAGCATCTGCTTGTTGATTCTTTTTCTCTTCGGTAAAAATAGCTTTTCTATAAAAATAAAACATAAATGAAAGCTGAGGCGTGCTTTTCAGAAAGCTCCGCGGGCCGCATTTGGCCTGCAGGCCGCAGTTTTTATATGACTATTCTAAGGTATTATTTCTTCTTTATATCCATTTGAAATGGTATTCACACAGTATCCGATTCTTCGTATCGTATCAGTATTGCATTCTGGGAAGGCTATATAATTGTTGTGTCCCTGAAGTTACCTTTTGTGACTGTGAAGTCCAATTCAAGAAACAGCCCCGACCACAGATGTCCCATGTGAAGACTGTCCCTGAAAATGCCGGTGCATTGTTGCTGTCGCTTTCCTCTGGACCTCTTGTATTCATGTTGTGCCAGGATGACTTCAGACATGAACAGTCCGCTACGGAGAGCCTACCACCACCGAGAGCGGTCCTGAACCAAATTTTCCCAGCTGGAAGGGGTAATGCTAAATCACCTCAGATCATACTTGCAGAAATCCTTGAATCGCAGCTGGGTGCGACCAATCTGTCTTTTACCAGCCAAAAGCTTCTCATAGTGGATGTCCCTCGTGTTTCGTCCATCAACCATCCAGCGGAATTGACCAGCCATTGACGACAACACTGTCTTTACTAAGACAGTGTTGTCGTCAATGGCTGGGTCAATTCTCTCTCTAACAGCGGCGGCTAAAAAGCTTCCACCTTCGCTGCCTTAAACATATACTGGACATCACCTGGAGGGACAGGATCACGAACACAGCAGTTCTAGAGTGAGTTGAATTTCTCTGCTTGTGTTTCTCTACTAAGCAGAGAAATTCAACTCACTCTAGAACTGCTGTGTTCGTGATCCTGTCCCTCCAGGTGATGTCCAGTATATGTTTAAGGCAGCGAAGGTGGAAGCTTTTTAGCCGCCGCTGTTAGAGAGAGTACAGAGTCCAGGTCTCACTGATTTATTCGTAGTTTTCTGTCTTTCCGAAAGTTTTCATGATTTATTGAATGAGCTGTTTTCCTTCCTTCACATGTTTCCTCTTTTATTCAGTATTCCAAAGGAGCCACCGATGCTTAAAGACGGAATACTGGTGGCTGTTTAACCATGACACGCAACACTCCACTTTGGCTCTTACGTAGGCTAGCCCGTATTGCTCTTATGGAAAACCACCAAACCTTTTTATCATATATGTATTAGAAAGCGATGGCTGAAGGTCGTAGTGTTCTGGATATGACGTTAAACCGCATCTAGTGGTGAAGTTAAAATTCCGGAAGTCTGGAGAGTTTGGGAGTTTCCCTTCATCAACATTAATCCCAGGTCCACCCTTACCCAGAGTATTAATACACGTAAGAGTCCATATTTTGGGTTAAATAGATTTTTAAAATGAGTATAAAAGTATATTGTAAAATGGGTTAGAATATTGAATAGCCAACATGAATGGATAAAAAAAAAATGTTTCGGTAAAATATAACCCAACAAGGGTTGACATGCAAATTAAAATCCAACCAACCAACCAACCAACATATTTCTTCCCTTGTTTTGTTAAAATCTCAGATCATTTGAACGTGGATTGGCATTCTTTAAAAAAAACACACACACACACACGACGCACACACACACAGACGCACACACGCACACACCACACACACACACACACACATATATATATATATAATATATATATATATATAATTTGCTCTACTAACGTATTGAGCACTTTATATTTCTTATATCGCTGTTTATCATTGTGAAACTTGAATCAACTAACCATTGTGACCATTTTTCACCGGTAAGTCCCTTTTTCCACAAATACCATATATATATATATATATATATATATATATATATATATATGAGTTCACTCCGTACTCGGATAAATTTTTAGAAAATCCTTATGCTACCGTGCGAAGAAAGCTTCACACACACTTTCACACCACCCACACATTCACATACACAGACACACGCCCGAACACACACACACCACACACACACACACACACACACATACATATATATATATATATATATATATATATATATATATGAGTTCAGTGCGTACTCGGATAAAAAAAACAACTTTAGAAACCCTATACAACAGTGCAAAGAAAGCTTCACACAACACACACACACACACACACACACACACATATACATATATATATATATATATATATATATATATATATATATATATATAACAGACTGTAAGACTAGAAAGAAATTCCTGGTTTCTTTTTTTAGTGTGACGCAGTTTTAAGACAATATTTACCTGTCCAAACTTCAATAGAAAAAAACAACGGATTTACCCATTTAATTTCCCCAAAGAATTTGATATCTTTAAAGAGTTTTTCGCGTGTTTTTTTCCTTTTTCTTAGAACGTGAGTGACGAGCGCGTCCATAAATACTTTTCTTGTTTATCTCAAACATGAAGGCCACACGCGCACTTGAAAAAAGAAATAAACAAAGCGACAAAACACTAAACAAATATGCCTTTACTTACTTAAATATTGGAACTATTTAAAGTGTTGATTTTTAAAGAGTACTGGAACGTACCTGCTGGGTTCTTTTTTATTTTTATTCTCATGCAGAGAGAATGGTATGACGGTTGTACTGAAACTAACGCCTACCTGTAAAAACTTTTTTCTATATACCCCATAAAATTGCGATGAAGAGGTACTAAAAAATCTCCATGGTTCCTGAATTTGAACCTCACCACTAGATGCAGTCTAACGTCTTACCCAGAACACAAAACCCTTCAGCCACTATCTTCTAGCACATATATATGATAAAGTGGATGGGTGACTGTCATAAGGGCAATAGGGTTGGGACAATCATATAGGTCCTAGGGCTTGACGTGACCAGCAATCACATCCAATCTAAACATGAAACTCAAGTTTATATTATTGGTAATTTTATCTATTTACCAACCCCTCCGCTTAAGCGACACAAGGGGAATCTGTTAAGCGAGGTTTAACATTTTTCCTTCTCCTAGACTGGTTATCAAATCAACTTTAAAGAGCCCAGTCTCAACCACTATTTACTCATAGGTGTACAGAGAATAGTTGGATGCATAAATACTCGATTTAAAAGGGCACGGCTGGATTTATTTCCCTTTGTCCGAGGCGCCCCAAAAGGGGAATGCCAATAAAATCCCCCCATTTATTTGACCAGCCATTGCACAAGCTTCGGTTTGTGCTATGTTCCCCACTTTTAAAAAAGACCTTGGGTTACATCCTGACCTGGTGGGAGGGTAAGATAAATATCGAATTACTGAGCACGGTGTTTGTGTTGGTCCAACCCAATGTTTCTCAACTTTCTTTTACCTATGGTCAATAGGTTTAATCCTATTTTACTATGGTGGGCCCCCATAGCCAATCGTTGTTTTAAAATTCTATTATATTTTTATAGTTAAATATATTTTGCTTGCCTGGGTCCCAAAATGTTATATGGTCACCGGGTGTTCATTTGGACCCCGGTTGAGAACCATTGGTCTAACCGATGGCGTTTGAGTGAGAACAGAAGAACTGACGATTTTTATTTTTCAATTCTGGATCAAGCTATTTCGGCAAGTAATGGTGGCCAGAACTGTTATGATATTGTTTCCTCGCGTCCACTGAAGTATCTGCCCAGACACACAAGTCAATGAGAAAAGTACTTGCAATATCCCATATTGTCTTTTAAGCGTACGTTTTGCGCGCAACCACGTGTTTTGTTTTTTGTTTTTTGTTATTTTCGACGTTAAACGTTTTCCTACTCTAAGCTTGAACTTTACCTCAGAGTCTTGTGAAAATTGAATATCTTATTTTTTGTGGGAGATCAAAAATATGGATTTTTATTCATCTCAATTTGAATTATATTCTTTTTTTATCCGTAATATTATAGAATTTTTCTTTTTGCCATACGACTTACACAATAAACAAACAAATCTTTTCAAGTCTATATTTTTTCCCCAGTACTCGACATAAAAAATATTTATCTTTTAAATTGGTTAGGTTTTTTTTTATTGAAACGTCAAACAGATGAAAGTGAGGAAAGGCTGACGAAAAAAGAGTCCCCTCCAAAAAATAAACAATAGAGAAGATTAAGTGACGCAAAGATGAAGTAAAGAAAAATTGTAGCAATTAAGGAAAAACAATTTAACAAAGTATGCATCCCCTTCACACTAGAAGTTAAGTTTTTTTATCTAATAAAATATCAGGTTAAGTTAGAAACACTTATGAAACTAAATAAGAACGAACATAACATTATTTCAATATTATTTTAATTGATTTCAATATAAAATTATATATATGGTTGCTTTTAATAAGTTAGAGAATAACATGATATTATTAGAAATCAGTAACAGCAAATAATTATTTATTAAACCCAGTGTTGTTAACATCATTTTGCAAATGATTTCCATCATATTCTATGTAAATCTTTATTTCTTAGGGATATATAATATATTTAAGGAATTTAAATGCATTAATAATATGGGCAATTTTTCGGCAAATCTAACTCTGCTAGACTTTAATAGAGACATCGTTAATAAATAAGTTGTTAATTAAGATTCAATAATGACTATTTCATAATCGTTGAGAATAGAAGTTAAATAACTAAGGAAATAGTGACGTCAATTGTGACGTAATTTCTGTTACACAATCAATTACATAATTTCCATTATAACAAGACTTTATACAGTACAGCGCTATTAAGGAAAACAATTTAGCAAAAGTATGCATCTCCTGCGAACTACAATTTAAGTTTTTATGTAATAAAATATCAGGTTAAGTTAAATATTGGTCATCCCCTGCTGCGAATCAAGGATTTCTGCAAGTATGATCTGAGGTGATTTGACATTACCCATTCCATCTGGGAAAATTTGGTTCAGGACCGCTCTCGGTGGCCGTAGGCTCTCCGTAGCGGACTGTTCATGTCTGAAGTCACCCTGGCAACACTCTGAATACAAGAGGTCCAGAAGTAAGCGACAGAAACAAAGCACCGGCACATCAACATCTTCAGGGACAGTCTTCACATGGGACATCTGTGGTCGGGACTGTTTCTTGAACATTGGACTTCACAGTCACAAAAGGTAACTCAGAGACACAACAATTATCTAGCCTTCCCAGAATGCAATGCTGATACGATACGAAGAATCGGATACTGCGTGAATACCATTTCAAATGGATATAAAGAAGAAATAATACCTTAAAATAGTCATATGTAAACTGCGGCCTGCAGGCCAAATGCGGCCCGTGGAGCTTTCTGAAAAGCACGCCTCAGCTTTCATTTATGTTTTACTTTTATAGAAAAGCTATTTTTACCGAAGAGAAAAAGAATCAACAAGCAGATGCTTACGGGTATGATCTTCGATAGTGAAAATGATGAAGATCCGTGGAGTAATGGTTATCGTCGTAGGAAACGACTTCGGGGGACCGAGTTCGAATCCCAGACGAGGCGGTTTGCATTTCACATAGCGCTAATAAACTTATGAGAGGTATGCATCTAACTATTCTCTCTCCAGCTATGGGTAGATAATTATAGACTTTTAAAGTCTATATTTTGGAAAGGTATGCATCCAACTATTTTACCCCCCCCCTGCAATGGGTAAATAGTAAGGCAGATTGGGCTTTTTAAGCTATCATGCAACCAGTCTTGAGAAGAAAATTCAATCTGTTAATTCAAATCTGTTTGTTCCTTCAGACTATTTGTCTACTACATGCGTCATTTGCGCAGTATATTAAATGTCAAATAGTGTCAGCTTGTTTTTAACAGGACCATCCGGAAGAGAACTGAATTCCCTAGCATGCACGACATACTTGTTCAGCGCAACCTGAGATTAAAACAGATGGCAGATTACCAAAGCAGATTCTATATTCTCAACTGAGAGAGGGATCACTTGGAATCGGTTGACCAAAGCTCAGATGTAAAAGACAACATCAAAAGAAACCTGGAGGACATCATCATCGGCATTTGGCAAGACGCTACCAGAGATCGAAAATATTGGATGAAACGGATTAGCTTTGTGTCTTCCCCGGATATGATGAACAGCAAATAATAATAAAAAAAACTCCGTTTAAGAAATTTACTCTAAATTTATCGTAATCGTGCGTCGATATATATTATATATATATATATATATATATATATATATATATGTATATATATATATATATATAAGTTAAACCTAATGAGTCAGATGCACCTACTAACAGTTTCGCTTAGTAACTCATCAGGGCAAAAATCTGACTCATTAGGTTTAACTTATTATTTGCTCTACTTAGGTATAGAGGTATAGAGCACTTCTTACTTTTTAGCTTTAAATAATCCTAGTGTTTTATATATACATATTTTTCATATATGTCGATACGAACCCTCGCCAATTCAGCATATGAATAGCACAGGGACCTCTGTGGTAAAGTGAGGAGCTGATGGTATGTGTGGCGCTCTGGCTCAGATTCCCAATTTTGGTCCAGCGCTTGAGAAAAGGAGATTTTTTGATGTTGTGCACATCCTCAAAACGGGTTTCATTGATGAGTATTAGGGAGGTTACCCAGGGCAGTGAGGGCAGGTGCGTTGTCATGGTGAAGCACCCACGATTTATCCTGCCGCATCTCTCGCCTCTTCCCGTCCACAGAACGAAGCAAACGCAACAGTCTCTCTTTGTAGACATGCTGGTTTATCGTCTTACCCTGTGGCAAGAACTCGCAGTGGACGATGTCCCTCACATCGAAGAACGCGATCAACCTGGAACTTTTCTGACATACGTCGTATGAAATATGTTTAGTTTTATTCTTTCTTGCCGGTTTGAAGAACGTGTAGCACCTGAAATTTGCGTAAGTTTGATATTTTTGGTAAACACGGATCCATCATTCCATTTCTTATATTGTTTTTTTAGCTCTTCTACTCGTTTGACAACCTTTCAAGACCTCAAGAAATGTCACATTTTAAGGGTCAAGTTTCAGGCGACATTACGAAAAAAATTATCATGGCTTCACTTAGTGAAGGGTCTCTGAAATTATTCGATACTTCGTGCCAAAGAAAGAACAAGTCCCAAGCCAAACCAGATCAGTGGGGGGGGGGTCAAAGTGTAGGTACCGGGCATGCATCCCGAATAAGGGGGTTCTCCTTTAGGAAAAATTGCGATATTGTAAAAAGTACCCGGTATACTTTAAATATAAGACTGGAAAATTTGTCTTCCTCCATTCCTTCATTTCTTTCTTTCTTCCTTTCTTTCTTTCTTTCTTTCTTTTCCTTTCTTCTTTCTTTCCTTCATTTCTTTCTTTCTTTCACCTTTCTTTCTTTCTTTCTTTCTTTCTTTTCTTCCTTCCTTCCTTTCATCTTTCCCTTCTTCATTCATTTCTTTCTTCTTCTTTCTTTCTTTCTTCCTTTTTTTCTTTCTTTCTTCCTTTCTTTCTTTTCTTCCTTCATTTCTTTCTTTCTTTCTTTTCTTTCTTTCTTTTCTTTCTTTCTTTCTTTCTTCTTCCAGTCTTCCTTCTCTTCCTTCACTTCTTTCTTTCTTTCTTTCTTCCTTCCTCCTTCATTTCTTTCTTTCCTTCATTCTTCTTCTTTCCTTCATTTCTTCTTTCTATCTTTCTTTCTTCCTTCCTTCCTTCATTTCTTTCTTTCCTTTCATTCTTTCCTTCTTTCCTTCATTTCTTTCTTTTCTTTCTTCCTTTCATTCTTCCTTCTTTCCCTTCATTTCTTTCTTTCTTTCTTTTTTCTTTCTTCCTTTTTTCTTTCTTTCTTCCAGTCTTTCCTTCTTTCCATTCACTCTTTCTTTCTTTCTTTTCTTTCTTTCTTTCTTCCTTCCTTCCTTTCATTTCTTATCTTCTTTCATTCTTCCTTCTTTTCCTTCTTTCTTTCTTTCTTTCTTCCTTCTTCTTCCTTTTTCCTCATTTCTTTCTTTCTTTCTTCCTTTCTTTTCTTTCTTCTTTCTTTCTTCTTTCTTTATCCGTTTTTTCTTCTTCCTTCTTTCTTTCTTCTTTCTTTTTCCTTCTTCATTTCATTTCCTTTTTTTCCTTCTTTCTTTCTTTCTTTCTTTTTTCTTTTTCTTCCTTCATTTCTTTCTTCTATCATTCTTCCTTCTTTCCTTCATTTCTTTCTTTCTTTCTTTCTTCCTTTTCTTTCTTTCTTCCTTCCTTTCTTTGTTCTTTCTTTTCTATTCTTCATTCTTTCTTTCTTTCCATTTCTTCATCCTTTCCTTTCATATTCTTTCTTTCTTTTCTTATCTTCCTTTCATTCTTCCTTCTTTCCTTCATTTCTTTCTTCCTTTCTTTCTTCCTTCTTTCATTCGTTCTTCCTTGAATCTAGTTAGCAATAGCCATGAATTGAGCGCTCCCACTTTTCCAGATAGTCCAGAACTGGGAGCCTCACCATTAGAGGTATTTTATTTTGTCATACCAAAATATAAATATATATGTATATTACCATTATGTGCTTTAATAGGGCGTGTGGTTTGAGAGGTCTTAGTGTCACTGTATGATGTAAAATCGTTATAAATGGTGAGGTTCAATTCTGGAGCACTGGGGAATCATGAAAATACCCCTTCATCGCTATTTCCATAATCAACTTTCAAACTATGGTAAAAAAAATCAACTGTTTGTGGTCACTACTAGAATAGGCTCATTCCTAATTAGTGATCATTCCTCCACACACGAGGTACAAAACCAACATTACGTTTTTTGTTTTGTTTTGACATTGTTTTATATTGTGTAATGTGTTGAAAATAAAACAATTTGAAAAAAAGAGGGGAAATTTATTCATTTAACCATGGACATGGCATTTATTTAAACATAAAAAATACTTAATTCTAAAGATCAATTTTTGCGTCTATTGGAAGGGGCAAGAGAAAAAGAATCTTGTAATATACTGTATTTTCCGCCTATAATGATAGTCGTCGGGGGTGGACCTAATCAGCTAGGTAGCGAGGAGTCTATCCCTTTTCACTTTGGCGCTAAACCAAGTACATTGTTTTTTGAGCGTTAGATAGAGCGTCACACCTACCATCAGCTCTTCACTTTACCGCACAGGATCCCTGTGCACTCATCGCGCTGAGTGGCAGGGCCGTTTAATTCGAACGAACGCTTGAAGTTTTCCAACCGAACAACTCTACCGACTGACGCTAACCCGGCCCTATTTTCCCCCGCCAATAGATTACAAAATTTTATTTAAGTATTTAAAAATTAAGCAGCTGGAATGTCCTCGTAATTACTTTAAGAATTGTATAATCTCTATGATATCCAACGATAACACATATATTGGTTAAGTGATGATTTTTAGTATGATTCTCTTTAATTGAGGACTGCTATATTTATTCTTGGCTCTATATTCAGGTTTTTCATGTAGGCAAATAGTGTAATGGTTATCATCATAGGAATGGATATGGTGACCCAAGAATTCAAATCCTGCACAAGGTGTTTGTTATTTATCTCTCTCNTGAAGGAAGGAAGGAAGAAAAGAAGAGATAGAAAGAAAGAATGAAGGAAAGAGGAAGAATGAAAGGAAGAAAGAAATGAAATGGAAGGAAGGAAGAAAGAAAGAAAGAAAGAAGTGGAGGAAAGAAGGAAGACCTGGAAGGAAGAAGAAAAGAAAGAAAGAAAGAAAGAAAGAAAGGAAGGAGAAAGAAAGAAAGAAATGAAGAAGAAAGAAAGAAGGAAAGATAAGAAGAAAAGGAGAAAGAAAGAAAGGAAGAAAGAAAGAAATGAATGAAAAGAGAAGAATGAAAGGAAGGAAGAAGAAAGGAAAGAAAGAAAGAAAGAAAGAAAGGGTGAAAGAAAAGAAAGGAAATGAAGGAAAGAAAGAAAGAAAGAAGGAAGAATAGGAAAGAAAGAAGAACATGGAAGAAAGAAAGAAATGAAGGAATGGAGGGGAAGACAAATTTTCCAGTCTTAATATTAAAAGTAATAGCCGGGTACTTTTTACAATATCGCATTTTTCCTAAAAGGAGAAAACCCCCTTATTCGGGATGCATGCCGGTACCCTACACTTTGACCCCCGCCAACTGATCTGGTTTGGCTTGGGACTTGTTCCTTTCTTTGGCACGAAGTATCGAATAATTTCAGAGAACCCTTTCACTAAGTTAAGCCATGAATAATTTTTCGTAATGTCGCCTAACTCTGACCCTTAACATTGACATTTCTTGAGGTCTTTTGAAAGTGTCAAAAACGAGTGAAGAGCTAAAAAAACAATATAAGAAATGGAAACTGATGGTCGTGTTTACCAAAAATATCAAACTTACGCAAATTTCAGGTGCTAGCAACGTTCTTCAAACCGGCAAGAAAAGAATAAACTAAACATATTTTCATACGACGTATGGTCAGAAAAGTTTTCCAGGTTGATTCGCGTTCCTTCGATGTGAGGGGATCATCGTCCACTGGCGAGTTCTTGCCAGCAGGGTAAAGACGATAAACCAGCATGTTACAAAGAGAAGACTGTTGCGTTTGCTTCGTTCTGTGGACGGGAAGAGGCGAGAATGCGGCAGGATAAATCGTGGGTGCTTCACCATGAGACACGGCACCTGCCCTCACTGCCCTGGTAAGCCTCCCTATACTCCATCAAATGAAACCCGTTTTGAGGATGTGCACAAACATCAAAAATCTCCTTTTCTCAGCTTGTCTGGAACCAAAATTGGGGAATCTGAGCCAGAAGGCCACACATACCATCAGCTCCCTCACTTTACCACAGGCCTGTGCTATTCATATGCTGAATTGGCGAGGGTTCGTATCGACATATATGAGAAATATGTTATAGTATAAAACACTCAGGATTATTTAAAGCTAAAAAGTAAAGAAGTGGCCTCTTATACCTCTATCCTAAGTAGAGAAATAAAGTAAAGTTAAACCTAAATGAGTCAGATTTTGCCCTGCACTGAGATACTAAGCGAACTGTTTAGCGTTCTTTCTTCTTTCTTCTTTCTTCTTTCTTTCCTTCATTCTTCCTTTCTTTCCTTCATTTCTTTCTTTCTTTCTCCTTCTTTCTTTCCTTTCTTTCTTTCTTCCTTCTTTCCTTCTTTCATTCTTCCTTCTTTCCTTCATTTCTTCTTTCTTCTTCTTTCTTCCTTTCTTTCTCTTCCTTTCTTTCTTTTTTCTTTCATCCTTTTTTTCTTTCTTTCCTTCCTTTCTTTCTTTCTTTCTTTCTTCCTTCTTCCTTCATTCCTTTTTTCCTTCTTTCTTTCTTTCTTTCTTTCTTTCTTTCTTCTTCATTTCTTTCTTCCTATCATTCTTCCTTCTTTCCTTCATTTCTTTCTTTCTTTCTTTCTTCCTTTCTTTCTTTTCTTCTTCCTTTCTTTGTTTCTTTCTTTCTTTCTTCATTTCTTCTTTCTTCTCAATTTCTTTCTTCTTCTTCTTCCTTTCATTCTTCCTTCTTTCTTTCATTTCTTTTTCTTTCTTTCTTCCTTCCTTTCATTCGTTCTTCCTTGAATCTGTTAGCAATAGCCATGAATTGAGCGCTCCACTTTTCCCAGATATTCCAGAACTGGAGCCTCACCATTAGAGGTATTTTAGTGTCATACCCAAAATATAAATATATATGTATATTCCATATGTGCTAATAGGCGGTGGTTGAGGGTCTTAGTGTCCTGGCTATGATGTAAAATCGTATAAAATGATGAGGTTTCAATTCTGGAGCACTGGGGAATGTGAAATACCCCTTCATCGCTATTTCCATAATCAACTTTCAAACTATGTAAAAAAAATCAACTGTTGTGGTCACTACTAGAATAGGCTCATTCCTAATTAGTGATCATCCTCCACACACGAGTACAACAACCAACATTACGTTTTTTGTTTTGTTTGACATTGTTTATATTGTGTAATGTGTGAAAATAAAACATTTGAAAAAGAGGAAATTTATTCATTTAAACATGGAACATGGCATTTTATTTAAACATAAAAATACTTAATTCTAAAGATCATTTTTGCTCTATTGGAAGGGGCAAGAGAAAAAGAATCTTGGTAATATACTGTATTTTCCGCCTATAAATGTAGTCGTCGGGGTGGCCTATCAGCTAGGTAGCGAGGAAGTCTATCCCTTTTCACTGGCGCTAAACCAAGTAGATTGTTTTTGAGCGTCTGAGATAGAGCGTCACACCTACCATCAGCTCTTCACTTTACCGCACAGATCCCTGTGCTACTCATGCGCTGAGTTGGCGAGGGCCGTTATCGAACCAGGAACCTTGAAGTTTCCAACCGAACACTCTACCGACTGAGCTAACCCGGCCCTATTTTCCGCCAATAAGATACAAATTTATTTAAGTATTTAAAAGATTAATGCAGCTGGAATGTCCTGTAAATTTACTTTTAGAATTGTATAATCTCTACTGATATCCAACTGATAACACATATTTGGTTAAGTGATGATTTAGTATTATTCTCTATAAATTGCAGACTGCTATATTTATCTTGGCTGCTATATTCAGGTTTCATGTAGGCAAATAGTGTAATGGTTATCATCATAGGAAATGGATATGGTGACCAGAATTCAAATCCTGCACAAGGCTGTTTGTATTTCAAATAGCACTAAATACCCTTGGGAAAGATATGCATCCAACTATTATCCATTCAGCTATGGGTAAATAGTAGGGTAGACTGGGCTTTCAACCTTGATTGTTTATGAGTTTGTCCCTGCTTCACCAAAAGTGCTAAGTATGTCTTGGATGGTTTGTAAAATAGGAAGTAAGTGTCTGTACATTTGTTAAGTGGGCTGCTGCTTCTAGGATTTGTTCGAAATAACATTATATAATTTATAAATATAAACGTTTTCTATAAATGTTATTATTATTATTATTATTATTATTATTATTATTTACTTTTTGAGTTTTCCATCAGTGTTAGCTGATGGTCTTTCACTGGAGTCTGAGTGACAGCAAGTCTCCTCAGTTCTCCAGGACTCTTCTGAGTATTCTGGCAGATTGCAGCAGTGCAGTGTTCTGAATGGTTTCAATCCTTCCTCTGATTTCCAAACTTTCCAAACCCTTTTGGGACCGTTCCAAGTGCACCAACTACAATTGGTATCACCTTCACTTTCATATTCCATAACTTTTTTCAGTTCTCTGGCAAGGTCCAGATATTTGTCCATTTTCCTTTAGCTTCACCCTGTGATCTGCTGGCACTGCAAAATCCACCAGTTGACAAGTTCTTTCTTTTTGTTTATCAACACTAGCTGGCCTTCTTGCTGGGATAAGGTGTCCGTTTTTTATTTCAAAGTCCCAGAGAATTTTTGGGCGTTTCGTTCTCAAGAACAGATTCTGGTTTATGCATATACCATTGTTGTGTGGTCAAAATTGAATTTTTTGCATAATTCCCAGTGGATCACCTTCCCAACCCAGTCGTGTCTAGTTTTGTATTCTCGTTGTGCTAGTTTGCTACATTCGCAGTTAACAGTCTCATCTCCATTACCGCAAAGTCTACATTTACTATTTGTTGGGTCTTATCAATTTTCGCTTTTGATGTAGTTTGTCCTTATGGCATTATTTTGTGCAGCAATTATAAGTGATTCTGTTTCTCTTTTGAGGTTTCCCTTTCTTAACCATGTCCAAGTCTTTCCATGTGCAACCTCTTCTATTTGTCGTTTGAAGCGTCCATATAATTGTTTTTCTTCCCATTTTTGTTTTCTAGTCTTTGTAGTTTTTCTGTTCGTCCATCTGTCGTTTCTACTATTGTTGGCCGCCATAAGTAGTTTGTCTTTGCTCTTTCTTGTGTAATCTTCAAGTTGTTGGATTGTGGTTTCTACGCATTCCTATTATTATTATTATTATTATTATTATTATATTATTATTATTATTATTATTATTATAATAAATATTTTAAAAATTATCTTTTAAAATTATTATTATTATTAAATAAAATATCTATGATAATAAATATATTATTATACTATATGATCATAATATATTAAATTAAATTATAAAATATTAAATTTTATCATCTATTGATCTAATTAACCCATTGAGGTGCATAGTGTAATGTTTAGAGTTGTAGAAAATGGACTCGTCGACCAGAGTTCAAATCCTGGATGAAGCTACAGTTCACATTAGCGCTAATACCCTTGAAAAATGTATGAATCCAACTACTCTCCCTCCAGCTATGGGTAAACAGTCTGAGTATAATTACTCTGGATACTTTTCATTCTAATTATCCATCTTATAGTTGGGCAGATACTATCTGTGTAAGCAAGGATTTTTTAAAAGACTAAGATTTAGTTGCCCGTTTTTAGGTTTCTACACAAACTAAAAAGAACTATAATTGGTCCAACCCCAGATTTTAGCAAATGTGAAGAAGGAGAAAAAATCTAAATTTAAAATACTAGGCGTGATTTTTTATTATCTATGAACAATTCTTTAAAAATGTATTTTTATACTGCCCGAAGAGCGTTTTTTAGCTAGTCTAGATAATAAATGTTATGTTTAAGTAATAGGAACCAGGTACTTTTTACAATGTCCCGATTTTTCTGTCCCCACCCCGTTTTCGGCATAAGTAAGTAAAGTCGGTATCAGCCAATCAGCGAGGGAGTCTATCCCCTTTTCACTAGCGCTAGACCAAGGATATTGTTTTGGCGTCTGAGGTGGAGCGCCACAACGACCATCAACTCCTTACTTTACAGCACAGATACCCGTGCTACTCATACGCTAAGTTGGCTAGAGCCGGTATCGAACTAGGAACCTTGTGGTTTCTAGCCGAACGCTAAACTTTGACCCCCTCCTAACCAGATGCATATTTAGTGAGACTGTGACGATCAAGCAATTCACAGGCTGATTCATAATGAGATTATTTCCAACTGAGTAACCCCAAGGGAGAGAAAGATTTGACGCATGTGCAGCGTTCCACTGTGAGTAGTTGCTATTAATAATAACTGAATAATTTTCACACAAGCGGTTGTTTGCATCGCCAGCAGGGGGTGCTATTTCTGCACATAATGCACATAGATACACAAACACACATTAATAATGTACTGCTAATACAATCTATTGCAATATATATATATATATATATATATATATATATGTGTGTGTGTGTGTGTGTGTGTGTGTATCAGCCCAGAGATAACTGTCACTTAGAACTGTCTTATATCAATACCTTTATCCACTACGCTATGTGTGCAATTTGACAATTCAGTATGAATAAACGTTGTACAGATAACAATAAAGATGAGGACAATAGTCCGAATAATGCAACTAATACTAATTATCAAGCCTCATCTAAACAATTCAGAGAAATAGTTATCATCAGGATTTTGGTCTATTCTATTAAACGTAAAACATTAAAAAATATATTTCTTGCAATATCTCGTTATATTTGGCTAATTTAGACATTTTATCTATGGCAAAATAGAGAACCCAAGAATTATGGCATAAAAATTATTAGTTAACTAGCCTAAAAGACACCTATAACCACTAAACACACATACACACGCGCACGCGCACACACACACACGCACTCACACACACACTCACACACACACAGATATGAAAAAGTCAATGGAAGTGAATCCGACAATATGAAATGAATATTTTAGAAAAAACAAACGCATGTGTATAATTCGCTGACAGAAATCTGTTTCGACCCTTTATTGAAGTGGTCTTCATCAAGAGCGAGATTGTATGGCGAGAGACGTATGAGGGAACCGTTTTAAGACATACACATAAGACATACACATCTCATCTTGATGAAGACCACTTCAATAAAGGGTCGAAACAGATTTCTGTCAGCGAATTATAACATCATGTGTTTGTTGTTTCTAAAATATTTATTTCACACACAGATTATATAATATATATATATAATATATATATATATATAATATAATTATAACCACAAGAAGGTGAACATTGCGTACGACGTGCGGAAACTAGACAGCTGTTTCGACTTATGTTTGGTCTAATCAACAGTGTACCATGATCTCCCCCAACAGAGATCGAACCAGTTGCCATAGATAATACCCCTAAGCCATGTCTAGTTTCCACAAGAGAACGTCGCTTATAAGTTTGTCCTTGTTACTCCACCAGTGTTCATCATCTTCGTTCACTCGGATGGTTTGTGTGATAGTAGGCAAGTGGCCGTACAACTACTTCCTTGTGGGGTGTTGTTTTCTACGATTTGTTTATGATCGCACGCAGCATTCTTGAGCAGCTCTCATCTAGCTTATTCCTGGGCGCTTTGTTAGGGCCCAAGTGGTGCAGCCATACAATAACACGGATATAACTACAGCTTGGAAGAATTGTCGCTTTAACTTGTAAGTGAGATTGGATTTCAGTATGACTGATAATCTGTTTATAGCAGAAATACACACACACACATACACACACATAGACACACACAC